>VDFB02379711.1:75564249-75584779 GCA_007258455.2 Sequoia sempervirens | reverse complement strand
AGAATGCATGTTTTGATCTATCTACACTTCATCGCGGAAGATTATTTGGTCTTGTGGATTTGTGTAGGTGTTTATAAGTGTCATGTGTACCTAATTTCCAAGTTTCATGAAGTTTGGAGGTTCACGTGCTCATTTGAGGATGATCAGCTACAAAATTTTGACGTTAGGTCACCAATGGTGCCAACCCAATATGTTTTCTATTGTGTGAAGTTTAAATAAGTGTTGATGCATTATGTGAGAGATATTATAGGTCTATTCCAACCTATTTGGATTTATTATAAATATTTATTGTGTTGAAAATTTGAAATACTAAGAAGGGGGTGAATTAGTATTCCATAAAACCATTCACATAAAATCCATCTAACCATTATCACAATTCTGATTGAATCAACAAGAGAGAACTTAGAAACAAATCAATGCAACCATACACATGAACACCATGATTTTTACATGGAAAACCAAAAAATTGAAAAACAACAGTGAGGGTTAAGGGTATGTGCAGGATCATCATGGAAAAAACAGGCCCTTAAGTGGCAAAAATAAAAAATCAATTAGGAACTTGACGTAAAAATTTGAATAAGTTATTTATATTATTTCAAAATATGTAAGAATAGAATCTGTAGCAAATTGAATGTAGTTTCTAAACTACTAGGTTTATTTTTTTTAAATCTATTTGGTGAAAATTTGAAATTTCAATGCAAGAGTACTTTAAATTTTAGGGAAAAAATAAGAAGCAGGTGTCTCCTGACCACTCTAACCACAATAAAATGATAATATTTTTTTATAATATTTTAGATAGTAGAGGACTCATTTCCCAATGTGATGCATATTTTTGTGTAATTTTTTTCTACGTAAATAATTAATTATGAATTTTTTTATTTCAATTTTTAAAAATATAAAAACTCGTATGTCTGACCACCTTAACTTGGTCAAAACTTCATGAATTTTTTTTTTAATCCTATATTATATGAAGCATAGAATGTGACGCATGTTTTAGATTCAAAAAATATGATATCGTTTGAAAGCTATAGATGTTTTTCAATCATCCTATCAAACATGACTTTAGTCATAATTCAAATAGAAAATGAATAATAATTATTTATTAAATTCAAAGTAAAGCATATTTTATATTGGTGGAAAGTTGAGAATCTCCTTTAAAAACCTTTTTCATTTCATCAATTTTGGGTTTTAAAAAAGTCATTAGCTACATACCCTACACATACCAATCATATCGCCACGTTTTGGCCCATCATGATCCTACACATACCCTTAACTCACAATATATTATATCCAGATACAAAATATTATAGGGCTCACTGTCAGGACTCACTATCCTTAAAGGATCATTTCTTGAATACAAAATATGGCTAACCACCAAGATACAAAGATAGTGGCTTACTAGGTCAAGAGATTGAACTGATAAAATACAGCTTCAATGTGCAAGTTTCAGTTCCAATGAAGCTTAGAATATGAAGTACTTCCTCACACAACAGTTGCTCAAAAAATCTACTATGATCCACAACTGATAAATCATTTAGACCTTCAAACCTTCCACTTACACTTCACACTTCACACTTCACACACACTTGTTATCTCCACACACTTTCTCTCCTTATTTTCATCTCATTCCTCAAAACATCTTATATAAATATACAAGTATATCTTAATCATCAATTAGGTTAGCCTAATTATATGAAAACAAAATAATCAAAACTCTCTTTTTCAGCACCATCAAACATTTTATTCATCTAGTGCATTGTACCAAGTCATCTAACATCCATAAAACATAACTAGTCACCATAATGCATTGCATACGCTAAGTTGGCTAAGACTAGAACAAAATTCTCCAAACTAACAAATAATCCTCAAAGAAAATACCTTATAGATCCAAGAACACATTAATTTCCCATCATACCACCAACATAGAGACTATCAACAAAACCATAGTATAAGAATATTCACCTTAATAAAATGTGGAGTCTCCCACATAGTTTTCCAAGCAAGGAACAACAGTAGAATACAGAGTTAAACTCTTTCAGAGATAACTTTCTTCTCACAACCAAAAACTTCTCAAGATCCAAGATATAGTTGTCTGAATGAGTCATGATAACATGGCTAAGAGATTAGAGTCATATAAGATCTTGCAGTGAATTTTAGACTCAAATACCAACACACTAATCTATCACAAAAGGGAATTACTGGTAGAGAACAACTTTCAGTAAACCAAGTAGACTTCTCATATAGTTATCACTATGTTGACATCAATGACAACATAGGAACAACCAACACAAACCATCCATACTTCATGCTTATGTTGCAAGGCTCCATAATACCAACAATCTCCCCCTTTGGCATTGATGGAAATATGCATGACAAAAACATTTTCCAATATATTGCAACTGAATACTTTGAATACTCCCCCTATCAAAATTGTTCTTCACATAGATGTTTTTCCTTTGTTAACCTATATCTCTTCATCTCTCTATTTCTCCATCTATTTATCTCCCCCCCTTTGAAATCAATGACAAAGGACAGGGTCTAGTATACATGTATATATGCATCAAAATGTGACCAAAAATATATGAAAACAACACAAAATTAACCTAAAGAAGAACCTCTGAGACTCTCCAGGATCACCTTCCACAATGCTTTTCCTTCTTCCCATGAACCTTTTGCACTTATAAGATTCTTGTGTAATAGATCAATTTTAGTTAAGGACTCTATACCATCTACTAGAGTATTGGGTTTACGATTAATCTCTGATAATTCACCAATACAACCAAGAGCACTAGAAACAAAAGTGTGCCTAAGTTTAATCATGTCTCTAAGTGCCACAAACTTCTTGATAACCTCTATCCTTTGAACCTGTAGAGAAAATAATTCATCCTGAAGCTGCGCAATGTAGGACCACCTCTAATTATCTCTATCTTCTGCTAACTCATATGTATCTACCTGAGTGCTCATCTGGGATTCACTCATCCTTATCTCATTTCTTATGTTCAGTGTACTACCAAACCAATCTAGGAAAATGGAAAGTAGTTACTATGCCTCTTCTTCACAACCTTACATACACTCTCCAATTCCTTCATCAGTCGACTATGTGCATTTGCACATTTTCCTTTGATATCTTCCAAGTTTCCTTCATCAAACCTAATTCTAGTGTGCACTTCAATTCCAAAGATGTATACCTTCAAAGAATCAATCATGCCTCTAAGATTCTCCACAACATAAATAGATGAATCAAAATTAGCACTAGGAATAACCATCTACAATTCTTTGAAAGCTTTCTAAATATTTATTCTTTCATGATCATGTTCAAAATCCCTTCTACAATTTCTTGCTTAACAACACTCTTCCTTTTCTTCCTTGTTTTAGTTGCGCTACCATAGGTACCTTCTACATTGCGATTATTAGGGCTTTCCAAAATAATTTGAGCATAATTATCAACTTCAGGCTCTGACACTTCATAATCTAATTCAGATATCCATACCAACCTTGATTCAACTGCTTCCATGTGATAGAAATTTATAAACACAATAAAATTGATGCTTCTAGAGCACCTTTCAACAACACTTATTGGAATCCTAAACCTTCTATTCATTCTCATCTAAAATGTTCCAAAGAATGCAACAAAGACAGTCTCTTGTGCATCCGAGCTACCAAGATTTATCATAAAGTTCCTAATTTGATGGGCAATAGGCTCTCTATTTGACCATTATATCTTTCCTATTACCAATAATTCTCTCATAAAGTAAAAGAGTAGACATACAACAAGATTTCCATACTGGAATGTATTCTTCTTATTCTTCTTGATTTCCTTTAAATTCTTCAAAAGATGTATACATAGTAATTCACACAAATCATAATACATACCTCTTTTAACCATATCAACAATAGTATATACACCAGCAGTAGAAATTGTGAGGTCATTGTTAAGGATACAAACTTTGTGACCAATAACCATAGTGTTGGAAGATGGTCAGCACTCCCCTCGGGATTTGTGACATGGCCTAACCGCCTCCCATGAATCCGTTAACTCTGGCAGTTGTATCAAGCATTAATAGGTCGATCTTTTGATGCAATGGCAACTATGGTCCAACAATTGGTATCAGAGCCAAAGGTGCTAGGTTTGAATGTCCTTAGGTAATGCTAAGGGGGAGTTTGTTGGCAGATAGTCAATGCTCCCCTCGGGATTCATGACATGGACTAACCACTTCCTATGAATCCATTAACTTTGGCAATTGTATCAAGCATTAATAGGTCAATATTTTGATGCAACGACAACTATGGGCCAACACATAGCATCGTACCTTATTACAATATCAACAATTGATCTCAAATCAATCTCTTTCCCTTCAAGATTCACACTAGTAACCTCAATTATCTCTTGATCATCTATAGCCTTCCATTTGAGAATGGGTCTGGAGGAACACAAACTAGTTACATCTCTAATAGCTTCTTGAGTAATCAAATGTGCCTCATCAATCCACAAATATTCATCATGAATTCTACTTAAAACTATTTGAATATGCTTCTTTTCAAATTAAAACTAAGGGAATTTCCTCCAAACATCCAACTTTATCTCAACCAACACTCTGTAGGAATCATCGCTTTCTTCCAATTCACTCTCCCATAGCATTCTCAACTAAACTAATGGCATTTCTTCTATCTTACTGTAAAAAAATGCATAGATATCCTTTGTGGGAACCACTCTCAGAGGGATGCGAGAGAATGCACCAATAGTCTCTTCCGATAGATTCTTCAAATATCTTCTCAAATTAACTCTCTTTATTTGCACTATTCATAACCTTTGAATTATCCATAGCAATAAAAAGAAAAAGTTTGCAAACATGAATACCTTTGTAAATGCCAACAATAAATGTACACATATCCTGCTTCTAGAGCTCACTTTGAATCCACTTGTTCTTTTCTTCAAAACCTGAAACTTTGAATTTCTCTTTAAGCTTCCTTTGCATGCTTCACCAAAAATACATAAGCCTATTGAATTATCTAAATTTTTTTCTTCCATTCCAAAATTTTTTGCAATAAATGCCTTAACTTGTAGGTAGATTTTTTCAAAAATTGTGTATGCCTCCATTCTTTCAAATTTTGCAAACTTATCCTTCACACATCTGGCTGAGAAAAAATCCTTAATTTCCAAGTTATCACTTTAAATATACTTCTATCAAGATGTGACACTAGTATCGATGAGGGGGTTCATTAGATTTTCTGATAATTGCTCCCCCTTAGCCACTACTTTATCTAGAAATTGATGGGAGTATCTACACTGGAGGTCGACACAAATATTACTAGATGTTATGGATTTCTACACCTACAACAAACAACATTCTTCTTTCTATTCTCTCTTTTTTTCAACTTGTCTTCACACAGACTAACTTTATATCCAATCTTCTTGCACTTAATACATTTACCAGAAAATGATAAAGAATCATTCATTTTAATTTTGTAGTCTTTTTCCTTATGACCAAATTTCTTGCAGGAATAACAAACACCATTGAAAGATAAATACCTTTTAGCATCATGTTGTTTGATAGGAGTTCTTCCAAAATTGTTTATTAGATCTTTGATTTGTCCATCTTTGCACCAATTCTTCTTAATAGTAGATTGCTTCACTTTAGAACTTTGACCTTCCTCAAACCTTAAACCACTCTTATCCATTGTCGATCTCTGAGAAGTAATCAATTCATCGAGCATTGTTGAGCTTATCTTAATTTTTTATTCAAAGCATCTTTCCTTTTCTAGATCAGGTCTCAAGTTTTCTACTTCTTCCTCAAGCTTTATGCATTCATCCATCTTCCTTTGAATTTCAATTTCTTGACATTCTTCAGTTCTTTTCTTTTCATCCAATTATTGTAGAAAGTTGGAGACAATTTCATCTACCTTAACCAATAGATCACAAATTTCAACACTTTTTCTTTGTAGCTTTTCAATGTACTCATTTGCTTTCATGAACTTGTCGTTCATATCTTCTATTTTTTCTGAATATCTAGCAAAGACCACTTCCGGGGGAAAAAAATTCTTATACTCAAATTTTGGGACCTTCCTCAAGCTATTAGGATTCTTCCAAGGAACCAAGCTCTGATACCAATTGTTGAACATATGGAATACTAAGAGGGGAGTTGAATCAGTATTCCATAAAACCATTCACATAAATTCATCTAACCATTATCACAATTTTGACTGAATCAATAAAAGAGAACATAGAAACAAATCAATGCAACCATACACATGAACACCAGGATTTTTACATGGAAAACCCAAAAAGGGAAAAACCACAGTGAGGGTTAACTCACAATATATTATATTGGGATAGAAAGTATTACAAGGCTCATTACCAAGACTCACTATCCTTAAAAGGCTCACTACCTAAAAACAAAAGATGGTTGACTGCCAAGATACAAAGATAGTGGCTCACTACCAAGAGATTGAACTGATCACTAGTACATAAACAACAATATGTGACTAAAAAAACTACTAAAAACTGCTTATAACTGACTGAACATGGTCGTGTGACTAGTTGTATTTTATTGCTAGTCATTGATAACGTGGTTGAATTGATGACTGAACCATTTTTAATCATTCAATTGATCGATTTGGTTGTTAATTTAGTCACTTGATTGATCGATTTGGTTGTTGGTTTAGTCATCTAAGTGATTGACTTGATCGCTAATTTAGTCATCTGATTGATTGATTTGGTCATTGATGTAGTTGTTAATTTGATTGATTTGGCAGTGTGTAATTTATTTGTTAATTTAGTCATTGAATGTTTTAAACTAGTCACTTATTTAGTCATTTTTTATTCACTAGTATATTTTGTCATTAATTTAGTCATTGATTGATGTTAACTGGTCACTTATTTAGTCATTTTTATTCATTGATTTCCATCCATTGGTAGTGTATTTATTCATTAATTTTAATCATCATTTTGATCAATTTGGTAGTTTATTTAATTTTTTTGCTCACTGATTTCTATCAACTGATAGGTATATTAATACATTGTTTATTAATTGCATATTCATTATATTTAGTCATATTTATTATCACTATTTTTTGTCAATTGGTATTTTATTTAATTGGTTTTGTTCACTAATTTTTTCCTATAGCTGGAAATGAGACAATTCTTTAATTGAGGTTTAAACATATAAAAACTTAGAAAAACATAATCAATCATTCATTTGCACATAATGAAATGGCTATTAAGAAGGAAACATACTAAAATTTTATTGAGAAAACGTATTCTTATAGTAGATACAAGACAAAAATGTGTCTTTTCTTTGAAAAATGTACTGTTACAAAGTGTGTTTCTTATTGTTGTTGTAGAGCCTTAAAAATGCATGATTCTATGGAGTAAGAACCACCATTTCAGCCTACATCAATAGAGCTATTCTAATTAAAAGCAAAACCAGAAATACAAATCTAAACTACAAAAACAAAATAATGCTTTTAAAAGAAATCAATCTCCATTGTCTCCCTATCACCAAGATCTTTGTTTATGCATTTGCTCTCAAATTTTTATGAGCACAAAATGCAATAAAGAGGCTATGGTGAATGAGAAATGCAAGCAAGATGCAAAGATCATATGAGTATGTAAATTTGTGAGCAAAATTTGTGAGAGATCAAATGAGAGGGAAATCCCACTTTAAATAGGAGTTCTTTGAGGATGGAGAGGGGTTGAAGATGAAATGTGGGATAAAAGATGTGAGAGAAGTAAATGCCATTATCCCACATTGATGGGTTAAATGTTATGCATGAGAGTGAAAGTGATAAAGGGATATTAGATTAAAATGAACCTAAATGATTAAATATGAATAAAATGTTTTAAAGATGCTTTACTAAAATGCAATATTTCATGAACGATTTATGCAAATGATATGATTAATATGCAAGTTATGATAATTAGTTTATTATGAAATAATAATAAGTGACTATGATAATTGATTTATTAATGGAGATGAATATGAAACAATTATGGATGATAATGATAATTGATTTAATATGGAAATGATGTTTGTGACTTATTATGCAAATAGATTATAAATGATTTATGATTTATTATGCAAATGGGTATGAATGATAGTGCAAATGGACATGAACATTAATGCAACGGATATTGAATGAGCATGAGATGGTTCAATGATTTGATGAAATGCATGAATAGAAGAAAGTATTGAATGAATTGATTAAGTAAATAGTAATATCTATTTAATCAATAGACGAATATCGTTACGATTGTGAGGACAAATTTGAGTGTCTATAGTTGTGACCGAAAACTAAGTTACAATGCCTTTTTTTGGTTATGCAAGATATTACAATTTTGATGACAATTCTATGTCGTGAACTATTTTGCAACTGCACATACAATTATGTTACACTCCTCTACAAATTTTTCCTTTCTCTACACCTCTTTATCTGCTCTGATTTACTTTTTTTGCACTCCTATTCTCTGTGTCTATTGCTTACACAACAACATATCCCCTCTTCTATAGTGCACCAATTTGAATGAGCAGAACCCAAATAAAAAGAGAAAAACATAATCAAGGGGTTTTACATTATAGGTGCAGTAAGATAGAACATTCTCTATTCTACTCACAAAATGTACACCCAAATCAGATTTTCTGGTTTTTGTTTGGGTTCAACTTATTCAAGCTAAGTAGTACATTATCTATCTACAACTTCACTCTCCACACTTTGCTACTGCTAACCCTACTTTTTCTCTTCTACACTTATTGCTAACTCTATGATTTTTTTCAAATATTTTAGTGGCCACCATGTGAAGGTCCCTAGTTTCTCTTTCAAACGAACAACTCAATATATTTTGTCTCGATGAGGAAGGGGTATGTTACTTGAGACCTGTACAATACATAGATTTGCATCTCCTATTCCTTTCAATTTGACTCTATGTACAATAGATAGTACTATGGATTACAAGGTATACAAATTATGACAATGTATGCATGTGGGTAATTGGGAAAATAAATCCATGAATAATCATTTTTAATCTTGTGGAAATGATTAGGAGGGAATTACTTTATTTTATTAGAAGACTAAGAAAAATTTCATAAAGAAAAAAATTAAATAACTATGATATTTATTTAATTTTTTGGATGGGAAGGGGTGGTAAGATCTAGTAAAATAAATATTTGGAATTTTATCAAGGTTAGGCCATGGAAGAGCTGGAAATTGATTATTTTGATTAGTAGAATTTTTATAAACAATTTAATTATTAATTAATTAATAATAGAGGAAAAAATGGATAATTTATCAAATATAAATGATTAATTATAGAAGAAATAATCATAATTGATAGTGTGTCAATTTTAGGTCTCCTTATATATGTATGTATGTATTTGTATATATGTGTATGTATATAAGAGGAACAAAAGAAAGAAAAAATGGGAACAAATCACAATAAGGTGGGAGAAGGGATAACTAAATTGAGTAAAAGTATATGTCATAATGAAAAATGAATGTTAGAAGAGGTACCAACATACAAAGGGTACATATATGTATGTTCATATATACACATGTGTATATGTTTTTGCATATATATGCGTATATAAGAGGAATGAGAGAATGAAAAAATAGGAACAAATGACAACAAAGTGGGATAAGTGATAACTAAATTGAGTAAAAGTAGATGTCATAATGAAAAAGGAATGTTAGAAGAGGTACCATCATACAAATGGTACAAGAAAAAAAAGAAAATTAGGGAGAAGAAAGAAAAGAGGATGAGAAATGGGAAACCATCAAGAAGAGAGAAGGCTTGGTTTTTGAGATGGTTAAGCCAAGGTTTCCAAATAATATATATTTAAATTCTAGTGATTGTTGTGATTGAGATTGAAGGAATGGTTGTTGATTTCATTGTCTTGATTTTATATAAAAAAAATTAACTTCCTTAGCCAATATTTGGGAATATTCTAAGTAAATAGTATGCTTTGAGTAAAATGAGTGCTAAACAAGAGTTGACTTAGCAATATGTTCATATTTAAGATTATCATTATGTTACTTTAATCTATTTTTGAAGGATTGAATTATCTCTCCAATATAAGTAAGGCTAAAATACCATATACGATATTTCTTTAAGAGACTGGATACAATTGAAAAGGGGGAAACCAATTTGAACATGTATAAATAATCCCCTTTTATGTATAATATCAATTTTCTTTAAGGAAATACCTTCAATATGTGCGAGAGTGGAAATAAGGCAAGAGAAAGGGTTAGAATCCTCTGACTTTAGTTTAGAGTGAATCTTGGCTTACTTAAACACCCTCAAAATGGCATTTTTCTTGTTCTTGTTACATTTGAAAATCTTGATTAGGTGTGATAGTTCTAAATATAGGTATTCATCATCACAAAAATGGTGTGCCCTAGTTATCACAATTTTTAGTACATTAATTTTATAGGAAGGATGGTGGTGAGAAGATAAATGGAGATGTAGGTCCATGTGGATGGATTTTATAAATATGTGATGGCCAAGAGAGCCATTTAGTTTTTTAATGAGAAGGAAATCAAGGAATGGGAGTTTTCATTTGATTCCAACTATTTAGTGAAAGAAATGCATTTGTCATTACTCTTAAGTTGAGAATGGAACCTTTCTAAGTTCTCCATGCAATGTGACCAATAGATATTGGCATCATCCACATGGTGTTTCCACCAATTGTGTTTAAGAGGGAAGAAGTGTAATACGAGAAATTTGAAATACTCCATGTAGAGGTTGGTGATAATAGTGGAAAGTGAGAAACATGTAACAACCCCATTTTTGTAGTTATAGACAACCCCTTGGAAAGTAAATAATGTAGACCTAAGATAAATTTTAACTAATGAATCAATATCAACAATGGTCTTGCATATAATTATTTCAATGGATTAATTAATGGGGACTTTGGTGAAAAGATAAATAATTTAAAAATTAACAAAAGCATCACTTTCTTTTAAAAAATTGTAATTGATGAAATCCATTAGATACATTGAGTGTTTAATTAAGGAGCTAGATATTTTGCTACAAGAGGGGAGATCAACTTATCTTGGAAAGCAACAAGTTTATAAGTGTAAGAGTTAATGCTATCTAAAGGCATTGAAATCATCTATACATTATTTTTTATAATATCATTGCTTGTTAACATGCAATGTGATTACCACCTCTTATTTCATTAAAATAATTAATCTTACCATAAGTCTATTATTATTAGCATAAATATATCAAGTAATATTTATTATTTAATTAATTTAAAATGAATCATTTTCCACCAAATATTTAAGTATTTAAATTTAAAATTTAAATTAATTTAAATCCTAAATTATAAGTCATTTGTTTAACTATATAATCAAAATAGTCAACTAAATAATTATTTTAGTTAACTCACCAATCAATTTGGCCAATTGAAGCTCACAAATTAGTCAGTAAATCAAGTAATTATCAACTCACAAATCAAATGAGTTGACTACTTAGTCACCTCCATCAAATTGTAAAATTTATTGTCACCTCTCCCTATCACATCCACCATTCTAAAATCCAACTTAGGATCTAATATTAAATCTCAATCATTCAACTTCCTTTTAAAAATTATATAAATTAGAGCTTATATGGATTTTAACCACCTGGAATCAAGGAAGATGGTGTAGCATTTAGCAATAGCCATCCCAAATCATTCGAGCACATCGAAAATGATCATTTACGTTGGTTTAGAATTTTTTATTTCATTAATTTTGTTTTTATACAAATTATTATTAAACTCAATCAAAAGGTGAGTGACATGATTTCCTTTAAAGTTTGATTCTTATTGTTAAATATTATCCTTTTCGCTATTTTTTATTTGACCTATCACATTTTTTCACACCTAGTGGGACTATATCCTAAGTTGATTTTTCTTATTAGGGTTAAATCTGAAAAAAAATTAAAAAATAGAGTCTTAGCATATTTTGAGTGTTTTGACTAGAACATCTCCACCTTGTGTAGACTGTATCTACAAAACTAAGTTCTAGCTATGATTATAAAACTTTTGATAGTAGGATTTCAATTTTTTATGCTATTAGGTTTCTTTAGAATCTATTTTTTATCTTCTTGTAGATACTTAATTTTTTGTAAGTCCTAACTTGTCTTTCCCAAGTCCTAGCCCCCTTCCCAAACAAGATTTAAATAATTAAATTATCTAAAGATTCCATCAATAACTACCTAAAGTGAATAAAATAAAATAAATATTTCTTTTATTCTCCTTTATCCACCTCAAAACCATATCCCAAAATTAATTCTTTGAATTAATAAATTCATCATTATTCCTCACTCTCCATCTTATAACCTCCTAACTAGCTCAATCTTGGCCCTCCATTCATCAGTGAATCTTGATTGTTGGTCTTTGTTTTTGAAAACCTACAAATCACTTAGCCCTTAGCAATTTTGATAATCAAATTATGAATTCATACAATTATGTTTCCTGCATGAGTAACCATATTCCAATCATTTGAGAGAAAAATGTATCTTTTAGTGAATCCAAAATCAAATATGGTAATATTGTTTTGGTTTGTTTGATTTCATTTCTGGTTTCTTTCTCAATCAAAGGTATTGTTGAATGTAGGCTAATGTTTTCATGTATTTTTTTAAATATTATTATTTAAATACACATTTTATTACAAAAAATCATAGTCTCTTTGTAGTATTGAGCTCTCGTTTCTCAGCATTCCAATATTTGGTTATATACCACTAATATTAGATTTTTGGATCAAATATCATATACATTTTACTAATTCTATCACACATTTAAAAGTGTGAAGAATCTAATTTCCCATGTCATTGAATGAATTGGAAAAATTGAGGGTATTTACTTTAGCCATATTAGATGAAGATAGAATACTATAGTAGATTGGATAACTAATCAGGGAATTAGTTTTAGTGAGAAAGAGGGAAATGGAATTACGAGGTGGTTCTCTCAATTTCTCAAAAATTCCAAGGCCTTACTAGTTGAGGATATTTAACCTAACCTACTTGATAATTGGATTTTTTGGATGATGTTTTGATGATAAATTTATGATTCCATAGATTATATTTGGGATTAAATGTATAGATTAAGGGAGGGGGTTATTCCCATAACAATAATATCATTAGTGTTGGAGCACATTGACTTATATAAGTTGATTTTTACATATTTTCTTATTATAATGTCAAGTTTGTATAGGAATCTAGAATTAGAACATAGGATTATTAAAGGACAAGATGGATAAAATAGTTATACACCTTCTTAAATGGTTTTTCTAAATATATCTTCTACCTCTCTCTTGATGTTTGATTATATTATAGGTATTGAAAAGGAAGGTGGCAAGAAGAAAAAAAACTGAAAGAAAAAATTTATGAGGTAAATCCTTCCATCGGTGCTAGTGGGATAAGAATTGAGACAATGACTAATAAATTCACTTATTACATTGTCAAAGAACTCAAGAATCTAAGGCTAAGATTTTGGTTGTTGAGGCTAAGGGTTGATAAAAGAGGTGGGTGAGGATAAAAACAAGGAGATTCAAGTGGCCATGGATGAATTTTTTCTAGACCTTGGCTATTCCATTGGCTTTCATAATTCCTCTAATCTTGTGTAGTCCCTCTCAAGTATTTCACTAGTCTCCTTGATACCCATGATACTTCTACTACATGAAAACATGGATGGTATTCAAATTCAGGTAGAGAATTTTTAAATTATATTTTGGAGAAACTTCACATTATTCTATAGAACTAGATCAATCTTTTTAAATGTCTAAAGAGGTTAGTGATGTTCTCCACATTAAACTACCTAAGGATCTTGAGGTTAAAGTTATCAAAATTTGTAATGAGGTTGATCTTACATAGGCCTAGAGGGAGAGTACCATTCTCTTTGATACCAATGATGTTTCTACTACATGAAAACATGGATGGTATTCAAATTTAGGTAGAGAATTTTCAAATTATATTTTGAGGAAACTTCACATTATTCTATAGAACTAGCTCAATCTTTTTAAATGTCTAAAGAGGTTAGTGATGTTCTCCACAATAAACTACCTAAGGATTGTGAGGTTAAATTTATCAAATTTTATAATGAGGTTGATCTTACATAGGCCTACAGGGAGAGTACCATTCTCTTTGATACCCATGATGTTTATACCACATGAAAACATGGATGGTATTCAAATTTAGGTAGATAATTTTCAAATTATATTTTGGAGAACCTTCACATTATTCTATAGAACTAGCTCAATATTTTTAATTTTCTAAAGAGGTTAGCGATGTTCTCCACATTAAACTACCTAAGGATTGTGAGGTTAAAGTTATCAAATTTTATAATGAGGTTGATCTTACATAGGCCTAGAGAGAGAGTACCATACCTTCTCCTATTATTGAGGTGGAAGTGTTGTTTTGATAATTGATGTATAAGTTCTTATGTAACTTTTATTAGTTTTAGGTAGCTATGAAATATAAATAGTATTATAAAATTTGCTAAAATGATATATGAAATGAATAGTGATGTTAAATAGAAGTAAGTTTTTTTTACTATCTATTAATTTGATAGTTTATGCATGTCTATGGTAGGATTATTTTGATTTTATCAAGAATGGACCTTATGAACTTCCTATTATTAGCATATAATCCTTAAGAATATTTTTTTGTGGCTCCTAGGTGCTTAAGTGCCTAGCTTAGGTATTTTAAGCAATAAAAATTATTTAACTAATTAATTTTAATTATTTGTGTAAATTAAGGGGTATCATAACTAAGGAAGCTTTACCCAAACTTTTGGGTGTTTATGAGGAATTTTTCAAATTACCATCATGATAGAGGATTCCCATCATCACTCAAAGTTTATTCTTGTTTTAGGAAAACTACTTTTTTTTCTAGGCACTTTTCAATTAGGAGCACCCTTGTTGTTGGTTGAACTTTAGTTGTATCAATGGATGACTTTGATGAATGAAAATATTAAAAAATAATGAACCTAACTTATTATGAGATATGATATTTCCCTTGCATTCCATGATTACCATGATATTTTTACATGGTACTATGATGCCATTCCCAACATCTTTAATAGCATTGTGATGCATAAATTTGTAGGTCATCCTAATACCAATCTAGTTAGCAAAAAAATTGAAAATAGAATCTCAACATAGTTCTAATGGTAAAAAGAAAGTTTGAAAGTTTATTAAAAGAAGATGTATTATTCCCATTATTTACTTCCCATGGATCTCTAATATAATCTCTATAGCTAAGATTGATAAGTCCATAATCAAATATTATTGACTTTAGATTTTTCAATAAGGCATTATCCAAGGATAATTTCCTTTATGCAATATTGATATGATTGTTGATTTTATTGTTAGGTATGAAATGCTTTCATTTATAGATGGTTTCTCAAATTATAATTATATAGTAAAAAATCCACAAGAATAATATAAGATTGATTTAACTACTTCAGGGTGATCCCACAATATTGGTTTACAATTTTTGGCCAAACTGGACACTAAACTGATTTTCTCTAACTAAATCTTCACTTTTGAGCACCTATAGCGGCTAAAGCGTGAGGAATTTGAAAATGATGAAAACTAGTGATTTGTGACATTTTGTCTATAGATTCTAAATACATTTTTTTCAAAATTTTTGGAATCAGATTGCACTTCTTTCCATCTCCTTCGGAAACTAGGTTTTTTCAATAAACACCATTTTTAAGGAGTGATGCTCACCATATAACACATAACTTTTTTTCCATGAAGGATAAAATTATATTTTTTTCAAATTTAGATTTGTTCCTACGATATCTAGTGCTTCCAATTGGTTTCATAGTTTTTTATTGAATATTTTTTCCTTAATCAAGTTTTGAATTCAAACTAATTACAATTCAAACATAGGCGGACCGTATAACACAACTTTTTTTTGTATGTATTGAAATTCAAGTTTTTCTTTTTGTTGGATCAAGGACTTCAATATCTGGTGCACTCATATTTAAAAAAAAAAATGATGATTTTCTATTTTTCCACATGTATAACAGAGCTTGATTTTCAGTGAACTACATTCATTAAGAAATAAAAAATAAATATAATAGTAAAATTAAATTTATTTAAAATTATACTTTTTGGGAAGCTTATAATAAGTACTACATACTTTATAAAAATGAATTCATTTGATCCCCCAAAAGGTAAATCAAAAGTGGTTTTTTATTAGCATTTTCATAGGTGTAAAGGAGACTCTGTTATAGGTATGGTTTAAAACTAGCAGGGTTCTATCCAAGGGGGTTTGATCTAAGGTAGTTTGATCAAACCTTCTTTAATTGGAATGCTTTAAATGAAACTTTTTAAGGCTTAAATCATTATATTTTCTAAAGATTTGTGATTTCAGCAAAAATCAAAATCTCTCAGAAATTGTAAACTAGCTTTGTGGGATCACCCTTCATGAGTATATTTTGATATATGATCACATCTTTTGGATTAAAGAATGTTGTACGTACTTATTAGTGAGCCACAACTTTAACTTTTCATGATCTAAGGTATAATATTTTTAAAAACTGTCATATTTAGGTAGATATCATCACTTGAGTAAGGAGATATAAATGGGTGCTTCTTCTAACATTAGAACTATCACCAGCATCATTATTCTAGCCACTTCAAATTTGTGGCACAAAACATGCATTTGGCAATTCTTTGCATATTAGACCTAGTCAATAAAGAAGGTTTTCAACTAATGATGACAAGAAGTATAAGGTGTCAAAACTCAAGAGATATATATTGGAACATATATGGCTTAATAGAAGACCTTGTATTATAGATCCCTTTCACAACTAACAACATTTTGGATTTTAATATCGACTTTGGTTAATTAATCTTTTGCATAACATATTTTCTTATTAAATTATTTTTTTTACCCTTAAACATGCACGGTATCTTTTGACTTCTTGTACTAAACTTTATTTTCTATCCATATTCGAACTATTTTTCAACCTTAATAATAATTTTATTATCAATAATACAATGGAGAGTGACACATTTTAACTAATTGTAGAAGACCTTGTATTATAGATCCACATCACAACTAATAACAACATTTTTGGATTTTAATATTGAGGCTTTGGTTGATTAATCTTTTTGCATAAGATATTTTCTTATTAAAATTATTTTAACCCTTAAATGCATCTTTTTTGACTTCTTGTACTAAGCTTTGTACCTATCCACGGCCGAACTATTTTTCAACCTTAATAATAATTTTATTATCAATAATACAATGGAGAGCGACACATTTTAACTAGTTGTAGAAGACCTTGTATTATAGATCCCTTTCACAACTAACAACATTTTGGATTTTAATATTGACTTTGGTTGATTAATCTTTTGCATAAGATATTTTCTTATTAAATTATTTTTTTACCCTTAAACATGCACGGCATCTTTTGACTTCTTGTACTAAACTTTGGTTTCTATCCACATTCGAACTATTTCTCAACCTTAATAATAATTTTATTATCAATAATACAATGGAGTGACACATTTTAACCAATTGTAGAAGACCTTTGTATTATAGATCCCTTTCACAACTAACAACATTTTGGATTTTAATATTGACTTTGGTTAATTAATCTTTTGCATAAGATATTTTCTTATTAAATTATTTTTTTTACCCTTAAATATGCACGGTATCTTTTGACTTCTTGTACTAAACTTTATTTTCTATCCATATTCGAACTATTTTTCAACCTTAATAATAATTGTATTATCAATAATACAATGGAGAGCGACACATTTTAACTAATTGTCCATAGATCTTTAGACACAAATAATTGAGCAAACGACAAGAGTACATGAGTATGAAGTAGTCACAGGCAGGCTTTGAACAAGACAAAGACTTGGAAATCACGAGGACGTCATGTATACCAAATAGTATCAGCAGTTGGTAAATTGAAGACCAAAGTGGCTTTCTTGGGAAGCATATGCTGGCTTAGGTCACCATCCTAAAATAAGAATCGTTATTTCCAATGAATTACAAGGAATTGCCAAACTTTGAAATAGTCAGTGCCAAATCTGAGAAAAAGCTTAAAGCTATTCTCCACCTTGTTAGATAATCACTACCAAGATCACAAACCAAATGCAATCTTGGTAAGGATTATCAATTAATCATGGAGCAACACTTGAAGATAAAATCTGTAAGTCTATCTTGTCACATAAGTCCTCATAATTTCTTTGGTTTTCAGTTGTGGAAGGTGTGAACATTAGTGTAAGAAAGCAATTAACTTATTTAGTCTAATGAAATTTGTTTGACATGGATTTGCAAGTGAAGACAGGAAATGAAGATTCATCCCACAATACCACTTCTTATGTGTCTACTCAGTATCATGGCTTGTGGTCTTCACCATCTTGTTCCAATTCTTGTGTGAAACTGGGCACCTTTGACAATAATTATATTTCCTTGTTGCCTGAATGCCATTTCCAGTCCTTCCAAAACCCCACCTGTTCAGATAACCAGCTGCCACAAGATGATTTCACTGAGTCATCTTACAATGAACCTCAGACTTCCTTCACCGACTTTTTGATGCAGCCAAAACAATTCATGAATACCACCATTCCATGGCTGAATAATAGAAGCGCGTTTGTAGAATGGAAGAGTAATAAAAGGCCTCCTGTCACTTCCCTGATGCCCACAAAATCCCAGTCCCTGCACAAGCGTTGCATACGTTTCTTGAATTGCTTAAACGGTCATACAATTAGTTCCTTAAATACCAATAATGGTGGAAAACGTAAACTAAACATTAACCCTAATATTTACAACAAGCTTGCAATTCGCCGTGCGCTGGAGGAACGTAAGCGGAGAGAAGAGATGAAGAAGATAGTTTTTGCTCTGCGCGCACTACTACCATCGTTTCCCAAGGTATTGTTTCTCTTATTTTTTCAGGTTTAGTGAATCGGGTGTGAGAGGTTAATAAAGGGAAAAGTTGTTTACATGTGGTGCAGAAGAGCAAAGCTAAAGTGCTACTACAGACGATAGATTACGTCAATCATTTGAAGCGGCGAGTAGAACTACTGGAGAAACGGAATGCGGAGCTGGAAGCGTTTTTACATCAAAATTCACTCCATTCACACGATAGCCGTTGACAGAATTACTCTGTGTATCGTTGAACATTGGTATTTTTCTAATTTGTATTTTCTAAAGCGTATGTGACCAACATTTTGAGTGTATTACTAAACTTATTATTATTCGAATAGAGATCAAGTCATCTGCAGTTTAGGAATTTATTTAATTACACATGTATGATAAAAAAAGAATGTTATCAATTAGACTTTGGTTTTTTGGCGAAGTTGAATGGTTTTAAATGAGTTCAGTAGGGAAGTCTTACTGAATGTAAGACCCCAACATCATAAAGGATGAGGTCAAGATCGTGTGTAACGGACATCATCTCGTTCGTTAAGTATAAACACTAATTTTTTTTATTTTTTTAAAAATAACATGAAAGAAAACATCACATAAAGATAGAATTTGCATAACAGTCAATTTCACAATCATTGCAATAATACATCAGATTGGATATAAAATAATCTCATTGATTCATTTTTCTAAACATGAATATAAGATTTCAATGTTTACAATAATCCAAATTACGCTTACTAATCCAAAGTAAGAATCATAAATATAATTACATATGTTGCCATTACTTGACAAGAGAATAACTAACGCAAAAATGATATATCAAATAGAATCACATAGTTTGTCTTTGATAATCCTTGTCCTTGACATTTGGCTGCAAGAGGGAGAGCATCACCTAAGTGCTTTACCTCCAACCACAAACTAGTGGTCTCCACACACATTCCTTTCAAAAGTGGTCCTACCCTTCATGAGGATATTAGATTTAGGGAAAACCATTGTTATCAAGTCATCTGCGATCTATTGTCATGTTTTAATGCATCTAATCTAAAAAGAAATCATATGTAGAGATTCCTTCTATTTATGCAAGACATTTTATGATTACAATGCATCTTTAAAACATAGTGAACCGACAATGCAAGCAATAGTTTTACATTACTTTGGCCAAAGTTTTCATATTGAATACATGTAAAGATTACATGGTTGTATGTTTACATACACCTCTATCTCAAACAAAATATCAACAAACTATTTTCATATTCTAACAGATATTCTCAAAATATAAATAAATTTATATTATAGTTTCATATATTTAGAAATAAATATTAAGACAAATGCTTTTTCGAATTCCTTTCTAGAAACAACTATTCACAATTTCATCTTTAAATAGTCTTGCTTTCATACAAAAATAATTAATTTCCATCACAATGGTTTATCTTTCCAATAGTCATTTATATCTATATGATCTTACATTAATATATACGTGTCTATATAAATATATATGTAAATGTGTGTGTGTGTAATACATACATACATACTTACATGTTGGAAATATTGACATTGATGTCAAAGAGGCATGGACAAGATAGTTTTCCATTGATGGAAAAGGAGAAGTAGGACATCACTGAAGGAAATCAATGTCAAAAACTCAAAGGCGAAAGG
>VDFB02379711.1:75455228-75556692 GCA_007258455.2 Sequoia sempervirens | reverse complement strand
CCTTCTCCCTCTGTTAGGTCTCTCTCTCTCTCAACCCTCTCCCTCCTACCCCCTCTCCCTCTCTTAGGTCTCTCTCTCTCTCTCAATCACTCCCTCTATCTCTCTCCCCTCTACCCTTAATTGTAAACCCTAAAATATTCACCCTTCCCTCCTTTATCTCTCTCTCACTCCCTTCCTCTCTCTCTCTCTCTAAAGTATCTCCCTTTCTCAAGTATCTCTCTCTCTCTCCCTCTAGCTCTCTCCCTAGTACTCTTAATCCTCTACCCTATAAATGTACCATCTAAAGCTTTAAAAAACCAAATTTATAATAATGTGAGCGCGTTATTAACTAGTAGAGATATGTTCGTTTAGGATTAAATAATGTGCTCACGTTATAACACGAGCACATTTTTTTCCACTAAAAATGGTAAAAAATCACAATATACCCATGATGTCAGCCCACATTCTACATATTCTCTTGGTTTTGCACGTGCTCCAACAAAAATTAGCTTTTTGGTGATTGAGTGAAGTGTGCATGCATGATTGTGAGATTCCATCACCTTTGTACAAAATAGCATAGTTTTCACATTGAGAGGCATATAATATCAATTCAAGTTTGAATTACAGTGATAATTGATATACAATTGAAATTTGGAGGGGAACAACCTTTTGAAGAACTCAAATTTTTGAGGAGTTTGAGGAAGGAAGAAGCAAAGGATACATAATTCGGTAGAACTCCTCTATTTGAAACTTTGCTTTTTTAGGTATGTGAAATCTTTGTACATTTTCTTTCATTCTATTATGGCTTGCTTTCATTTTTGTTGTTTTGCTTATTCCGTGTTGATCAAATTGTTTGTTTGTGATGCAATATCAGATTGCCAAGCCACTCAATATCATTTCTTTAGGGAACTTCCTTCCCAAGTCAATAAAGAGTAAAAGATAAATTTATACAAACTTTGTCAAATTCATCCAAAACTACTTTCCTTAGCTCAAATTTAGGTTCATGGAGTATCGATACACGTAACATGGCATGCTTTTTTTCTTCATGTACAATGCAAGCCTGGAATGATTGTGAGTCAGGAGAGTGGGTTGACAAATGGTTGACAAGTTATCTTAGCCCACTTCACATGTATCACCCTCTGATGGCATTGGAACTAACACAGATGGAATCATCAGTCGACTTTGACCATGTATCGGATCTAGTTCAACCAGGTAATATATCTACTTGCTTAGTATTTGAAATTCTATATTGTTATCTTACTTTGTACTGTATTCATAATGTTGACTAATTTTAAGAGATATGTCACACATATAAATGCAAGGCATGTTTATGCAGTTATTGCAGATGAAGACAACAAAGAGGGTACAAACTATTACTTGTGTCATGTTGAGGAAAAAAAGAAACTGGAAGCCCCAATTATAGATGAAGAAAACATTGAATACCCTACAGGCTCAGTTGTTGTTACTAGAATGTGGCTAAGAAGGCACCCACATTAGAGTGTTAAACATTGGTTGTTTGAGGAATTTGACATGCATCGTAAGATTCTTCATTACTCAAACCTTATCGTGGCATCCATTGTTCATTTGAGAAAATATGGGGGTAGACCTTTGAACAAGACCTTGTGGAAGGTTCGTGATTTTGACCATGAGGCAATACTTGACACAATGAAGAGTAGAGCAGACCCGGATGGTTCATTGGATTAATTTGTAAGTATATGCACAACGGTTCTTATTAATTTATACTTGTATCCACATCAATTTGGTTGATGCCAATTCTATCATCTTATTTTACTTTGTGTATCTGTATGTAACCAGACAAACATTGATTGGTGTCCCCTTGCATAAAATGCAGGTTTATGAGCCATCCAAGAGAATCTCAAGTAGAAAAGCAATGCAAGAATTTTGATGATCTTGACAAATGTCAATTATGATTTTAAGCCATTGCAAAAGTGTGTATGAAGCTTGATGAGGCAATTTCAAGTTATTCGTTTGAATTTAACCTTATCATGACCACCTATGATGTAGACATTATAAGAGCATCTTGAATTTCAAGAAATTCTATTCATGAGAGGTGTTGTGTGCAATAGGTATCTTGGAACTCCTAGTGAAGATGTATGACCAAGACTAACTAAGTTGAGAGACTACCATGCCTATCTGTAAGTGCCTTCCATCTATTTTGGATGAGCTATTTCTTTTTATTCTTTTCCTTTGCATAACTGTAACTAAACTAGTAAAAATTAATTGGTCCTTCCTTGCAAAAAATGTTGATTTTTGATCCATCAAAGAGAATCTCACCCAAAAAAGCAATTCAACATCCTTATTTTGATGATCTTGACAAATCTCAATTTTGATTTGAACGAAATCTTGCAATAAAAGTTCCCTATTCATAAATTTATATGTTTTCTTTCAGTTTTGTTAGCTTTGTACCGCCTGTACAGTAGATTTAGGCCTTGTCCTTTATAGATTAAGATAATACAAAGAATTAGGTTTCATTTGAGTCCATCTAAAAGAAAATCCATTTAGTTTTTCCACTATTAGAGCATATTTTCTGAAATTCGATTTGGAACCTTCAATTCGAGGTTTTGAGAGTCAAGTAAAGAAATAAAGCATACTCCACTGAATTAGGCTTGTAGATCAATGGAGTAGGGTTATAGTAGGGTGTTTATGGTGCAGGAGCACCAAGGACAATCAGGACCACAAGGTGGTCAAGTGGTAAATTTTTATTTGTAGTCCATGAAGAATGTTGTAATAAGGTCACAAGGACCATTAGGAAGTGTTTTAATTCAATCTGGATTGGTAGGATATGAGGTTGCAATGTCAAGTTAGCATGTTGTCAATTTGGTGTAATGAAGCCTTGAATGGCCTAAATGTGAAAATGTATGTAAATTCATATTGTAAGGGTCAAGATTATGTAATGAGGCCATCATAAGGTCACTAGTTTAGGTATGGAGTCATTTACATCAATATGTCAAAAGTTGCACATAACAATGTAATGTTGTCAAACCAAAGTTGTCATTTTGCAAATACTTAGAAGTTGAAGGGTCACACTTGTAAAAGAAGTTGAAAAGTGGTTGTAGTCGGTTGAGGAGGTTGATATGCCTTCAAAAAGGTCTTGTGAATGTTGTATGTTGTTGGCAATCATACTTTTGAAAGCAGGAGCACCAACTCCATCTTTTCAACACTTGAACCCTTGTGGTTTCTATTATTTGGTCATTTGATCATTTAGGGTGTTCTTAGATGGTTTGAGGTCATTCTATTTCATTTAATAAGGATTCAATACCATTTTTGTATGTATTAGGTCATTGATTCATGATGTAAAGAAGTTGATCGATAAGGGGATTCGTGTGGTGAACCTTGTAATTTAAATGTTTTAGGGTTATTTTTGTTAAATAAGGGCTTTATAGACCATTTATCATGTAATGTGAGTCTTAGGAAGGAGTCTTTAAAGAGTTGCATAAGAAATATTAAAAATTTATAAAATGAAAAAGTTGTAAAAATTTTCAAAAGCCAAAATTAGAAATTTTAGTGGAAGAAAAAGAGACAGAAGTTCAAAAGGAAAGCATATGCGTTTGGGAAGATCAAGAGACATTGTCAAAATAATTGTGAAATCTGATTAAACAGTGTTGTAAGAAGGTGTTTTAGCTTTGTTTTAGCTTTATGCAACTCATGTGACCAAATGGACTATTCCAACACATCTGAATAGGCATGTTTACGCTAGGCATGGTCCTCTTTCACACCCAAACATGAGGAATCACTCCGAGCTATGTCCAACCAAATCGATCCCTTAAGGGTCCAACGGGCAAAATGGCTGAAAACTTTAGCATGAGGTTACTCGGACACCGTGATGCTTATAAAATTCTTTTCTCATCCTATGGGATCCTGTTGGGCCCCTCTACAATAACCTCTCTCGGTTTTTGTTATCTCGGAGCGGTTTTCCCATGGTGTCCAAGTTTTAGTTGATGGAAAAAGTGTCAAATGCAAGCAGTGGAAAGTTGCAAGGTGGTGCAATTTTTCTTCTGCAACTTGTGTGACCAAATGGACTATTCCAACACATTCTAGGTAGGCATTTTTATGCTAGGCATGGTCCTCTTTCACACCCAAACACGTGGAATCGCTCTGAACTATGTTCAACCAGATCGATCCCTTAAGGGTCCAAAGGGCAAAATGGCTGCAAACTTCAACATGAGGTTACTTGGACACCATGATGCTTATAAAATTATTGTATGATCCTATGAGATTTTGTTGGGCCCCTCTACAATAACCTCTCTCATTTTTTGTTATCTCGGAGTGGTTTTCCCATAGTGTCCAGTTTTTAGTTGATGGAAAAAATGTCAAATGGAAGCAGTGGAAAGTTGCAAAGTGGTGCAATTTTTGTTTTGCAAATCATGTGACCAAATGGACTGTTCCAATATGTCTAAATAGGAACTTTTATGCTATGAATGGTCCTCTTTCACACCCAAACACGTGGAATCGCTCTGAGCTACGTTCAACTAGATCGATCCCTTAAGGGTCCAAAGAGAAAAATGGTTGCAAACTTCAGCATGAAGTTACTCGAACACCGTGACTCTTATAAACTTATCGTATGATCCTATGAGATTGTGTTGGGCCCCTCTACAATAACCTCTATCATTTTTTGTTATCTTGGATTTGTTTTCCCGTAGTTTCCAGTTTTCAGTTGATAGAAAAACTATCAAATGGAAGTAGTGGAAAGTTGCAAAGTGGTGCAATTTTTGTTCTGCAACTTGTGTGACCAAATGGACTATTCCAATGCATCTAAATAGGAATTTTTACACTATGCATGGTCCTCTTTTACACCCAAACACACGAAAACGCTTTGAGCTACATTCAACCAGATCAATCCCTTAAAGGTCCAAAGGGAAAAATAGCTGCAAACTTTAGCATGAGGTTACTCAGACACCATGATGCTTATAAAATTCTCATTTGATCCTATGAGATCATGTTGGGACCCTCTACAATAACCTCTCTCAGTTTTCGTTATCTCAGAGTGATTTTCCCCTAGTGTCTAGTTTTCAGTTGATAGAAAATGTGCCAAATGGAAGCAGTGGAAAGTTGCAAAGTGGTGCAATTTTTTTTTTGCAACTTGTGTGACCAAACAGACTATTCCAACATGTCTAAATAGGCATCTTTACACTAGGAATAGTCCTCTTTCACACCCAAACACGCAAATCACTCTGAGCTACGTTCAACCAAATCAATCCCTTAAGGGTCCAAAGGGCAAACTAGCTGCAAACTTCAATATGAGGTTACTCAGACACTGTGATGCTTATAAACTTCTCATCTAATCCTATGAGATCATGTTGGGCCCCTCTACAATAACCTCTCTTAGTTTTTGTTATCTCGAAGTGGTTTTCCTGTAGTGTCTAGTTTTCAGTTGATGGAAAAACTGTCAAATGGAAGCAGTGGAAAGTTGCAAAGAGGTGCAATTTTCATTTTGCAACTCATGTGACCAAATGGACTATTCCAATGCATCTGAATAGGCATTTTTATGTTAGGCATTGTCCTCTTTCCCACCCAAACATGCGGAATCACTCTGAGCTACGTTCAACCAGATCGATCCCTTAAGGGTCCAAAGGGAAAAATGGCTGCAAACTTTAGCATGAGGTTCCTTGGACACCGTGACACTTATAAACTTCTTGTCTAATCCTATGGGATTGAATTGGGCCCCTCTACAATAACCTCTCTCATTTTTCGTTATCTCATAGTGCTTTTCCTGTGGTGTCCAATTTTCAGTTGATGGAAAAAGTGTCAAATGCAAGCAGTGGAAAGTTGCAAGGTGGTGCAATTTTTGTTCTACAATTCATGTGACCAAACGGATTGTTCAAATGCATCTAAGTAGGCATGTTTGTGCTAGGCATGGTCCTCTTTTACACCCAAACATGCAGAATTGCTTTGAGCTATGTTCAACTGGATCGATCCCTTAAGGGTTTGAGTGTAGTATGTTGAAATAGGCCATTCCTCCTATTGTTCAAGCTGTGTCTCAGTGATATGGGCCTAATGTAACTTGAATTGTGGTAACTTGATATATAGAGTCTATTGATGCTAGGGTTCAATTTGTATGATTTTGAAAAAAGAAGCCAACTGAGTAGAGTTATCAACATTATTCGTAAATCATAAGAATTTGTTTAGTACACTAGCCATTTTGATGCCTTCTTGTAGTCTCAAACATTATTTTGTATCATTTTTACATTGGTTTTCGAAGTTGAAACTTAATTTAGCTCCATAATACAAAATCTAGTGCAAGTTGATTTTCACGTGAAAAAAATGTGAATCAAATCATGTTGATGTGAAAAAAAACTATGAGACCATAGCTTGTGGTGCAGGAACAACTAGGTCATGTAATGCCTTCAAAAGCCTATTTTTTCAAAAATGTATTTAAGTCCACGTAATGCCAAAATTAAATGTAATCAAGGCATGAAAAAGCACAAAGTGTAATATTGTCAAAATCTTAAATATGTAAAAGAGAGAAAAAGAAAGAATGTGAAGAGACAAAACAAGAAAATCAAGAAAATCAAGGAAGAGGACAGGTCATAGGTCATTCAAGGAAGATGAAGAGTAGTTGATGGTTCGAAACTTCTTTAAAATCATTGTAAAGGCCAAACAAAGAGATCATTGTATTCTGGAAGAACTAAATTAACAAAGAGTTCCTTGTTTTAGCTTATTTTCTGTGTTTTTTAGTTGTTTCTTAACTTGTATGGACTGTGCAAGAGTTTAGGGTTCAAATTTAGATTGTTTCCAGTACATTAGGGAATCACCATTTGTTTGCATCCATTTGGGAAGGAATCCATTAAATTTAATGTTTGTTTGAGCATTCTTCTTATGGCTCGGTCTGAAATCCTGTGCATTGAGTTTTGAGAGTATTATAAGGCATTTCCACACTACTCCACCAATGTAGGTCAGGTAGATTGGTGGAGTAGGCTAGGGATAGGTTATTTGTTATGTTTTGATGTTTGTGAGTGGAGGAAAAAGCAAGAATACCTTGAAGGAGTTGCTGCTACACAGAAAATTTTGAGTATTCCAATCAAAATTTTAAATAGTTTCCAGCATGATAGTGGAGAAAGAACAAGTGCATGGGTTAGAAGATGTTTCCAAATGCCTTTTCAGATGTATTTTTGCATGTACCAATGGTTGGTCGGAGGTTTTAGGTTTTCATGTAGCCTATACAGGAAACCCTCATTGAATTTTGAGTTTTTCACCCTATAAACAAGGGTTTGTCAATATACTATCAAAAGGAGTCTTTTAATCCCTAAAAATGGATAAATTAGGAGTTTTGTGTTATGTCTAATGATTTTTTTGAGGTTTTACATGTTTCTGGAATGTTTAAAGGGGGTCTTCTTTGAAAATCAGGCCTATTTTAGTAGCCTTTTTATAGTGTTCAAACTAAAAACTGCTTATTTCTTCAATATAAGTTATTCTTAGTTTTTGATATGAGGACATGGGCATTAAGAGGTCTCTAAAAGTGTTTTCAATCTTTTGTTTTGAAACTATTGTGTTTGTTTTACCCAATTTAGGGCATGAATGTCTCATTGAGAAGTAGTGCCTTGACTGCTCAGAGAATAGAAGTTTGACCTAACAATGATCGGTGAGTTGATTTTGGGATAATGTTGTCTAAGTGATGGTGTCAGGGATGTATGGAGTCTTGGATAGGGTTTAGAAGTGAGATATGTTGTTTTGACATTTGGACAGTGAGGAGACTTGGTGTAAAATAATACATGAAATTGTAAGTTCAGTTAGAACAAAGTTAAGAGAGCAAGTTCTTGATTTGTATCAGTTGTAATAATTATGTTCATAGTGCTTGATGGTTTGGTAAAAGTATGAAAGCCAATTGTAATGATGGATTGACTATTTGGGACAAGTTGAATGAATTGTTTGAATGGAAGAGTGCCTTGTTGAAAATGGTGTTTTTGAAATGCATGTTGATCTAATTGATTGAATCAAAGTTTTCTAAAATGGTTTTTTTATTTGAATGAGTCAATTGGAATACAAATTTGTGGAAGGATGAATGATGAATGATAAGAGAATTTGAGTGGATGAAAAGTAGATTTCTTATGAAATGTTGAAATTTTGTTTGATCTTCTCCAAGATGAGTTTGGGACAAGAGTCCCCTGAGTTGTTGATTGGTTTCGAAATCTTTGTATTGCATCAACTTGTTGCTTATTTTTATGCTTTGATAGATTTTTTCCAAGCATCCATAGCTTGTTTGAAAGCACCTGTTTTAGGATTTTAGCCATAGCAGCAAGGCAATGAACTATTTGATAAAATGCTTTGATAGACATGTATTAAAAATGTGTTAGCATAGACAAGGCAATGAACTCTTTGAAAAAATGCCTCAAAGAAATGTGGTTTCATGGTGATGGAATAGCATGACGAATGCCATGACAAGAAAATTGTTATGGATTGTCATGGCATTCCATCACCATTGAGACCACATTTCTTTGAGGTTTTTTTCTCAAATAGTTTGTTGTCTTTTCTATGTATTGCTTATTAGTATGCTTTGATAGATTTTTTCCAAGCATCCATAGCTTTTTTGGAAGCACCTATTTTAGAATTTTAGCCATAGCAACAAGGAAGTAAATTGTTTGATAAAATGCTTTGGTAAACATGTATGATAAATGTAGTAGCATAGAAAAGGCAGTGAATTGTTTGAAAAAATGCCTCAAAGAAATGTGGTACTATGGTGATGGAATGCCATGACAATCCACAACAATCTACTTGTCATGGAATTCCACCACCATGAGACCACATTTGTTTGAGGCATTTTTTTCAAACAGTTCATTCCCTTGTCTATGCTATTGCTTACTATTATGCTATGATAGATTTTTCTAAGCATCCACAACTTGTTTGAAAGCACCTATTTTAGGCTTTTAGCCATAGGAGCAAGGCAATGAACTATTTGAAAAAATGCTTTGATAGAAATGTATGAAAAATGTGTTAGCATAGACAAGGCAGTGAACTCTTTGAAAAAATGCCTCAAAGAAATGTGGTTTCATGGTGACGGAATGGCATGATAAATGCCATCACAAGAAAATTGCTATGGATTGTCATGGCATTCCATCACCATTGAGACCACATTTCTTTGAGGATTTTTTTCAAATAGTTTGCTTCCTTTTCTATGCTATTTCTTATTAGTATGCTTTTGATAGATTTTTTCCAAGCATCCATAGCTTTTTTGGAAGCACCTATTTTAGGCTTTCAGCCATAGCAACAAGGTGGCGAATTGTTTGATAAAATGCTTTGGTAAACATGTATGATAAATGTAGTAGCAATGACAAGGAAATGAATGATTTGAAAAAATGCCTCAAAGAAATGTCATCTCATGGTGATGGAATGCCATGTCAATCCACAACAATTTGCTTTTCATGGCATTCCACTACCATGAGACCACATTTGTTTGAGACATTTTTTTCAAACAGTTCATTCCCTTGTCTATGCTATTTCTTACTATTATGCTATGATACATTTTTTCTGAGCATCCATAGCTTGTTCGAAAGCCCATGTTTTAGGATTTTAGCCATAGCAACAAGGAATTGAACTATTTGATAAAATGCTTTGATAGACATGTATGACGAATGTGTTAGCATAGACAAGGTAGTGAACTCTTTGAAAAAATGCCTCAAAGAAATGTGGTTTCATGGTGATGGAATGGCATGACGAATGCCATGACAAGCAAATTGCTATGGATTGTCATGGCATTCCATCACCATTGAGACCACATTTCTTTGAGGATTTTTTCAAATAGTTTGCTGCCTTTTCTATGCTATTGCTTATTAGTATGCTTTGATAGATTTTTTCCAAGAATCCATAGCTTTTTTGGAAGCACCTATTTTAGGATTTTAGCCATAGCAACAAGGAAGTGAACCATTTGATAAAATTCTTTGGTAAACATGTATGATAAATGTAGTAGCATAGACAAGGCAGCAAACTATTTGAAAAAATGCTTCAAAGAAATGTGGTCTCATGGTGATGGAATGCCATAACAATCCACAACAATTTGCTTGTCATGGCATTCCACCACCATGAGACAACATTTGTTTGAGGCATTTTTTTCATATAGTTCATTCCCTTGTCTATGCTATTGCTTACTATTATGCTATGATAGATTTTTCTAAGCATCCACAACTTGTTCAAAAGCACTTGTTTTAGGATTTTAGCCATAGCAGCAAGGCAATGAACTGTTTGATAAAATTATTTGATAGACATGCATGAAAAATGTGTTAACATAGACAAGGTAGTGAACTCTTTGAAAAAATGCCTCAAAGAAATGTGGTTTCATGGTGATGGAATGGCATGACGAATGCCATCACAAGCAAATTTCTATGGATTGTCATTGCATTCCATCACCATTGAGACCACATTTCTTTGAGGCTTTTTTTCAAACAATTTACTGCCTTTTATATGTCATTGCTTATTAGTATGCTTTGATAGATTTTTTCCACACATCCATAACTTTTTTGGAAGCACCTATTTTAGGATTTTAGCCATAGCAACAAGGAAGCAAACTGTTTGATAAAATGCTTTGGTAAACATGTATGATAAATGTAGTAGCATAGACAAGGCAACGAATTGTTTGAAAAAATGCCTCAAAGAAATGTGGTCTCATGGTGATGGAATTCCATGACAATCCACAACAATTTGCTTGTCATGGAATTCCACCACCATGAGACCACATTTGTTTGAGGCATTTTTTTCAAACAGTTCATTCCCTTGTCTATGCTATTGCTTACTATTATGCTATGATAGATTTTTTCTAAGCATCCACAACTTGTTCAAAATCACCTATTTTAGGCTTTTAGCCATAGCAGCAAGGCAATGAACTGTTTGATAAAATGCTTTGATATACATGTATGAAAAATGTGTTAGCATAGACAAGGCAGTGAATTCTTTGAAAAAATGCCTCAAAGAAATGAGGTCTGGTGATGGAATGCCATGACAATCAAAAAGAATTTTATTTTCATGGAATTCCATCAGGTCATGAGACCTCATTTCTTTGAGGTATTTTTTCAAAGAGTTCACTACCTTGTCTATGATATTGCTTACTATTATGCTTTTGATAGATTTTTTCCAAGCATCCATAGCTTGTTCGAAAACACTTATTTTTGGCTTTCAGCCATAGCAACAAGGAAACACTTGAACTATTTGACAAAATGGTTTGGTAGACATGTATGAAAAATGTGGTAGTATAGAGAAGGTAGTGAACTTTTTGAAAAAATGCCTCAAAGAAATGTGGTCTCATAGAATTCCATGACAACCAAATGCAATTGGCAGTTGCTCCTAGTTATTAGTTATGCAATGTGAAGTAATTGCATAACTGCTTAGGTTGACTTTGTAAAGACTATATTGTAGTTGAAATTTTTTCATCTATCAGCATCTAGTTATTAGTTATGAAATGTGAAGCAATGCAATGTAATCAACGTTATGAATATAAACTACAAAAATCTAGTTTTTACTAAGTTACCAGTTCGATTTTGGGTTCAGGATCAGGTTCAAGAACCCGATTTGCTAGTTTAGGGATTTTTTTTTTGGGAGTTGAGTTCATTTTGGGTTCGGTAATACAAAAACATATAAATATCATAAATATATACATATTTGCAGTAGTAATCAAGTTCAAAACAAACCACCATATTAATAGTCAAATAAAATAGCAAAAATACACCACCACTTTCATAGTGAAATATTAAAATATTAGTGATCTACTCGAATGTCATGATACAAAATTATAAATTAAAGTTCAAACATAAAAATGTCAAGTGTTTACAATCAGCCATTATTGATCAATCATTGATCAATCTGAAAAGTGTGAACATTTTTCTGTGTGGAAGGTAGAGCCAAAACCTTTTTCTTGTAGATCGTAGAAGAATCTCAGTGATTTTTTGGGTATCCTTGCCTTGGAACGAAACTATCCTGAGCCATGAATGATTGACCAAGAATTGTGAGAAAGAAATAAGATAAATCACATGCAACTTGTTGCAATTCCTTTCCTTGGAAAAAGGGTAAAGTTTTCTTTTTAGGGAGAATCTCCTTTAGAGTTTGAATGCATTGATAATTTTCAAGATAGACTTAGCCAAATATGTCATCTAGGTTTGAAGCTTTTGGGTAAAATGTCTGCTTCTTAATTTTTTTTTCAAAATTCAAGATGCAGGCTCTCCTCCCTTATGGAAGAGAAGGCCTATCAAACCTAACACTATTATGCAACACTTCTTAAGTTCTTGTTGATGCAGTATTAGATACAAAGTTTCAAAATAGGAATGGTTATATAAATTCTCATCTTAGGACTATCATTGCATCAAATTAAGAATTTTCAATCCTTTATGGTCTAGACAAGAGAAGTATGAAGTAGTGTTCCAATGCTAAAGTCTTATTGTGAATCTCTTTGCTATGAGTGGTTCAAAAATGAGGAATATGCCTTTTGCACCAAATGAGAAATATTCACAATATGTGCTAGGAAGGAATAAGTCCATAAGATCGAGTATGCAAGAACTGAGAATTGCAAAATTGGCTTATGTTTGACTTCCAAACACAAAAAATTTCACACTTTTTGATGTTCACACGTAAGTCAAAAATTATATGTGCGTAAGTTGTAAAGTATACACTTGAATACACGTAACTCATATATATTGAACCATGAATTTGTAATGCAAATATGGACACCATCCATAAAAAATATTTTTATTAAGCAAATAGTCATGTACACATACATCAATATATGTCAATATAAGTATAAAATATAGTTACAAAATAGCCATATAGGCTTATAAGAATGCCATATAGGCATACAATGTCAAATATATCCAATACAAAATATGTAAAAAATTTCCATGTAGGCATACAACAAAGGGCTCTGCATTCAAAATTCATTTCTCTCCATGCTCTGGTTCAAATACAATTTTCTTTCCCTTTGCAGGGTGATCCAATGGTAATAAGTCTATCACCCATTTCTGTTGTGCTCGAGAAGTGCTCTTGTTGCTCCTCCTAGTGTTTAGCTCCTGGTAAAGTTTCAACTATTACAATAAGAAGTAAAGACATTAACATATAGAAATTACATTATAAAAATTAATATATTTAACAAAATAATCACTTACGGCCATCTCACGATCACTCTCCTCAATGGAAATATTTGTATGCCAATGCTCAAGCATGCTCAAGCCCTGTATAAACCATCCAAATAGGAATTAAACTATGAATCAATAATGGTTTGATTTTTCACTAGAACTAGTTCATCTATAACAATGAATGTAAATTGAAATTTAGTAATTTTCCTCATACCTCCCCTATTAGAGCCATAAAGGATTGTATAGTGGAGGAAACACCAATATCCATTTCCCTCATAATGTTTGGTGGTGTTTCTGTCACCAACATCTAAAAATTAAACAACAAATTATTCAATCACAAAAAAGTTACAATAGCGATCCACGTAATGACTTATAATGTATGAGATCTAATGAACAAAATTTTGAGTACAAGTATTAAACAGATATATTTTTGATTATTAGTTATCGAATTTGAAGTAATGATTTGAGTTTGAATGATCTATAATGCAACATAACCAACAATATGAATATAAACTACACAAATCTATTAAACTTAGAATTCATTACTTAAGTTCTCTTTATTCTATATTACCTCCATGAACGTTTGAGAAAATCTACTGGCACTCAAATGTGTTTCCTTGATACCTCCAATAGTACCCTATTCAACATCCAAAATCACATATTAAAATACCATTTGTAAAACAATGCTATTAACACATGTAATAAATTTATAATTATTTACTAACTTTACATACCCCACCGATAGGTGTACTGCAAAAATAAGTAGGTGGATGACTAGTCCATCCAATCTCTACACTGTGACCCTACAATTTTATTAAAATAATAAAACTAAATTAGTTAATCTTGCATTTTACAATCAAAATTTAATAAATTAAATTTCAATGAACATGCTGAATTTTACCTGACTGTCAATGCCATATGCATCATGCAAAATTTCAGCCGTCCTCTCCATCCCTATAGATGCATATGCATTAGGTTGTGTAGTAGCATATGGATCTTGTGTAGCACCCTCCTGAGTGCCAATAGGGTCATACGAACAAGTTGCCCCACAAGATTGACACACATGGGTTCGAAGGCCACCACTTGAAGACTCCCTTAGATGGCATTGTACAATAGGGCTAGTGTGATGGATGACACTTTGGGTCAAAGTTGTGATCACCTACAATGTCTCTATGTTGGCACTCTCCTTCACAATGATAGGCATCACAATCTGCTCACGAGGCGGCCTAGCAAGAGCTTGTCTCCCTTGCCGTGTAGGATCTGGCTGTGCACCGGGCCTATCCTGAGCTGACCCCCCACCTCTCCCCTGGAACTCCCTCATATCAAAATAATTTGGGATTTGGTTCAATACAAACTCACTGTATAGTTTCCTAAGAAAATATTGGGGGACTTCACAATTATTGCATGGTGGGTTATCAAAGACCATATACCATCTTTCATAAAAATGTTTCTTAATCTCTTTGTTAGGATTTAGGTTTCATCAACCTTGTAAATCCTTTATTTTATTATTCTCCTAAAGTGTTTTGTACATTTACCCATAAGAGGTGAAACTGTTTGACCAACAGTGGTGAAAGAGACTATGTAAATGCAGTGTTACCGTTACCATTTATCCTTATGAAAAAGGACAAATTAGCTAGGTGTCCCACCTTGGAATCTTCTAAAATAAGGTTGTGGGTCAAAATAGGGTGTTGTAAGAGCGTCTATGACATGCATGCAAGTTGTCATAAGATGCTATGACAGTATGACAGATTCCCTATGACAGAATATGCTATTTTTAGACCCCAGGTGCCCATGCATAAAAGATGCCTTATGACAGCTGTAAGAGCATCTGTAAGAGGCATTTTTTGGTTATTTTGACCATTTCAAGGAGGGAGGTGTGGGTTTTTCTAGGTGGTATTTCTGCCTATTGTTTGGTGAAACCATGGTGGTTTTCATCCTCACAAATCTCGATAAATTGGGGCCTTGAGCTAGTGTTATCAAGAATTCAGTTTTGCAGGGTAACAGGTTGCTGCTGGATTTATAGGGAATGATAAGAGAAGTCTATTGCTGCATGTAATATTGAAGATTATCAGTAATATACTTTCCTCTCTTTTGGTGGTGGAGTTTATTCCCTTAGGGGTTTCTCCACGTAAATTTGTTGTTGCATGTGTTATATTGTTCTATCTCTCTCTCTCATTCTTTCTTCACACTAAGGCTAAGGTTAATCTACATATTTTAGATTTGCATTCACACATTTAAGTTCATATTGCAAGCTTTCTTCACCTTGTTTTTCAACATTTGGTATCAGAGCTAACGGTTCTGTTAAGGAAGGGACGCTTTCCTTTTAGAGTGTTGAAGGTTTTTTGCTGCAGTGGGAGCTTTTGTGTTGTGGGTTTTGCAGATTTGTGAAAGATTGCATACCATGGCCTCCACCTCTCATCTAGATATTGAGAAGTTCAATGGAACTGGTTACGAGATGTGGAAGTTGAAAGTGGAGGACCTTCTTGAGGAAAGAGATCAGTGGTTACCAGTTTCAGTTGAAAAGAAGCCATCTACTTCAACCTTGTCAGATGAAGATTGGAATAAGTTAGACAAGAAGGCTCGAGGGACTATTCGGTTGTGTCTCACAGATTCTGTCCTCCTGAATGTCTCTTCAGAAGACACAACATACAAGCTTTGGAGGAAGATAGGTGAAATCTACCAAACTAAGAGTTTGTCTAACAAGTTGTATCTCAAAAGATGTTTGTATTCATTAAAGATGAAGGATGGTGAATCTATTGCTGAACATTTGAATGCTTTTAATTTGATTATAAGTCAGCTTGCATCTATTGATGTTAAAATAGAAGATGAGGATAAATGCATTTTATTGATTTGCTCTTTGCCAGAATCTTGGGAAAATTTAGTTATTGCTATAACAAGTGGTGGTGCAGAACCTAAGTTGGATACTATTATTCCCATACTTCTTTCAAAGGAGATGAGGAGAAAGACCATGCGCAGTGGCTCCCAAGATGCCTTGCATGTGCGAGGTAGGCCCAAGGAGAAAGAGCCTAAAGGGGATAAGAAGAAGGATAAGTCTAAAGGACGATCTAAGACCCCTGGAAAGAGCAGAGTGAAGTGTTGGAATTGTGGTAAATGGGGACATGTGAAGAAGGAATGTAGAAACAAGAAAAAGAATGCAGATTCCTCCACGAAAAATTCCTCTGATAACGTGATTCTGATGCTTTGATTATTTCAGCTAACACAGTTTGTAATGATGCTTGGCTTATTGATTCAGGTGCTTCCTTCCATATGACTCCTCATAAGGAGTGGTTTTCTACATACAAAGAATATGATGGAGGAGAGGTCTTCATGGGTGATAATAGCTCACAAAAGGTTATTGGTAAAGGAAAGGTAAAGTTGTGTTTCAGTGATGGGAGGGTTAAAACCCTTGATGATGTTTTACATATTCCAGGACTTACAAAAAGTTTAATTTCAGTTTCCAAGTTGAATGATTCTGGGATGCATGTGACATTTGACAAGACTGGTTGTAGGATGGTAAGAGGAAGTTTGGTGGTTGCTAAAGGATCTCGGACAGGGAATTTATTTACGCTACATGCCTCTACTTTTTGTAACTCCTCTTTTGTAACTAGCGCTGAAAATGCATGTATTTTGTGGCACCATAGATTGGGTCACATTGGTGAAAAAGGTCTTAGGACCATACTTGATAAGAAACTAGTAGACGGTATTTCTGATTATTCTGTTGGTAAAAATGATTTTTGTGAGGATTGTGTGTTTGGTAAACAAAACAGGTCATCATTTCCTAAAGGAACTAATAAAGCTAATGGATTGTTAGAACTTATTCATTCGGATGTGTGTGGTCCAGTGGATACAGATTCTTTAGGTAGATCTCGTTATTATGTTTCCTTCATTGATGATTACTCAAGATATACTTGGATTTATTTTATGCATTCAAAATATGAAATTTTCACCAAATTTAAGGAATTTAAGGCATTGGTTGAAAAGAAAACAAATTATAAGATAAAAGTATTGAGATCTGACAATGGGGGTGAATATTGTTCTAAGGAATTTGATGAGTTTTGCAAACATGCAGGAATTGTTAGGCAAAAGACTACACCTTACACACCCCAACAAAATGGGGTAGCAGAAAGAATGAACCGTACATTAATGGAAAGAGCTAGGAGCATGTTAAGTAGTGCTAAGTTAGACAAATGCTTTTGGGCAGAGGCTGTTGGTACTGCTTGTTATTTAATTAATAGATCTCCTTGTAAAGCTCTTGTTGATAAAACTCCTTATGAAATGTGGTTGGGTAAAAAGCCTTCAGTTTCACATTTAAGGGTCTTTGGTTGTGAGGCTTTTGTTCATGTGCCTCAAGAGAAGCGGTCTAAATTGGATCCCAAATCTCAAAAATGCATCTTTGTAGGTTATGGTGAAAATGTTAAAGGTTATAAACTTTGGAATCCACTAACACGAAAGATGATATTTTCTAGAGATGTTATTTTCAGGGAATTTAGAGCTAACTCTGAAGATGTGCAACCAAAGGAAAAGTCAAAGACAGTGCATTTTGAAACTAAGCAAGAAGATGCACATGTGGAAGAATAGAGAGATGGACAAGAAGATGGAGAAGAAGAAGAGAGTTCTGACGAATCTGTTGTAACAGAAGAAGTTGAAAACAATGAGGATGAACATGAGGAGGAACCTCTTACTCCACCTTTGAGAAGATCCACAAGACAACGAAATCCAGTTGACAGGTATAGCCCACCTGATTTTCATTGTAAATTTGCTTTGTTATGTACTGATGATGAACCTAGATCTTTCAGGGAGGCTCTCTCTTCAGAAGAATGTGAGTCTTGGATGCAGGCCATGCATGATGAGATGATGTCTTTGAAAAACTGTGACACCTGGGATCTTGTTAGTTTTCCCAAAGGAAGAAAGGCCATTGGTTGTAAGTGGATATATAAAAAGAAGTTTGGTGCAGACGGAAAGTTGGAATGGTACAAGGCCAGATTAGTGGCCAAGGGCTACTCCCAGAGAGAGGGAGTTGATTTTGGTGAAATATTCTCTCCTGTTGCTAAGTTAACCTCTATTAGATTCATTTTATCCATTGCTGCTGCTTATGATTTAGAAATAGAACAAATGGATGTTAAAACTGCTTTCTTGCATGGGGATCTAGAGGAAGAAATTTATATGCAACAGCCTGACGGTTTTGTTGTGAAAGGAAAAGAACACTTGGTTTGCAGGTTAAAGAGGTCTCTATATGGTTTGAAACAGTCACCTAGGATGTGGTACCAGAAGTTTGATGCATTTGCATTAAATATGGGTTTTGTTAGAAGTGATGAGGATCACTGTGTTTACTTTAAAGTTATTGATGATCAGATACTGATTATTGTCTTATATGTGGATGATATGTTGTTCATTGGTAACAATAAGGCAATGATTAGGGAACTTAAAACTCAGCTTTCTGGCACATTTGATATGAAAGATTTAGGGGCTGCTAAATATATTCTTGGGATGGAAATCATTAGGGATCGGATTCACAGAAAGCTTTGGTTAAGTCAGAGCAAGTATGTTAACACTATTTTGCAAAGGTTTAATATGCAGGACTGTAAACCAGTAAATATTCCATTTCCTATTGGTACTAAGTTGAGTTTAGACATGTGTCCTAAATTGGATGATGATATTGATGAAATGTCTAAAGTTCCTTATGCTAGTGCTGTCGGTAGTTTAATGTATGCAATGGTTTGTACTAGACTAGATATAGCCCAAGCAGTGGGAGTTCTAAGCAGGTTTATGTCTAACCCTGGTAAAGAACATTGGACTTTTGTCAAAAGGGTATTCAGATATTTGCAAGGCACTTCTGATTACTATTTGGTTTATCATGGTACTGACAATGTTGATAAGTCATTGGACATATAGGGTTTTGTTGATGCAGATTGGGCAGGTGACTTGGATAGTCGAAGGTCCACTAGTGGCTATGTGTTTACTTTGTTTGGAGGAGCAGTGAGTTGGATGAGTAAAAGACAACCTAGTTGCTTTGTCTACCACTGAAGCAGAGTATATGGCTGCTACACATGCCTCTAAGGAGGCAGTTTGGTTACAAAGACTTGGTAATGGTATTGGTTTTGATTGCAGGATAGTGAGGATCGGATGTGATAGTCAGAGTGCCATATGTTTGGCTAAAAATCCTATGTATCATGCTCGTACTAAGCATGTTGATGTTCAGTATCACTTTGTGCGAGAAATGGTTGAGAATGGACAAGTCTTGATTGAAAAAGTTGACACTTTGGATAATGTTGCAGATTCTCTTACGAAGCCAGTCACCACGGAAAAGTTCTCTTGGTGCAGAAAGGCCATGGGCCTTGATCACTGTACTTAATTCTATGTAATTGTATCTCTATGGGTGTAATTTACAATGTATGATGTCAAGTGGGAGAATGTTAGGATTTAGGTGTCATCAACCTTGTAAATCCTTTATTTTATTATTCTCCTAAAGTGTTTTGTACATTTACCCATAAGAGGTGAAACTGTTTGACCAACAGTGGTGAAAGAGACTATGTAAATGCAGTGTTACCGTTACCATTTATCCTTATGGAAAAGGACAAATTAGCTAGGCGTCCCACCTTGGAATCTTCTAAAATAAGGTTGTGGGTCAAAATAGGGTGTTGTAAGAGCATCTATGACATGCATGCAAGTTGTCATAAGATGCTATGACAGTATGACAGATTCCCTATGACAGAATATGCTATTTTTAGACCCCAGGTGCCCATGCATAAAAGATGCCTTATGACAGCTGTAAGAGCATCTGTAAGAGGCTATTTTTGGTATTTTTGACCATTTCAAGGAGGAAGGCATGGGTTTTTCTAGGTGGTATTGCTGCCTATTGTTTGGTGAAACCATGGTGGTTTTCATCCTCACAAATCTCTATAAATTGGGGCCTTGAGCTAGTGTTATCAAGAATTCAGTTTTGCAGGGTAACAGGGTGCTGCTGGATTTACAGGGAATGATAAGAGAAGTCTATTGCTGCATGTAATATTGAAGATTATCAGTAATATACTTGCCTCTCTTTCGGTGGTGGAGTTTTTTCCCTTCGGGGTTTCTCCACGTAAATCTGTTGTTGCATGTGTTATATTGTTCTATCTCTCTCTCTCATTCTTTCTTCACACTAAGGCTAAGGTTAATCTACATATTTCAGATTTTCATTCACACATTTAAGTTCATATTGCAAGCTTTCTTCACCTTGTTTTTCAACACTCTTGGTGGTGGCACCAATGAATAGGAAACCTCTTTGCATTGAGGGTAAGACTTTGATTTGTTCTAGGGTCAGTGAATAGAGAGCACAAATCACCTTTAGTAATTTTTAAATATTTTACTTGTTTATATGATAATTTGTCTACATAATATACCCTATTTGTCTTCCTCCTATCTTTCCATCCAGATATTTGTTGGGTGATTGCATCTACATTTTATAACATGTCTTTCCATGAATTTTCTAGAAGCATTATTTTTTTGGTTGAAGCATTTGGATCACTCAAGCTACTGATAAGATTGTCAAGTTGTTTTCTATTGTTCTTGATTTCACTCCTCAAATTTTCTTGAGTGCCAGGAGGGAATTGAGAGAATGGTGGGGGAGGTTGATTTTGTTGAGGATTTTGCTATTGAGGATTTACCTCCTCTTCTTGTTGAGGATTTGCAGGATTTCCTACAAATTTTAAAAAAAATAATCAAATCTAACCTAAAACAAACAAAATCAATTTCAAACTAATAAATTAAAACCAATAGTAAAAAATACTTACCTCCCTCATCTCTTTGTCATTATGGCACCATATTTGCAAGCAAAATCCAACTTTTGTTGATTAAATTTGTAGAAATCCTTCCTCCTAGAATGCGAGTGTGAAAGTGAGGGTTTTTGGCCGTAAGCAGAGCTGAGAAACAATAAAAAGAAAATGATATAGATTTCACTCTTTTTTTCTTTTAAAATCATATAACGCGCTCGCATTATCTCTTTTCAAAAAAAATTCCCCATTTTGCCACAAAAGTGCGACCAACTTCATGCACCCGCCCAAAAATAGTTAAAAAAACCCTAATCTAGGACCCATTCACCACTTGGGGTGAATGAGTTCCTGATTAGATCTAAACTACATTTTTTTGGCATCTAAAACTCATTGAAAAACACTTAAAAACCAATAAAAAAAACCTTTCAAAAATCATCATCTAGTACCCATTCACCCAAGGTGGCGAATGAGTCACTAATCAAGTGTTGATCTATTTTTTTTGGAATCTGAAATCTCTATTTTATGCTTTTGTTTCCTACTATTACATTTTTGTTTCAGTTTTTTTATTTTTTATTTCATCAAATTCATCAAATATAGCTTAATTTGTTTCATTTAGTACATTGTCAAAATTCAAAATGGCATTTACAACATTTCATTTTCAGATTGTTTCATAGTGTAATCAGCATATTACCTTGGCTAGAATATGAAAATTACATTTACACATTTCATTCTAGGTCATTATGTTGCATTTTAAGTCTTTCCATTTTGAGTTCATATAGATTAATTTTCACAAATGTTAGTATCTATCTTTTCCAAGTTTGCAAAGAAAAATTTCATTAATAAGCATGCTAGTCATTCATTTAATACATTTCCTAGTTATGAGAGTCTCTTAGTGAAAGAGAGTGAAAATGTTGACACAATTGCTCATATCTCTCCTATTTGTGGGAAGGATGTGATAGAAGAATATGAAAGCATAGACAATCATGATAGTCATAGTTGCTCTTCTCCTAATACCTCTCCTACATGTGACAAAGATATTTTAGTGTTAGAAGATGTACTCATTGAGGATCATGACAATATTTAAAGCTCATCTTCTATAAACTCTCCTAAATTGGAAGATATTATAGTACAAGAGAATGAGATCATAGACACATTTCTAAACATCACCTTACCTAATCTCCATTCATCTCTTTCTTGTGAGAATGTTTTAGTGAAAGAGGATGCAATTGTAAGGAATCATGACAATCACATTATAAGTAAGGATGATCTAGGTTGGTGTTAGATGATCGAATCTTTAAGATCTATGACAACCCTCTTTATTTTTCTTCCCCTACCTATCCTATTTTGGAAGACATTATGGGCAAAAGAATGAAATTATGGAAAATCATGATAATCACATTTGTTCTTCTCCTAGTATCTCTCCTAGTTGTGAACAAGATGTACTTTGATGTTAGAAAATCTACTCGATGAAAGTCATGAAAATATTAGTTGCCTCTCTTCCCCTAGGAAAAATGTTAGTGAATAAGAGAATGACATCATTGATAAACAAGAAAACCCAACCATTAAGGAGTCCCCTACTTGTGATGAAGTTATTTTAGAAGAACTAAACATTGAATGTTATGAACATCTAGTTTTTACCTCTCCTAAAATCTCTCCTATTAGGGAAGGTATCATGGTACAAGAAAATGACAATATTAATAATTGTAATGCATCTTCCAAGTTAGTTGATGGTGAAAATATGACACTAGATTCCCCTTCATTAGAAAGACATCAAATCGAAACCACTAATGTTATGAATGCACAAGTGTCCATTAGATCCCCATTGATTATTAGACCTTCTAAATACCCTATGGGACATCCTAAGAGTCCTATAATTATTTACCCACCCTCACAATGACCACAAACTCAAAACAAACCTAAACTCATCCTTTACCCACTGTCATGCAAACCTCAAACTCAAAACAAACCCTTCCTCATCCTTGAACCACCTAAGAATAATATGTTCCAGTAGTCTAGTTACAATACCATTGCTCATACATATAACACTAGGAACAATCTACAACCAAGAAAAACAACTCAAACATCTCTCCCATTGCCTAACCCTATCTTACCTAGTCCTCCTCATTTTCCTTTAAAAAGTGGAAAGAAGTATGATCTTGTTGAACAAATTAAAAAATACTTCTGCTAAGATATCCTTATGCAACCTTATTCAAGCCTCACCTATTTATCATAACATACTTCAAAGTGATTTACAACAAGTCCCTACCATCCCTAATGTGCAATCAAATGATGTGGCAGCCCAAATTCAAGCTATAGCTTTGGTCAACTTAGACATTACTTTCCATCAAGATGAGTTACCTTCGTTATAAGAGAAAAAATGAAATGAAGCTTTCAATGTCATAGTTCATGTTAATCAAATCATAATAAAACAAACCCTTTTTGACAATGGTTCAGCCCTTAATTTGTGTAGTGTGAACCTTTTGGAAAATATTGACATGGATAGAAGTGACATTAAATCCAATTATTATCTATCTATGGATTTGATAAAGTAGGAAAACAACTGCTTGGAGTAATCACATTGCCTATTAAAGTTGGAAAGGTTACCTTGAAAACTTTGGTCCATGTTAGGCCTCATGATCTTTCATATAATCTTTTGTTAGGTAGACCATGGATTCATGAGATGAATGGGGTGTCTTCTACCCTTCATCATAAAATGAAGTACATCTATGACAACAAATTTTACACAATTAAGGCCAATCCTCAACCTGAAATTTGTTTGAAATGTCTTGCTAAGAAAGGAGGAGATCCTTTGAAAGTATTGAAACAAGAAGCAAAAATTGAAAGTTGTGAAGGAAGAAGAACACAAGAAGAACATTGATGAAGTCACTAAATTGCTAGAAGAATATTGGGGTTCCTTATATTTCACACCTACATTCATGGGTGAATACAAGATCATAACAAAAGAGTCTGACAAGGAAAAATAAAAAGGGTAATTTCAACACAAAATTTGAAACTATCCACCTCAACTACTTTAGAAGATAAAAAAAATTACAAAACAAATTTTGACAAAGTTGATCATGAACAACCACTGAATCTTAAAGAAATGAAAAATATTTATGGAAGAGGTTATGAACTTGTGAAACAACTTGGTTATAGTGGAAAAGGATTTGGTGCTAGAGAACAAGGTATTTGTGTCCCTATAGAGCCTAAAACACAAGAAAAAACTTGTGTTTTTGGTTATTGTCCTTTGATAGAAATAAAAGCATGAAAAATCCTTCACTTAACATCAACAACCTTACAAAAGATTCTTCCAAGACAAGCTTAACTTTGGTGCATCCTAAACTAATAGATACTACATGTGGAAATATTTAATTAGATGTGTGTACAATTGATACTTTGTCTGTGCATTATAATCAATAACAATAGTTGTTGCTCCTTGCCATGTAATAGTTATAGGATCATAGGATAATCACTATTGCATGTTTTGCATTCATTGCATTTTTTTTCCTTTTTGCAAGGAGCAGCATACCATCATCCATCCTCAACTCGCCCTTTTCCCACACTCAATGGGGGCAAGGGGTTAGGTATCCTTGCCCTCTTATGCCACTTGTCATTGTCTCTTTTGGATAGTTGACCACCTTCCATGTATATATAAGAGCAATCTTGGGATGTGGATGACATGCCTTAAGTTGGCTCGCATGTGACATACTTTTCTTTCTAGGTTTAACATTGTATTTTTTGGGGCCAACCCCTCCTTCCTATTTCATGGCATAGTTTTATTTTGGAAACATATGACTTGGCATAGGGTTTTCTAAGAAAATCTCTCATGTCTTAGGAGAAAAAATTGGCTACTTTAAATCAATTTCTCATAATAATGGTGTTAGCAACTACTTTAAAGTGGGGGCATACATCAATGACATCTGTCAGCCTATTTCATGGCATGATTTTTTTTTCTGTGATGTGTCCTTTTCTTGGTGGTTTCATTGGGTTTGATGTATTCCAAGAGCATGATATTTCTAATCATACAATCTCTTTTCATGGCATGTTGTGAAATGAGAGGCATCCCATAAGTGGCAATATGATACTCTTTGACTTGTCTTGTCTTGGAGAGATTCGGTGCAGTGTTCCCTAAGAAGAAGACCTTACATGAACAAATAAAAATCCCCTTTAACAAGAAATTATAGACATAACATTCAAAAAAAATTAAAAGCATAGCATTGTGGTGCCTTATTGAAGTTTTTAGGAGGATAACTTTGGTATGGTATGGGAGGCTAATATGACTCTCTCATTTTCCATCTCATTGGGATAAATCACCTAATGGATGGAATAAGGCTCCACTACCCCAGAGTGAGCATGCATGTTATAGATAAACAACCTAGACCTGGTCCATATAGTGTTGGACGGACCAAGGAAGCTTGATCCTTTTTCTTAGAAAACAACCACATGTTCCACATTGTTTTGGAACAATTGTGCTTGATCCTTTGTTTTCCTTTACTTTTCATTGTCTTTGATAGAGTACATGACTATGTATCTTTGTTATTGTTGCATACTTAAGCATCTTGAATGTCTAGACTTTAGTGTGAGTTTTTCATGGGGGAAAACTCTCACTAAAGTGGGGGAAAAATGTATCATCAAAAAAGTTAACACTTTTTCATGCTTAGTCTGCGAATTAACAATTAATGATAAAATGTACTCAATTGTGCCTTATTTAGGGTGTTGTAAATTTTTTTCTTACACTTTCACACTAATATAGGGATTTATTAATTAATTGAGGTTAATTAGAGCTTAATTGGCCCTTTAATTCAAATCTAAGCCTTATTAATTTCATTTTTCAAGGATCTATCCTGACACCCATTAAAGATATTGCATAGCATTTACATTGGAAAAGTTGGAGTCCTAGAAAATTATGTTAGGACCTATTCGCCACTTTGTGGGAATGAGTCCTCCTAACCTAGGACACCCCTTTTTTGGCATATATTGAGGTGGGTTTTTTATATTATTTCATCTCCCCAAAGCTTGGTCCTAGAAAATTGTGTTAGGACCCATTCGCCACTTTGGGCGAATGGGTCATCCTTGCCTAGGACACCCCTTTAATTTACTTGTGGTACAATTTTAATTATTTTGAATCCTAGGTTTGATTTCATCTTGGATTATTTGAATCTCAAAGTTAATCATTAGATTTAGTATAAATATAGGGTTAATTCACATAGTTTCATCTAATATTTCAAGTATTCAAGTATTATAACAAACTTATGATCAATAGAGCATTATAGATAATTTAAAAGGAATTCAAAGGTAGATTATCAATGTTTAATTGCAGCAATTCAAGGTCATATCATCATGTCAAAGGCATAGTGCATCAAGAATTTTGTTGAGCTAGTGTTTTAATGTAGTATTGAAGATCCATCTGCAAGCATTATTTCACATCTAATTCAAAATCAAGATCTACATTCTTCATGGCCACTTCATGTTAGATTGCAAATTTACATTCCAAGGTATCATCATTTCATGTTTCATGTTTTATGTTCATTATTTCATCATAAGGTTTAATTACCTAAATGAGGTTTGACTAAGGAAAAACCTTATCCTCTAACAATCAACAAGTTTTTCTCCCCTTTTATGTGTATTTGTAGGTTTCTAGGTTGAAGATCAAGTGGAGAACAAGATTGAAGAAAAATTTTCAAAGTTGTCAAGTTGCGAAGTTGTCATCCATATTGCAAGAACATGAAACAAGGCTACAGGATTTTTTTTAGATTTTAGGGAGATGATCACTGAGGAGCTAGAAGTGTAGACATCAAGGAACATAATTCAAAATTCAATTTTTTAGAAACCCTAACAGGGACCCATTTTCCACTTGGGGTGAATGAGTCCTCAATGACTTAAAACTAGTAAGTTTTCAACAAGGTACACATTATTTCCACCTCTCAAAACTTCCCCTATTGTTGCTATAATAGTTAGGATTGATTTATGATTTTTATTTATGCATTTTAGCCATCATAATTGAGTGAAAAATTCCTTGAAAAACATAGTGGTTTATCATATTTTTAATTCATTTTGATAAAACTATATTTTTCTATGTTTCACAAGGAAATCTCTTATGACTAGGTTCTATCACTTTTTCTATGGTTATCTATTTTTATGCAATTATTTTTTTCATAAAGAAATGGAATGTAGAGTTCAGGAAAAGAATGGTTTTGGGTTCTCAAGTAGGAACTACAATTCATGTGCTCCTCTAGTGGATTAAAATGTATATAAGTACAATAATTATGGTCATATAGCATGCTTTCGTAGAAGTGGTTTTGTGAAACAACCTATTCAAAAAAAGGATGTTACCATAACCAAAAAAAAGTGAGAACCTACAAAAGTTTGGAATAGGAAACAAGAGCAAGAGAAAGAAAAATATGTGCTTGTGCTCCATGCATAAGAAGTATCACTATGTTCCTAAGGAGAAGTACAAAATTCAAGGGGAGCTTACCATTGCATTATCCTTTAGTCCCATGGAGAAGAAAGGTCAGAGATCAATAAGCATCCATTTTTCCATTGATGTCAAAGGGGTAAAATTGATAAAGGTGGAGCTAATCAAGACAATATATTTGATCTCCATAGAGAAGACAATTCAAAGGTAGATTAGCTAATGCATATTATATATGAAGAAAATAAAGTAACAAATATAGATCAGCTAATGCATATTTTATATGAAGAAATAAAGTATCCCATTGTTATTGATTTCATAGGAGAGTTTTAGAAAGAGGGAGAGTTACAACAAAGAAGAGATATAGGAAAACAAAGAATGATGTCGGTGATTTCAAGAGGAAGTATTATCAATAGGAGGAGTTTTCTTTGTGAAAATAATAATTTTCCCTTTTTCATTGATGTAAAAGGAGGTTTAGTGGAAAAAGAGAGGATTATGTTCATGTTTTCATCAATGAAAATGGGGGATATTGTTAGAAATATTTTCATTGATGTCAAAGGGGCATAGACAAGATAGCTTGTCATTGATATCAAAGGAGAAGGAGGACATCACTAAAGTCACTAAAGGAAATAAATGTTATAAAAATTCAAAGGCCAAATGCCACTAAAATGCTCCTTCCATACAACGATGGCCAAAACATTATAAGATGGCATTAGAATTAAAGAAATTAATCATTATCATTTTGGGTCAACCCTTTGGAAAGGAATTTCCTCAGTAGGAAATAGAAGCCTCCCTTGAAGGTTGACTCTCTAGGAATAGTCACTTCTTTTGGGGAAGTCAAAATAAATTGAATTTAATATTCTTTGATAAGGCCAACCTCTCTTAAGGACCAAGTCTCTTAAGCTGGAGAAAAATCTTAATTTCACAAGAGATTGACCCCTTGGAAGAATCACCTCATTTTATGAAGGGGTGTGAAAAGGTATAAAAAGAAGGTGAGATAGGAGTTAGAAAAGATTTTTTTCCATGTAATATTATTCATACTTTAAGAGCTAACTATCAAGAGGAATCAAAGCATATTCAAGCAAATCTAGAGAAGAGAATATAAAGAGTAATTTGGATCTATACTAAAATATATGAAGAGAGTGTTAGATATTGTTAAGGGAGAAATATATGATGCACAATTTGGGGGTGAATTTGTAAGTGAAATTGGAGAAAACATTAAGGAATAATTATAAAGGAAAGTAATGCAAATTATTTGAGAGAAAATTTATGAAGGAAATTTGTTGCATCATCATCAAGAAGACTTGTGAAGGAAAGCGATTACATCATCTACAAACCAAGTTGTGAAGGAGAACACTTGTATGAAAACCTTTAAATCATCCACAAGTAGAGGTGTGAAAGAAAGTGTATTTATAATTAGATCTTTGTGAAGAAAATATCATCCTTTGAAGAATTTGAAGGTCGGTGCCTATCAAAATAAGAGATTGGTGTCTCTTTTTGAGTTTGTGCTCAGTTGTGGGGATTGGTGTCTCTACTAGGTTGGTTCCTACAAATTCTATAAGTGGGGATTGGTGACTCTAGTGGGTTGGTTCTCACAGAATCTACAAGTGGGGATTGGTGTCTTTTATAGGTTGGTGCCTGCAGAAGAAGATTTGTAAGAGAAGTAGGTTGGTGCCTAGAAAATAAAATTTATAATAAAATAAATCTTTCTCCATATTTTTCTCCCACAAGCACTTCCACATAAATTGTGTGTTCTTCAGGTATGTTTCTAATTGCTAGATCTTGCATGTATGTTATTACTATTATTGATTATATTTTGAAAAGAAAAATATTGTGTTATACTGATTTAGCCCCTTTCAATATAACTATATGTGCTCATGTATATATATATATATATATATAAATAACATAAGAATCGTTATACAATTTAACTATATATATTTAAACTTACAAAAGAATTTGTATTGTTTGTCTACTCTATTTCATATCAACAAAGCTATGTATAGAAACCCAATAAAATAAATTCATTTTCAATCCCAAATTTACAATGATCAACACAATTAAATGTGGTCAATAAGGCTACCATGAAAACACATTTTTGTTCAAACAAATAGGTCGATAAGACTATAAACAAAATCATTTCTCTATTTGGACATAAGGCCAAAAGGATAAAAAAAATTAAAAAATTATTTGTTTATACATTAGGACGAAAGGATAAAAAAAAATATATTAATTTATATCATAATAAACTAAAATATTTAGTTAAAATAAGTACATTTCTATATAAATACTAAAGCTAAGAAGGTTTACTAAAAACCTATCTTTGTTTGATGAAAGAATATACAAAAGGCTCAAGGAATATCATGTCTCTTTCTCACAAGAATTCAACTTAGATTATTCGAAAGGCTTAAATTAGAACAAAAACTAAGTTAGGAAATGTTACTACAAAAGAGTTGAAAGGCTTCTCAAACTATTCTCTTAGTGTATTCAAAATAATGCTGAAATGTATAAGTACATATCGTATTTATGTTAACAATAAAGCCAAATATCTTAAATTAGAACAAAAACTAAGTTATGAAATGTTACTTAGACAAAAGAGTTGAAAGGATTTTCAAACTATTCTCTTAATGTATTCAAAATAATACTGAAATGGATAAGCACATACCATATTATGTTAACAATAAAGCCAAATAGCTTAAATTAGAACAAAAACTAATTTATAAAATGTTACTACAAAAGAGTTGAAAGGATTCTCAAACTATTCTCTTAATGTATTCAAAATAATGCTGAAATGGATAAGCACATATCGTATTTATGTTAACAATAAAGCCAAATAGCTTAAATACGAACAAAAACTAAGTTATGAAACATTACTACAAAAGAGTTGAAAGGCTTCTCAAACTATTCTCTTAAAGTATTCAAAATAATGTTGAAATGGATAAGCACATATCATATTTATGTTAACAATAAATCCAAATAGTTTAAATCATAACAAAAACTAAGTTATGAAATGTTACTACAAAAGAGTTGAAAGGCTTCTCAAACTATTCTCTTAATGTATTCAAAATAATGCTGAAATGGATAAGCACATATTGTATTTATGTTCACAACAATAAAGCCAAATAGATTAACTTATATAATACTCTAGTATTAACAATAAATCCAAATAGGATATCACATACATAACTCTATTAGTAATAACAAAGATGAATAGGTTAATATCAAACTCAACTAGCTATCAGAGCCTATTATACTTGACATATAACATGACTTTGTTAATTAATAACAAAATTGAACAGTTTAATATAAAACTCAACTCTATTAGAGTCAAATAGATTTATAAAAACCATAATTTTAATAATAATAACTAAGTCAAATAGGTTAGAAGTTAACCTATTTGATATTTAAAAATAATTCCATTTGAAAACCATAACACAAACCAATACTTACTCAATATTGAGAAACTAGATAAATAGATTAAACCATAGACAGGTCAAAATTTGCACATTACTTCAAAACTTTCTTAAACAATAACTACCATATGTTCACAAAGATAAAAGACCAACATTTATACAATTTAACCTCTAATTTTACAAAAAAAAATAATAAATACGTTTATAAAAATATATTCATATATTTACATCGAAATCCCACATCATTATGGTTTAAAGAATAACCCTTATTACCATATGTATAAAATATTAGAGATTTAAAATAATATCTATATAACATAAAAAAACCAAAACAAACAAGTTTTAAGTGTAAGCAAAAGACATTTTATTATCCTTTTTAAAATACATTGAAATTCATTATCAAGCAAATAATCCCAAAACTAAACACAAACTAGTTTACAATGTTCATTCCAAAATTAAAAAAGACTTTATTTTATTTCCTTTCTCTCCCTCCTTTTTTTCTTCTCTTCATGTCCTTTACTCTCTTTTCATTTCCCATCTTTTCTTCTACATTTTTTGTATGTTTCCTCGAACCCATTATTCTCCCTTCAATTTATTTCCATTATCCCAATCATTAAGGCCTAGTTTCTTAAACACTTTGGCCTTAAGTCACTCAACTACTCTCCTGTAATTTGAATTAAAGTACTAGTTCAAACGTAGTACTTGCATTTAATACACGCAGTTGATGTCTTCGCTAATACTTATTTTAATTAAATTGAAATATAAAATATTCACACTACCTTCACTACATTCAAGCTCTTAATTGATTGCAATTATATATATTTATATAATAAAGCTTTCCATGCTTATATATATGCATAGCAATTATAGCCACATAAAAATAATCAAAACAATATATATATCTACGAATATGTATTGGCCATCAAAACACTTACATTTATGTGAGATTAAACACACTATTTGAAAAATACATAGAATAAGAATAGTTCAATAATATCATTTTCTAATGTTCATGGAATTAAAACAAACAAAATTGAGTTTCATAATAATGATAAATAATCAACAATATTACTGACTTGAAAATTATGTAACATCTATTCAAAAAAAAACCATTGATAATCATCTAAAGGTTAGAACACAATTATATAACCACATTCACGCAAGATTTGAAGACATAATTATCAATGAATTAATTCAATGATCAATATAAAACTCATTATTAAATAGTTGAACACCTATCAATGAATAAGTGTGTGATCATAAATTCTTGATAACCAAAGTATTTATTCTGGATATATTATAATCTCTTTGATGATGCTCTCCCTCTCACTTCATAGGGGAAATTATTTTCCCTACATCCAACTCATCAATTGAAATAAAATTTAGTCTTATTTTATGATATAATAATCATGTTAATATAATAAACTCATAATATAACCTAAAATCATATTTTTGTTATCACTAAATTTCTCAGGCATCTTTCCATCATGAATAAGTAACATATTTAAAAAGGTGATATAAAATGGGGTGTTCCTTTGTGCCCTAGACAACTTTGATCAAATTGATATCTCTCAATCCTTGGCTCTTAGATGAAGAGGTTTCAACCTAAGACTTGTGCTCTCATATTAGGTAGCTAAATTATTATATGGGTTTGATGTAAACCCTCCCAATAAAAAAAGGTGGAGGAATGGGGGAAAATTAAATAACTATACACTATATTTTAATAAGGAAAAAAATATTTCAATTCATGTTTCCTCTTTTATTATGGTTACACCCTAAAGAGTTTTAATTCTACACCTAAGCTTGTAGGTACACTTTTTTTTAGATCCCGATAAATGTTTCCCTCTTTTATAAATAATGTTTTATTTTATTTAATATATCTTTAATAAGATGGATGGAATGGAATAACATTTTGAAGTTTAGGTAAGGTAAATATTTATAGTAACATCATAAATAACTATTTAGCATGGATTAATGATGGATAGCTTAATAAATTTAAGTAACAAGAAAAATAAATTAAATAAGTGGTGGACCACAAGTTTTATAATTGCCCCATCAAGTTGGAAATGGTCTAAGCCCTTGTTCGCAACAACATTTTTATTTTTCTCCTAGTCTCACATCAAGTATCTTTTTTAGGGTATTATCATTTTTTGTAGGATAAATTGCAAAATAAAGGAGAAATTTTTTATTTTTCTTACTAGCATCACATCATACATAGGATTGCAAAGTATTAGACAATTTTGAATAGTGTTGGAGCCATTACCTAGATGTTTGTAAAAGGAAAAATATGAGAGCCATTAGAAGGAAAAAAACTATGATTGTAACATCAACACTTGGACAAGGAGATTAGACCCTATGCAAATGAGAGATTAGTGACACCCAAGAGGTAGTGAAAGAGTATTGGCCTAGTGATTCGGTAACTATAATGCCCAAAGATTTTTCTCAAGCCATTTTAATGGTCAACAATTGGATGAATAATTTTTATGTTATAATTACAACACACACATAACATAGTTGAATTATTTTGCTTAAGTGTTACCACAACATAATGTCCCTATTGGGAAAAGGTGTGTTGTTCACCTTGTATAATAATATAATATAAACTAGTATTTATTTGTCACACATAGGAAATTTATTAATGCATGCATCATATAGGTTAGGCATTATTAGAGATACTTTTTATGTTGTATGTAACATTGGGATAAATATTTATTATTGGAGCTTAGCATGAAAAACTAAATGAGGGTTGCATGGTCTTATAAGATCATGTTTTAGACATGAATGGTTTATGTAATCCATATTGGTTTTGTGTCATGTCTTATTTCTAGTCAATAGAAAGTCTATATATATTAGGTTTATCATTGTGCTTCCCTTTTCTATTTAATGTGTTTTTTCCCTTCCTAAGTAGTTTTTTCTTCCAATTTTTCTCTTCACTTCTTCTTAGTGTACTTTTTCACTTTCCCTTACCAGAATGTGTGTTGCTCAATTTTGAATGCCTCATCTTATAGTTTGAGTCTTAAGATATGGTTTAACCTCAATCATCAATATCTCTTCCTAAATTTATACTCTCCTAACTTACCAACATGTCTCATATTGTTTCTATTAGTCTATTATTAGTTCCAATACTTTAAAAGTAGAATATTTTTCATTAATGATCACTATTCAAATTTTAAGTTACAGGTGTACATGGTGGTCAATCTATTCTATTTATGTAGAATATATAAAAGAATGAATTTTTTTATCCACAATAATCATTTGAACTTAACCAAATTCCTTTCAAAATCTGTTTTGATCACTTGTTTTCAATCATGTGGATTTGAGGATGAAAACTTACAAATGTATCAAATATTAGAAAATGAAATCCCTTTGATTTTAAAGGTTAGATGATGCCCCACATTGGGCTAGAGGAAAAACTCACTTATAGGTCACATTAGAGCTCAATTGTTCATAGATCTATCCATATTGTGTTGTTTATCTTTTCTCATGGGTATGCTCATGGTAGTTTATTGCTCTTACATATGATAAAGTTATAGTCTATTTTACTTGTATTTTTAGATTCTATCGTAATAAGGAAATGATTAAAAGTTACATTTATTATTTTTTGAGTTATTATTTATTGTAATAGTGATAATGTGATGTAAATAGTGAATCAATATAAGTTTGATAAGATATGATTTAAATATTAAAGCTCAATATTATTTGTCTCAAATACTTAACATTTGAAAAGGGTTCAAATTAGTTTAATTTATATTTGCATAAGTATTTTAGATCAATACATTATAATATTATCAAAGCTAGTGATCTTTCCAAACTATGTGCTCAATTTTTTATTTTTCATATTTTAGTTCTATGTCTAGTATAGTGATAAATCAACTATATTTCACATGATGGATATCAAGAAATAAATATGATATGTAGATATTTTAGAGACTTAATTATCTCCTTTGGAAGTTGGTGTATAGAATAATAGTATAGAAAAGAGAGAGGAGAATGAATATAGATGACAACTTATAGGATTGAGCTAAAATAAAGTTTAATTTGATAATTGATATGATGGAGTAGTTATTTCAAAAAATGGACAATAATATGAATATACCTAGATAACTCATGTATGGATCAAGTGTGTCATATTGTAATAATATCTATGCCACTCATATCCACACATAAAGGTCTAATCATGTTTAAATTACAAGGCTAAACTGGCCTACCTTTTTGAATAAGGAGGTGGAGACTCCAAAACATGAAGCCCATAAATCATCGTTTGATGATATTAGGGAATATTATGTAGAATATAAAACTCTTCCCAAGGTGATATGAAGTGAAGTGTCACTCACCAATTAAATGAACATGAATATTTACTAGAATGGTTATAGACTCGAGTTTAAGTTGCAAATCTTTCAAAGAGGTACATTTTTTTTGGTGAAATTGATACACTTCCCCAATGATGGATCAAACAAATTCTTAACTTGTGTGTGGTTATGGAATCTAAACACATATGTATCCCTTAGACAACTAATTGAAGATGAAGAAATCAAGTTTTCCACCTTGTATTTGGAGGGTATTTCATATGAGTGGTGGTACCTCAATTGAGTTACTCAAGGTCATGTATCCATCAACTCATATAATGAATATTACAAAATTTTAATTCATAGGCTTAATCAAAAGGATATTTGAGTTTACTTGAAAGAATTGACTTTGCTTGAAAACAATGTGGTTTAGTGAAGTACTATGTAATATATTTTCAAAATCTATCAATGATAATGCCAAACATCACAAAGAGAATATTGAGTATGCTCCTCATTGAAGGTTTAATTAAGTATCTCAAAAGGTATTTAATTATTTTTAACCACATACCTTATAGGAGGGTATCAAGTAGGCTTTGATACTAGATATTTTGATGCCAAATAATACATTAAAAGAAACCTTCATTTAAAGAAGTCTTCAAAAAAAATTAGACCACGAGTTTTCCATGAAGACAAGGCATTGAGATAAGGAATGAATTGAGAAGGAAGAATTTGTTCTTCAATTGCAAGGACACATGGTCATATACACGTAAATGTCCTAGGAAAGGATAAGTTCATTAAATTGATGTAAGGTTTGATGATAAATAAATATTTGATGGACTTAAACTAAAGAGTAAATAATAACCCAAACAAGAGATGAAAGGAGATGAAGATAAACCAAAAGAGGAATATTTCATCTTAGGAAACAATCTTGGTACACTCTCCAGTACTCATAGGTACAACCAATTTTTCATCCATGGAGTCTTTTGAGGTTGAAGGGTTCAAATTTACTCTGGTGTCACTTATAACTTCATTGATGAGGACTAGTGATGAAGAAAGGCATTAAGATAGAGTACTTGGAAGGATTTAATGTTATATCGGTTGATAGTTTCACCATTTAATGAAATATAAACATCTCCCTAAGTTAAATATTGATCTGGGAGGATATGAGATTAAGGATGACTTCAATGTTGTTGGCATAGGAAACAAAAATATTATCCTAGGTATCTATTGGTTACACTCATTAGGAGACATCACATAAAACTCATAGACTATGGAACTAAATTTTAAATTGGAGGAAAAAGAATTGGTACCACTTGGAATGTAAATAAATTGTCAAGGATTGTATTAGCTAAGAGAATGGAGGGAATTTTCTTTCATGAAAAGTTTGAATGGGTAGCTTAGTGTTTGGTGATTGTGAAAAGACCCACTAAAAGAAAGAAGGTATATATATATATATATATATATATACAAATTATCTTGGAAATGAACAAAAAATTATTCAATATCATTCCACTAGGGAAATTAATAGATAGAGGCTTTAATCACATCATTAAGTTAGAGGAGGGTGCTAAGCTTGCTATCACTACTCCTTACCTCAACCTTAGTAGACATACAAGGGAAATAAAAAGTTCCATTAAGGAACTAATAAAAATGGGGAAAATAAAACCTATCTCAATTCCCTTTTCTTTCTACACATGGTTTTAGTGAAAAATAAAATTAACACAATGAAAATGTGCATTGATTACAAAATATTGAAAAAAGACTATCAAGAATTGATACCCCATTCCTAAAATTTATGAATGAATAGATGAGCTTCATAGAACAATTTTGTTATCAAACATAGATCTTATATTGGGATACCATTAGATCAGAGTCTAATAAGAGGATATTCACAAGATAAATTGTCAATGTTACTACAACCACTATGAGTTTATAGCTATGTAATTTGGTTTGAAAAAATCTCCAAAAACTTTTTAATCATGCATGAATTATGTTTTCAACAACAAACTAAGAAATTTCATCCTTTTCTTCTTTGATAACATTTTGATCTAAAAGAAAACATGGGAAAAGTACTAGAATGACACATTGATGAATTGTTAGAAATTTTGGAAGCACAAATATTGTTTCCCAAGAAGTCAAAGTGGGAGTTTTCTATAATATATATCATGTATATAGGTCACATCATCATCATAAAGGGATTATGGATAGATATGGAGAATATAAAATCAATTTTGGATTGGCCTCCCCAAGGAACTTGACACAACTATAAAGATTGTTTGGCCTTTGTAACTAATACAAGTGGTTTGTTAAGGGTTTCTCCAAACTAGTCATACCTTTAATTGAGCTAAATAACAAGAGATATTTCTTATTGACTTAGGATAAATAGTGAATATTAGAAAGAATAAAAGAGGTAATGAGTTCATGTCATATGTTAAAAATTATAGATTTTACTCTTCCTTTCATATTGGAATGCTATGCACCATGAGAAGGAATTGGGGCCATGCTCATGTAGAATAAGCATACAATTTATTTTTACAATTAAAAAATCATAGAGGTGGAAAGATAGTTCTCCATCTATGATAAGTAAATGTTGGATATCATACACACATTAGTTAGATTTAGGAAATACTTGGAGGGTAGCTGATTTTTTTTCAAAATTCATCATAATATTTTGAGATATTTTCTCAAGAAGAGGGATTTAACGTAGTATAATAAAAAGTGGGTAAGAAAAATCCAAGGTTATATTTTCTTATATTAAGTATGTCGAAGGAAATAAGAATGTTGTGGATGCATTTCCCAAAAGGATAAATATGTGTTCCATTTCCCAAATTTCCATAAATTAGAATAATGAAATGATAACACAGTATTTCAATAATTAATTTGTTGGAAGGGAAGTTACTAAACATTAGATACATCATATGCAATGAACTCATTCTCTATAATGGAATATTCTAATATCTTGGTAGGCCACCTTGGGTATTTTAAGACATACAAGTAAATTAGGTAAAGCTTCACATTGAAGGGGCTCAAGGGTGATTTCCTCATCCATATCAAATAATATGTAATTTATTTAAATATTAAAAGAGAAAAAACATTTTTAACTATTATTTTTCATCATTTTTCTATCCTAGAGTATAAATGGGAAAGTGTCTTGATAGCTTTCATCAAGGGACTTCCTAAATTCCAAGATAAGGATTGTATAAACTAGTTATATATAGACTAATGAAGTCTAAACATTTATTTTCCATCTCTTTAGATTTCAAGGGACCATAAATGATTGATCTATTGCTAAAGGAAGTGATGAAACTCCATGGACTACCCAAGATTATTATGAGTAATAGATATTATCAATTCATGAGTTTATTTTGGAAGAAAATTTCATTTTGGTAGGAACTAAGCCTACCCCCCAAATCAAATACCACCCATAAATAGATGGAAAAATTAAGATTATGAATAAATGGGTGGAAGGTTATTAAATAAATTATCTTGTTGATTAAAATAATACTTGGATCAGGTGACTCTACTTGGGGGAAAATTTTATAATACCACCTACCACATGTCAATCAAGATGATTCCATTAATGGTTTTGTATGTGTCTGAAGCTTGAAGCTTTATTGATCTCATTCTAGTATATATATGGGTACTGGGAAAACGTGATATGGCCAAATAGAGCCAAGAAATTCTGATCACACTCAAGTGTAATGTCTAGTAGGCTCAAAACCAATAAAATATGCATGAAAATAAATAAAGGATTAAGAGAAAATTTGGGATCAAATACATGGGTTTTATGAGATTGTATCCATGAAAGCAAACTTCATTGAAGTAAAGTGGGTTGGAAAAGCTCAAACAACATTTTTACAAGCCTTAAAATATTCTAGGAAGGATTAGTAAAGTGGGTTATAAGTTGGAGCCACTGAAGGGAAGAAAGTTACATAATATTTTTCACATATCTTACCTAAAAAAGGTATTAGGAAAATATATAGAACCCTCAAATGAGTTTCCTATGATTGGTGAATATATATTTTGAATTTAAAGAATTGGATTTGAATTATGTTTCTTATTTAATAATCATGAAAGAGTATATTAGCATTTATATTTTGATTAGGTTGTATACTCTAGATGAACCACAGCATTTCCATGATTTCACCCAACTTGAGAATGCACTTAGATTTGGCACAATTAAGCTTAAAGTTCATGAGGATAATTTTCTTCATGTTTATTTGTGTAGAACTTAGGATGTACATCATACTACTTATAAGCTTGAAGATATATTTTATCATCTAGTTGAGCATGAGAATGGCTCCTACTACTTATGGTTTCCATGTTCAAATTATTTTCCTTTCAACCTTCATCATGATGATGAAAGCACCAGTAGTTTGAATGCACATGCATGAAATAATTTGATTTTCTTTTTAACTTGGAGATGGAGGCAATGTTAGTCTAATGGAAATTAGCTATTTCCATATGCTTTTCTTTGATAATGGTAAGTAGTTGGACTAGTTTTTCCATGGCCTTGTGCCATGGGTGCTTGTATATGGTTTGACCTATAACTTATTAGCGACTTCTAATTTTATCCATGCATTTAATTAGCCTTGTTCTTCCATGTTGTTGGTTGTAATTATTATATCATATTATACATATTTCTTTTTATTTCATCTTATACATGTTCTTCCCTTGTTTTTGTGTTGTGTGTATAGTTCTATTTTGTCCTATATATTGTTATGTTTAGGCAATCATAACCAATATTGGGTATGATTACTTGTGTTTTATTAATTATTTCTAATTTTTTTCTACTCATGGAGATAGATATATTCTCATTGTGTATCTAGTGGCACTTGTTCTTGTTAGAGTAAGTAGGATTTATCTGCTTAAGTTTACTTAGACATATTAGTGCATTTAATTATCTGTGTGGTTTCTTTCCTATATCAAGTAGTCTTGTACACGTTACATTTTCATTCCTTTATAAGGCACTGTTGTACATTGTGTAATATATCTCATCTTGTATTTTTTTTGGTGAAATAGTCTTTTGTTGCTTTTCTCATTCTTTGTGAAGATCTATTTGTAGGTTGTGATCCTGAGCTCAATGGTTGACACCAACATGGTATCAGAGCCTTCAACCTGTGCCTTCTTTTTCCATTGAAATTTTTCATCAAAAGGATTTGAGGTCATTTATTTGCTAGAGATTATTTGACATTTAAAATTTGTTAAATTTCAAAGTTTCCTATTTCCATTTTTTTCCTAATTCTTTAAGAGGCTTGTGATTGCTAGAAATGATTTTCACTATTGTGCTAGAGTGATTTTCTCTCGATAGAAGGTGTCATTTTTAGTTTTGAGAAGGCACGATTTCTCTGCTTTGTGGCATGATTCAACCTGCTATGAGGCATGTTTTTTCTTGTCAATATCTCCAAGGTGTCATTGTTCTATAATTGATTGAGGCACGTTTTCTTCATTTGAGGGCACACGAGAGGAAGAGGAGGTGTCATTGTTGTCATTTCATTCCTTTTGGAAGCCCGTATTTTTTTTTGAAGAGACTCAGCAACTAGAGAAGTGTAGAAGAATTTGTTCTTCATCTATTTTGAAGGAGTGATTTTCCCATTGGACCCACGATTCTTCCTTGTTGCAGGCTGAATTTGGTTTTTTATTGTCGATTTGAGGTTTCTAAACTTTGGTCTTTACAAGCTCTGCACTGAGATTTAAGGGTGTAATTCTTGTGAGTGGAAGCTGATGTTTTATCTAGAAGCCATGATTTGAATCAACCTTGTAATTTCTTTTTTGGAGGCTGCCATTGATTTGAAGGAAAAAAATAATTCTTGTGGTATACATTTTTTTCAAACTTTATATTTTATAAAGTTTTCCCCTAAATATTTGAGGGTTTCTATGCAACTAAAAAGGAAGTGGACCCATGTTCTTTTGAAGTTATTTTGGAAAAATTATCCCACATTGGCAACGTGGGCTAGTTTTTTCTATTTAAATAGCATTGTAGTGTGATTGATAGGTCTGATCAAGTCCCACAGGCTATGAAGAGGTTATCTCTTGTGTGTGGTGATTGATGATTTGGTTGTTGCTAACTTGTGATGGTGGATTTTGTTGGTGTTGGCATGGAGATGAGGCAATAGGCCCCACCATATTTTGCACCAAATCAAGTTTAATTCGAAAGTTTTTTATATTTGTGAAAGTACTATCTTTGAATTTTTTTGAAGAATTTAATTATAATGGTTTCTTTGGAGAAAGGGGACTTTAGGAAATGGAGTGATTTTATCCTCACTCATCTTAGTGAGAAAAAATTATTGCCATATTTGTATAATGAAGTTCTTATTCTAGACACACGTAGTAGGTATATGATTTGGAAAGGATTTAGGGCTCAAGTCTTCGGAGATATTTTTGAGCATATAAATGACAAGGAATTTTTGGATTCACTTGTTCATTTTTTACTGCCCTCATGCTCTTTGGACTTACATACGAGAATTATATGGAGATCCTAATACTCTGCCATATGTCGATGATCCTCTTTCCAATACCAATGTGTCTCTTTGTTCTTCAGAGAAGATAGAACATGCTTGTGATCTTTTGGAGGTTTTTGAGACTTCAAATGAGGTCATAGTTACTGCAGAGGTTCTTTATTCTTTTTTAAAGATAGTTGATCCACCTTCATTGAGTACTTCCATCATTTCTGAGCAACAAGATCATCATTGTCTTCCTAATTAGGATTCTTATTTGCTATACATTGGTTCATTATTTATAGAATATCACATTTATGAATTGGAAGAAACATTTGAGGGTATATCCCTTCCATTTGATGATAGTTGTGGTACAACTTGTTGTGCAGTTCTCGCATACACACCTAGCTGAAAGCAGGGACCCTCTTCGCTTTCATTTTTTGGTGTTTTGGCCATTTGATTTTGAGGGTTTACCTTGCCTTGGCATGAGCTTAAAATGTTTATTTTTCTTGCCTAAGTTCTTTCCCTAAGTTGCACATTAAAAAATATAAGTTTTGGATGAAGTTCGGGTTTTTGCTCCATTTCGAGATTTTATGTTCTATCCAGATTTTTTCGGATTTCACTCAAACTCCAGCAAAAGGGTTTCGGTCCTGTAGTTCAAAAAATTTGGTTCTTCACAGAATTCCACGGGGACCAGATTTTTCCAAAAAAATGTTTTGTCATTGAATTTTTGAGTTTCTTCAATTTGTCTTGTCGGCAACATTAATGCACCTGGGTAGGATCTCTATGGCATTAGTGTGATAAAATTTAAGAGAATTTTGCACCATTTTCTCTTGTCTTTTGTTGCGTATTACTTTTGCATATGAGATTTGGTGATTTGGGCATTCGGATTTATTGATTTGCTTGCTTGGATGCTTTGATTTCTTGCATTTGAGTTGATCTAGTCATTAGGGCATTTGAGTCCGCTACTCATTTTCTCCATGGTCGAATTTGATCCACTTATGGTATGTAACCATGATCTCTTCCTTTGAATTGTCAATTACTAGTTGGTCATGGTCATTTTAAGTCTGTCTGGCAGCTCAATTTCGCATGTTTGACGATTGAAACTATGGTTGCGCTTGATGTTTGAGGTTCTTAATGCCCATCTTATATTCACCATAGTTAACTAGACATATTTTAAAGATGTTCCACATTATAAAATGGTTCAACATCTTGCCCCATAAGTCTAGGTTTTATTTTGGTTCCTTGTTGAGTGTGTTCAAGCTCAATCCAAGTTTAATCTGAGCTAGTTCCTTTCACCTATGTCAGAGGTTTTAATAGTCAAATCTAGGGAATAATTGATTTGTTATGAAAATTCATTATTTAGTGCCTTAGGTAGTCTCGATCCAAAGGAATTAATAGAAAACATGAATTGGGTTCGAGTCGAGCTCAAGAGATTTGAAACTCATGAACATTTGATCGTGTCAGGGAAAGTGAAACGCAACAATAATTTTTTGGGATTCTGAGGACTTCGCAGAATTTTTGCATCCTCGGATTTTCCCAAATTCTATATAACCTTATTTGTTATGAGGTGTGTGATAAAATCTAGAACTTTTCCTTCTTCACAAAATTTTGATCTGGCTGAATTTTTCTGGATTCTATGTGATGCTTTGTGGAACTTAGAGATTAGGTGAAATGGGTGAATTTAATGATAGATGCTTAATATTCTATGCTCTAAATTGATAATTTACACAATGTTGTATGCATCTTTTATCATTTTGATGATCTATGGTTGATATTTGTGCCTTCTTCGGGAGAATTCACCTAGTCTAGAATTTTTTGAAGCTCCTCCTAGACTGGTTTTCCCCAGTTAGCTTGAAATCCTAAGATTTCTAATTATGGTGATCTATGGTTGATTTGATGGTCTTATTATGATTTTGGGCTAACACTTTGATGAATATGTTATCAAAAATTGGATTTTTATGTTGGTATTCAATGGATACAGTTGAATCTAGCAAAGTGGTCACTAGAAAAGCTAAGAGTGATATGGAGGGAGCCTCTACCTTAGAAGCAAAAAGAGTCAAATTGGACATGAAGAGTAGGATTCTAGAAAATAATATATCTTTCGTCTAGTCTAAATTTTTAGATACAAATGTGCGTCGTTGGGACTATGAAGAGTTCAAGACTAGAATGGTGGCACATAACCTTCCTTTGCAGGCTAAAAGGATGTTGGAATCAGGATTGGCACATGTAGCTGGATTTCCTTCTATAGTGCAATGTTATGAGTTGGTTCTTGAATGTGCTCGAAACTATGACAATGGTTCACACAGGATAGTCAGCCCTCAAGGGAGGGTATTAGCTAATCTTAACCCTATCTCTATTGCACATACTTTTGATATGTCAGATAGATCCCATGTAGTAGCATTCAATATGGAGACAACTAAAAGGTACTATGAGGAGGAGACTATTAAGTCACAATAAATTATTAATTCTTGGCTTGAAAAGCCAAAGTCTCATTTCTCTAAACTTCCCAAGAAGTTGCACAGGGAAAATTTTAAGCAAGAGGCCTATGATGCCATCACATTGCTTAGCCGAGTGGCCGGTCTAAAGAGTGCAAGTATGTTCCAGAATTGGATGTACCATGTCATTGTGAGGATGGAATAGGAGAAAATTTCTTATCATTGGGCAGGAGTTATAAGTAAGGTGATTCATGAAAAAATGTGTAATGTGCTATAGACCAAGACATTCACCATGACTTCTTATTTAGTATATGCACTTGCAAGATTCCATCCCTATAAAGGATTAAGTATCAAGGGCATATTTGGATAGGATGTAATTTATGAGGTTTATCCTCAATTACACTTGGGAAGCTCAAGTTACAGGAGGGTGAATGATGCATAGACCATGCATGTCACTAGATTGTTCCAAGGTGCAGATCATGTAAGAATTTCAGATAGTGCTAAGGAGCTAATCAAGAGGTATGGTTCCTAGTTCATACAGTTTCCCACCTTCTCATACATAAGGATTGATGGCTGTCAAAGGGATCCATATCGACTTCCAAGGTATCCCACTGATCATATCATACTCCTAGAGGTCATGAGACAAATATGTGACTCTGATGAAATCGTGAAGAAAGATAAACATAAGACTGGATTTGGTGGGGATTTCCCTTTGAAGATAGGCACCAAAGAGGTATGTCCTTCAATTAATTCATCATATGCTTTTGAGGAGGAAATGAGCACTCTTGGATTGTCTTATCATTCTTAAAGGTAGGGTTTTGACATCATTGGTGAAGTGCAAAAGAAGGCCAGTAGAGAATACCACCACACAAATGATATAGAGGACTATTTGGCTAATAACAAAGATGAGTTTGAGGTGAGAAAGAAGAGATTTTCTAGACTCCTAGTTGATGTAGTCTAAAGGTACAATGTGAAAATGGTTCTCAATCAGGTGGAGGATGGTGGAGACTTAATCCAAAGTCATGATTATGAGCCAATTAAAGATAGGCCAATTGGAGAGGTAGACTATCTAGAGGAAGAAAAGACAGAATTAGGAAAAATAATGGCCCCAATGATGAAATACACCAAGTTATGGCTCAATCACAAGGTATGGGAACTTGAAAGTGAAGGTGTGTAATGCACCTATGATCTAATGGGAGATTGAGACCCTCATTCCACCTCTAAGGAATCAGCTGAAGAAGATACTAAGGGAAAAAGCAAGGTGGATTCTCCTTTTAATATTAAAATCAAAGGTCTGCAAGGAGAAGAACAAGAGAAGTAGAGGAAACCAAAGGAAAAGAAGAGGACTTCCACTTCAAGGGTAGAGAAATCTGTAGAAGAACTTGGTGAAGGAGAAAATGATAGTTCCCCAACACCAAAAAGGAGGAAACCAACAAGGGGTTCAAGAAAGAAAGGTGGACCTCCTGAGGAGAAAAGTGAAGCTGATCCTTCAATGGTGGTAAATGTAGAAAGTTCTGGAGAGAAGACACAGGTATATACAAGGAGATTAAGAAATCCTTCTGCTAAGGACAGTGTGCTAAAGAAGGATATTCCTCCAGCAACCTCTATTGTAGAACAACATAAAGAGGCTCCTCCATCCTATGAGCCACATGATGTATCAAAAAAAATAGAACACCCGTCAAGTGAATGGGGAGAAGAATTTCAAGAAGGTGAAATCCATAGTGTAGCTACAAAAATTGAGAAAATTCTATAGTCTCCCTTGGTGACTTATGAGGACTCACCCACTAGAAGTGAAGAAGATAGACCTCCTCAAAGAGAGGAAAAACTGTCAAAACTCCATCACCTGTGCACAGAGAAGAGCATACTGAAGAAAAATAGGATAAGGTAAATGAGATTCTTGAAAGGCGGGATTGGAATGAAGATGCGCCTAAGGACCAACGGGAAGAAGTGGGATAGAGTGAAACATAGTCAAATTCTACTATTCCAGATTGGCTCGATAGAGAAATAAAGAAGAAACAAGTTGTTTTGGATGATACCCCTCCCAATTGGGATGAGCTATTGGAAAAGATAGGAAAAGGTAAAGGAAAGAAAAAGGACATGGTCATCTCCAAGATCGAAAGAGATGAAGCAAACAATAGAGTGGTCCACATTGCAACTCCTACTACAGAAAAGAATAGAGATGAGGTTACTCAGAGTGATTATAATATGCACACTATCAATTTAGGGCCCACTTCCATGGAGCAAGATATTGAAGATTATGAGGGTTCTAGTGTATTAATCTTGGGAAGATTGAGAAAAGAAGCACAAACCAAATAGGAGTTGAAGAAAGAGAATGAAAGGCTCGAGAAATATTTAGAAGATCTGATGAAACCATTGCAGTCCATTAGCTCCTCATCTTTTGCTGCAAGTCTCTTGCCCCAAGAAACCATCACTAACCTAGAAAGAATGAAGGTCACTACTCTTGGTACAACAAACTAGCTACAAGGGGTGAAAACTAAGGGAGATAGTGCTATCAAGGAAATTCTTTCAACTAGAGGAGATGCAATGAGGGCGATAGATTGGTTGAAAGATGTATTAGCTCAAGATAAAGAAGATACAAATCTCATGTTGCAAAAGATGAAGACCATCATGGAATAAACTAAGGATAAGCTGGTGAGTGATGGAATTCTCCTTTCCTTTAGAGCTGTAGAACCTTGGGAATGGTTTGAAGCTTTACAAATAAGGAAGAATTTTCTGAAGAAGATATATAAGCAGGGGAGGAAAATTGTGGATAGCCTGTCTGATATCTATAATGGATGCATTTATTTCTTTGAGATAATGATAGGGAGAAGGAGGATTGAGCCGAAGCATTTGAGCTTAGAACAATTAAGAAAATGGTGGAAAGATGTATATTCTCTAGCCAGTGAGGATCTAGTTATTGAACATCAATTAGATGATGCATCCACCTCTATTGTAGTTATTAATAAATATCAAGCTAGTAAGGTTGAGTGGGATAGATCTGTGGAGAAATCAAGAGAAAATATTAATCAATTGAAAGGAGACTTAATGTTTTTCCTCTGCCACCTATAGCCAACTTAGACAAGGTGCTTTTGATGGTGCATGATAGGGTGTATTGAAATAAAGACAAAGGGGAAAGCAGTTAATGCTGGGCTAAATTAGAATTTGTGCTTCCCTATTATTTTGCATGCATTGGTCCAAATTATATTGGAGATCTAAGGCTGACCTAGATAAAGTTCAAGTATTTAATGCATAGTTTATCTTATTTTGAATTTCTCTTGGCCGACTTGTTTTGTGGCCAATTATTATTGTAAGCCCTAACTAGGCCGACATGTTTTCATGGTCTCTATTAATATGGCATTATGCCTCATTTGTAAGGGCTAGATAGACAAATAGATAGATAGTGTTGACATTGGAGCGAATTAAGCAATAAGGCAAGAGTTAGAAGTTATTTTATTCTCAGCAAATGTTGTAACACAAAACACTAGAATTGTTGCAATTTTTGGGTGATTCAATACAATTGAAGACATTGTGCTTTTGGTGAATTCTATTGTGTTGGTTTATCTTGCATGGTTCTTGTTGTTATATTCTTTAAAATTGCTTGAGAAATATTAGATGTATGTTATATTTAGACTTAGATATGATTCAATGGTGTTTATGGTTTGATGCTTAAGTGTTGTAGCAATTCCTGGTCCATACTTTTTGTAGCTAGCTGACTATTAGTTGCTTTGCAAAGTTATCCTGGACCTTACATTTATTGTGCTTAGTTCAATTGTGAAATTTTTATTCATTTCAATTGCAATAGGGTTGTTTTTAATGAATGTTCATGATCTAAAAATCTTTAATACTTAGAAGATTGCATTGTTCTTAAAAGATTGCAGATTTATCTGGATTAAGAAAGAATTAGTTTATGAGGGATTGGTCCATCTCGAGTATTTCATCATATTCACTATTAATCTTAGGAGTACCATTAATCTTAGTGATCTCTCTAAAACCCCTTATCCTTTGTGATTTCTTTTTCATTTGAGTTAGATATAGGATTGACGTGTCATCGTATTGTTATATCTAATAAATTAAAGATTCAATCTTTGCATGTAGTAAGGTCCCTTTGTGATTACTAGCTTTTTCACATTTATCACTAAGTTGTTTATACATTTTCAAGACCTAACATTAGAGACCTTGGGGTTATCTCTTGAGGATTGTTGATAGAGATTTACCTTTCAAGAGAGATACGATACTTGTATCTTGTCTGAGTTGTTGTTGTGTAGAAAACACCATCAATAGATTGGCACTAGAAGGAGGGCTTAAATAAGCTAAGTTGGATCGATTTCTATCTACCATCTCTCCTAAAAGATTTAGAAGAAAAACCATATCTACTCTAGGAGAAGAGGAATTTCAAGAATTTCCAGCTCCCACCAAGTCAAGAAGGACCAAAATAAGGGGCGAATCATCATCCACCGATTCACCTCCATCATTTTTATAATCCCCATCTTCATCAAGTTCATCTTCATCTGAATCAAAGGACATTGTCATTCAACAACCATAGCTAGCCATTAATCAGCCATTACCACCCCCACCTCCACCAATGGCTTTCCTTGCCAATAACCCATCTCCATTGACTTTTTCTAATTACAATGTTATGCCCAAGAACCCAGAGCACTTGTGTTTCAAGTTCCATGTTAATGAACCCAATAGAACTATTGAGGAACACATTAGGATCTTTCAAACTTTCCTTACAGACAGAGGAATCAATCACGAGGATGTAGCATGTAGGCTCTTTCATTATTCCTTAGGAGAAGATGCATTCTACAGGTACAATCATTTTCCTATTGGATCTATTCAAAATTGGACTGAACTAGAGACTGCATTTTTGTAAAATTTTAGGATCCCCATTAGTCCCAATGAGCTTTATCTTCAGTTCACTAATGTTAAGAGAGAAGTCCATGAGTGATAAGGTAGGGTTGGATGAGACACTCATTGTCCCATGCTCTAGGTCTCACCTTGGTAAACCCTTTAGTATCACTCTCCACCTTCTTAACCTATAGGCCCTAGTGCTTACTAGGCACCCCCGATTCTCCTAGCCAACCCTACTATCATCTGCATTCTCCTAACCAAGCCAATCTTGGTGCCTTGCCACTATCTCACCCTTGGCCCTTACTCTTCCCTAAAGGCCACTTAACCTCCAAGCTTTACCAACTTGTTGCGGGGGTATGTGTTGACTTCCATAGCTTCAAATCTATCCACCTAGGGTTCCTGGTCATCCACCATACTCCATTTCTCCATCGCTTTCACTAAACCCTATTCTAGGGTTTAAAAAGGGCTAGTAGCCCTTGAGCCCCAATTAGGCCTCCTAACCCGAGAAAGTAGGCTTAATCTTCCAAATCCCCTGAAGAACACCACAAACTCCCTTCTAATACCCTAGCTCATTTTCCAACCTCTCAAGGATTTTAGAGGTTATAGGTCCTCACAGGTCGTACACAGGTGTAACCCTTTGCTAGATTTAGGGCTTTTTAGGCCATTTCTTGACCAGGCAGTGATCTGTTTGCTTCTTTTTCCCACCAAATGGATTGGTGAAGACTCTACCTCCCTGCAAAACCTTTGCAAGGACTTTTGTATCCACCACACACCCTGTATTTCCAAGGGATTGATACCCCTGCAACGTTAGGGCTTGGTTTTCAATGTTCTTTCCTAGCCAGGCACTGTCAGCTCGCTTAGGGAAAGATCTTCACCATGCTTCCTTGACACCTACTGACTTCTAAACCTAAGATATGTATAGGAATGGAGCTTATCCTCATTCCCCCATAGACTATACACCAGGTACAGTGGAAAAGAGAGGTCTAAGACTCCATGATTAACAGCTAATCGGTCTGATCAACAATGAAAGAAACAAAACTAACAAAGAACAAGGCTAGAATTTGATAAGATAAACCAAATAATGAATACAAAAATATTGGAAAACAAATACCACATGTGCCACACACTGTTTAGTGACTGGAACCCTCCATTAACACACAAATAAGCACTAAAATCCAGAAAATTTCAAGAAACTCATTGCTTTTTCATCTGATCCATAAACTCGAATAGTTACAAAGCTTTTTCCAACCTCAAATCCAGTTCAAGTTTCCTCTTTTAAGGGTTCATAAGTGGTTACATCTCCCCTTGGTCGGACATAACCACCCCATTAAGCCCGAATTGCATAATTGCAACATTTTGGCTTTATTTCCCAAATTCTAGTGAGTCCTAGTGAAAAAAAATTGTGCAATTCTTACCATCTACCATATGCTATTGATCAACCTACATCCTAACATCTTCTAACACCACTAACTCAAAATTAAATGGTCAACATCACCTTGAAGTATCAAGACACAAAATTTCTTCCTATGCTTCCAAAATTGCCTAGTGTTTCCCAATGTTTCCTTGGTGCTCCTACACCAATGAGCCCATATCATCCTTCAAAAATAGGTTTCATCATCCCTATACCCTATTACAGGCTCCTTATGTTGTTGAAAAATCCACTGCTTTAGAGGTTTATTAAGAGGGTCTTGACAATTTAACAACCACTTTCATGAAGTGGAGAAATAACCCACCCACCACTTTACTTGATGCATATGTAGAGGCTATGAAGGTTAGCACTGCTTTAAGACAACATTTTTTTGGACCTTTACCATCATTAGGGCCCACTGCTCACCCTGGACAAGTCCCAGCTCTCAATCACGCTCTCACCAATCACACTCCAATCATGAATATGGTTTTTCAATTGCCTATGGTCCCTCAACTAGGACCTCCAGTGATTCAAGTTCCACCTATAGTTAGCTATCCCCAACAAAATTCGAATCATCCTCTACATCCACAATCTCATGCTAGCTATCCCTTGTATCTACAAAATTCTAAAGTTTTGAACCAGTCACTAAATACTAATACTGCAATAGGATATCCTCAGAACAATGCCAATCAACCTCCATATAGGAATCTTGACAAGGATAGACTAGATGAGCTAAGTGAAGAAATTGAATATGAAAGTGACTTATTTGAGAAACCAAAATAATCAACTTCTAGCTACTCAAAGGGGTATGTAGTCCAATTATAGCATAGAAAACTGAGATACTTAGTAGGGATAGCATTTTGATAGAGGGAAACATCTTGAAAGAGGATATAACAATGACAATGGATATAATGATAAGGGATAGAATTATGATAAAGGACAATCCTCAGGCCAAAATTTCAATAGAGGTCAAGCTAGTGGACAAGGGTTTGATAGGAGACAACCACCAAAACAAAAGAAGACTTGGAATGCAATGCCCAACAATGGAGGAGTCCCCACCCCATTGGATCAACCAATCAATCAACCAATCAATCAAGATAATCCCCCTAATGGTGTATATTTGGCTGAGACTACTTTATCAGGATGGTGTAGGCTCCATAAAACAAGTTTGCATTCAGAATTAGACTGCCCAAAATTCTAGACAACGGCTTCAATTTTCTAGTATGAAGTGGAGAACAATTTTAATAGTCAGGAGATGGTTCCATCCACTCCTTATGACTCATTAGTCTTGGTGTTGAATCATGCTCCTTTTCCACAGAGTAGGGAGAATGTGCCTGAAGAGGAATCAGACTAGCTTAAAGAAGAGGCAAGTCAGGTGTGCAATGGAGATGAGATTACACAGCTATTTAATGAAACTCGAGTGAATGAAAATGGTCCCATTGATGAGGAAGCTTATATTGAAGAAGTATGATTTGAGGGACCTGCCACATAGACATCCACAGGCTGGAGGCCCCTTCACCACTTCCATCCCTCCAAATAACTTCACTACACCTCCAAATCCTAATGCTAGAAATAATCCACTGTATCCTCATGTGTCTAAGAAATATCTATCAAAGGAAGGACAAACATAGATGGACATGTCAAAAGGAGGAGTCTTGAGGAAAGCAAAGACAAGGTGGTGGAATACCCAAAAGAGGCCCCTGTTGATTTGAGTGAAGAACAATTGGCCATATATGTTGCATAAGAACTCAAGAAACTTAAGGTAAGTCTCTCTTCATTTGAGTTATTGAGGGTTTTGACCATTAGGAATGAAGTTCTAGGAGCTTACAGTGAAAATTCCATATCACAAGATAAATCAGTTAGTAAAAGTGTCAATAAAGTATCTAGTTCTCAATCGACAGGAAAGAAAAATCAGACTCATAATCAAGTTCATATGCCTCCTGGAGATAAGGGAAAAGAGAAAAATAGAACTCAAGTTGCTCAAGTTGATACTCCCTTAACTTTGTTTCAAGGGAAAACAGACACTCCTCCATTCCTGATTTTTGTTCATATATTTGGTAAGAACTTGCACAATTGTTTGTTGGACTCAGGAGCTTCTACTAATGTAATGCCTTTTGGTGTTTGTAGAGCTTTTGGTATCACTCCTATTGATTCCCAAAATAAAGTTACTCAATTAGATAGAACTGAAGTTAATGTTGTAGGGGAATTAAGCATGATTCATATGCAGGTTGCTTCTAACCCTAGAATTCAACAAGTTATCAATATACATGTGGCAGATATACCTGATGCTTATGGCCTGATTCTAGGAAGAGACTTCACTAGGGCTTTGAATGTATATGTCTCAACCAATTACTCTCACATGTGGCTTCCCTAGAAGGGAGTTCCAAACCATATTAGAATTGAAAGAGAACCCAGAATGAAATACATGATTACAAAATATTAGAATACCTCCAATGAAATTCTAATATCGGAAGTATGTATGAGAAATTATGTGCTTGTAGCCCCTTTTCAGGAGTCAGATGTCAAAGAAGTCCTTATGCTACACACAAAGCTTGTTGATCTCATGATAGAATCTAGTATAAATGAAGCTTAATCCAGTATAAATGAAGCTTTGGTGGAACCAGTTGAAAATGATGATCCTGATGATAATCAACTCAGTTTGCTGGATAATTTCCAAGAATTTATTTAGAAGTGCATTGAGGATCAAATTCAGTTAGGTAGGGAAATGAATTTTAGAGATTTTATCTTTCCAAATTGGTGCAGGGTCTATAATGCCTCCCATTCGGAACTGGATTGTTGCTTATGCTAGACTACAGTGGAACAAGTGTAGAAATGTATCAATCCCATCTTAGCAATTAAAATCAATATCCAGAATGTTCAAAGGATCCTAAAGGAAAGATAGTGATGCTTCCTGAAGAACCCTCTAGCAATAATAGTACAAGATTTATAGCAAGAAACTCTATAGTTGTTGGTTGTTTGATTTTAAGGTTTGATGGATCTAAGTCAAAACAAGGAGTTGGAGCAGGATTTGAGTTAATCAATCCAAAAGGTAAGACTTTCTTTGCTACTCATAGACTTAAATTTAATTGCACTAATAATGTAGAAAAATATAAGGCCTTGGTCCATGGGTTATTAATGGCACTAAAGAAAAAGGTCAGGATTTTACAAGTCTTTGGGCATTTTGAGTTAGTGGTTAAGCAAGTTAGGAGATAGTACTCTTGTCATGACATAAGAATGACTAATTATAGACATAGAGTATGGGACCTTATTGAAGGATTTGATGCCTTCAACATTCAGTTGATACCACACAATAAGAATCAAACAATTGATTCCCTTGCTTAAGAAGCTAGTACGTTGCAACCTTTGTCCCTTTCTAGATTGAAGAAGTTTGCAGTAGAGTTAACTCTAGTTCCTTCAGTACTTGACAATGTCACCAACTTCCAGGTATTTGAAGATGATAAGAATATTCTAGATTTTATCACAAGTTCAGATGTTTTTGCTTCTCATATTATTGATGAAACTAAACCTCAAGAGGCAAAGACGGATCTGGAAGAAGTAATCAATTTGAAGACCAATACTATTCCTAGATGAATGGTGCAGTTAGAAAGAATTTTTGATCTGGATAAGGTCAGAGATCAAGAACAAGATGCCAATAAGGAGTCCATTGGTGGATAGTGTGAAACATATAATATGGGAACTCATGAGGATGTTAGGAATATTTTCATTGGCAAAGTATGTACTCCATAAGAGAGGAAAGGAATAATTGACACATTACATACATATCAAGTTGTGATAGCTTGGAGTTACGAGGATTTGAAAACTTATGACACGTCAATTATAACTCACACCATCCCTCTAAGGCCAAGAGTGAAACCTTTCAGACAAAGGAAAATTCCAATCAATGCCTTACTAGAACCTATAATTCAGAAAGAAGTGCATAAGCTATTGTCTACAAGAATCATATTCCCAGTCAGACACTCAACCTGGGTGGAAAACTTGGTTCTAGTACAAAAGAAGAATGGTGAAATCAGGCTATGTGTGGATTTTAGGAACCTCAACAGAGCGTTAGAAAAGGATAATTATCCAGTACCTTCACTAGATGAAGTGCTTCAGATTGTCAATGGTTCTCAAATGATGTCCTTTCTAGATGGCTATCATGGGTACAACCAGGTTATGGTGTAGTATGAAGACAAGCATAAGACTGCTTTCACTACAAAATGGGGCACTTTTTCCTACATGAGAATGCCCTTTGATTTGATTAATGTTGGAGCCACATTTCAGAGGGCTATGGACATCACCTTTAAGGACATCATTGGTAAATGAATAATCATTTATATGGATGATCTAACAATATTTTCAAAGAAGAGAGGAGACCACATAACAGACTTATACAAAGTGTTTCAGAAGTGTAGGGAATTTGGTATATCTCTAAATCCAAAGAAGTGCATCTTTGTAGTGATAGAGGGAAAGTTACTAGGACATGTTATTTCAGAGAAAGGCATTGCTATTTACCTAGAATGAGGGGAAGCCATACTTAAGATTCAGCCACCAGCTAGTAAGAAAGAAATGAAGTCATCCTTTGGAAAAATAAATTTTGTAAGGAAGTTTATCACTGGATTTGTTGAAATAGTCAAGCCATTGAATTCCATGTTGAAGCAAGAGGCTAAGGTTGAATGGAGTGCAGAGGAAAAAAAGTAATTTGTAGAAATTAAAAGGGCTATTGTTGAAGCTCCAATTTTGGTGAGTCTAGATTATGCTAAGCCATTCTATATATATTCATTTGCTTCTGATCATTCCTGTGTTGGCATGTTGACTCAAAAGTCTAACCAAGGGAATGAACACCCTATAGAATTTATGAGTGCACCACTAAAAGATGCAGAACTGAGGTATCCTAGTGTGGAGAAGCAGGCTTATGCCCTAGTTAGAGTTGTAAAGAATTTTAGGCATTATATTCTCAGAAACAAGGTGTTTGTAATAGTTCTCGATCCTACAGTCAAAATGTTATTGATGAAAAATGAGGTGGGAGAATGCAAAGAAAATTGGGTGACCATGTTATAGGAATATGATATTGAGATTCAACCTATGAAGTTGGTGCGAGGATAAGGGCTCACGAGAAAAATGGCATAAATGGGCCCTAATCTTATAGTCCAACATTACAATATTGAAGATGTTTCTCCAAGGGGCTGGTATGATGATATCATTCACTATCTATTGAATCAGAGGTGTCCTAACCATCTTAATGTAGTAAAAAGGAGGGAACTACATTTTAAGAGTGATGGTTTCATGCTAAAGGGAGTTGTCTTATATAAAAGGAATCATGAAGGAATATACTTAAGGTGTTTGGGACAACAGGAGGCTGAAAGGGTTATGGTTGAATTTCATGATAGATATGGTACTGGCCATGGTTCTGCACATTCCACTATAAACTAGGTTTTGAGGGTTGGTTATTATTGGTCTACATTGTTCAAGGATACACACAGTCATGTCAAAACTTTCCATGTGTGCCAGACTACAAAAACTAGAGAGAAGTATGCAACTCTTCCACTTCAACCGGTCTTTGAGGTAAAACCTTTTGCACAGTGGGGGATGGACTTCATAGGTCCCATCAACCCATGTTCTTCTGTGGGTCACAGGTATATTCTCACTGTTACTGATTATTTTACATGATGGACTAAATCTCTTGCATGTAAATAGTGTACTTTCGAAGTGGTAATTGATTTCATTGAATCAAGTATTATCAATCACTTTGGATGTCCTTTATCTTTAGTTTTTGATAATGGCCTTGCATTTGCATCATTGAAATTTTCCAATTGGGCCTTTGATCATGGGATCATAATAAATTTTACATCCAATTACTATCCATAGGGTAATGGGTTGGCCGAGTCTTCCAATAAAAACCTCCCAACAGTCATCTATAAGCTACTAGAGAAGAATCCCAAGGATTGGCACACTCAACTTAGATTTTCTCTGTGGGAAAACCATACAAGATAGAAGACTTCCTTAGGTACCTCTCTTTATCACCTTGTATATGGCCTAGAACCTATCTTTCCAATTCAATTAAGGATCCCTACTTTACAGTTCATTAATGAATGTTATGATAAAGAAAATAGGCGTGAGGCCCGCCTGCAAGAACTATTACACCTTGAAGAGAAAAGTGACTAAGCTTTAGAAAACTTTGCCAAACATCAAGGTGTAGTCAAAAGGTGTTTTGATAGAAGAGCTAAGGTAAAAGCCTTTAGGATTTCTGACTTGGTTCTCTATTGGGATATAGCTCATGACCGTAAGGGGGAGCATGGTAAATTTGAAAAACTTTGGCTTGGCCCTTATCAGATTTCAGAGATCCTAGGAGATAATGATTTTCATTTGAAAACACTCACTAGGGAGGATATCCCACTGCTTGTTAATGGGCAGTACTTGAAGCATTATTTCCAATCTTGAGTTATTTTTAGCCCTTTTCTTGTACATAGTTAGGGTAGGTTTTTTTATTTTTTTTTTCTTTGTTTCATTTTGGTTAGAGTAGGTTTCCCTTTCTACTTTTCTTTTGTTTTTCTTTGGTTAGTTTAGGTTTGCTTTCGGTTTGGTGTTTTCCTCTACTTTTGCTTTGGAGATCTTGTTTTTCTTCTGGATGTGTTGAACCTGCATGGCAATTATATCTTTTATCTGGGATTGTTCTGAGTATTTCATTGATGAACTTTTATCAAGCATCTTGAATGGATGGTTAAGGTATTTGTTATCATCAAGTAGTCTAAATTTTTTATTTAAGGAGGATGGGTCACTAGTTTGATTTGAATTTGAAGTATTCTAAAATATTATATCTTTCATACATCTTAAGAATCCTGAGGTTATGGTAGGGTCCTTACAAGGTCTTGTCAGGTGAAAAATCTTATTTTTGCTTCAACACCACTATGGTTCTCAGCTCTGAGTGTGAACTTCATTGTTCACAGGTTGAAATGAAAAGAGTGAAAAGAAAAGAAATATCAAAAGAAATAAAAGGAAAAATGTTGAAAATTAGAAGAATGCATTCAACCTATCAGGATTATTTGAATATCTCTATCAGGGCTATGGATGCCTGGCTGGCAATAGAGCTATGTTCGGGAGAGTCACTGTGATAACCTCATCAGGGCTATAGATGCCTGAATGGTAGTGAGGCTCTATTTAGGTTGTTTTTGAAGTTAGAATCTTTACATAGCTTGCCCTGGCTAAACTTGGTTTCTGCAATAGCTCAAGGAGGGAAATGAACTCATGTGCACAGACTTGGATTTTCAGTCTATGGAAGGTTCAATCTACCTTTGGTTCTAATTATTTGATATTTGCATTTTCATTTGTTTTTCTAATAGCGAGATCGAAACTAGAGATTTTGGGTTCATGATTCTTTTTCATCATCGAAATTCTCTAGAGCATTTCCCCAGCAAAGTTTCCATTTGTTGTACAGTTCTCGCACACACGCCCCGCTGAAAGCAAGGACCATCTTCCACTTTCATTTTTTGGTGTTTTTTCCCTTTGATTTTGAGGGTTTACCTTGCCTTGGCATGAGCTTAAAATTTTTATTTTGCATGCCTAAGTGATTTCCCTAAGTTGCACATTGAAAAATCTAAGTTCTAGATGAAGTTCGGGTTTTTGTTCCATTTTGGGATTTTTCGTTGTATCCAATTTTTCTTGGATTTCACTCAAGCTCTGGTGAAAGGGTTTTGGAGCTGTAGTTTAGAAAATTTGGTTCTTCGTGGAATTCCATAGGGACTGGATTTTTCTGAAAATCTATTTTGTCGTCGAGTTTCTTCAATCTGTCTTGTCGACGACATTAATGCACCTGGGTAAGATCTTTGTGGCATGAGTGTGATCAAATTTAAGATAATTTTGCACCATTTTCTCCTGTATTTCATTGTGTATTACTTTTTTATATGAGATTTGGGCATTTGGGCATTTGGATTTATTGATTTGCTTGCTTCGATGCTTTGATTTCTTGCATTCAAGTTGATCTGGTCATTAGGGCATCTGAGTCTACTACTCATTTTCTTCATGGTCGAATTTGATCCACTTATGGTATGTAACCATGATCTCTACCTTTAAATTGTTAATTATTAGTTGGTCATGGTCATTTTAAGTCTATTTGGGAGCTAGATTTCACATGTTTGACGATTGAAACTAGGATTGCACTTGATGTTTGAGGTTCTTAATGCCCATCTTATATTCACCCTAGTTATCTAGTCATATTTTAATGATGTTCCACATTATAAAATGGTTCCACGTCTTGCCCCATAAGTCCAAGTTTTAGTTTGGTTCCTTGTTGAGTGCATTCAAGCTCAATCAAAGTTTAATATGAGCTAGTTCCTTTCACCCATGGAGGAGGATTTAACCGTCAAATCTAGGGTATCCTTGATTTGTTATGAGCATTCATCATTTAGTGCCTTAGGTAGTCTCGATCCAAAGGAATTAATAGAAAACATGAATTGGGTTTGAGTCAAGCTCAACAAATTTGAAACTCATGAACATTTGATCATGCCAGGGAAAGTCAAACGCAACAACAGTTTTTTGGGATTCCAAGGACTTCGCAGAATTTTTGCATCCCTTGATTTTCATGAATTCTATCTAACCTTCTATGTTATGGGGTGTGCAATGAAATCCAAAACTTTTCCTTCTTCGTAGAATTCCAATCCGACTAGATTTTTCCGAATTCTATGTGATGCTTTGTGGAACTTAGAGATTGGGTGAAATGGGTGAATTTAATGATAGATGCTTAATATTATATGCTCTAAATTGATAAATTACACAATGTTGTATGCATATTTTCTCTTTTTGATGATCTATTGTTGATATTTGTGCCTTCTTTGAGAGAATTCACCTAGTTTGGAATTTTCTGAAGTTCCTCATAGATTGGTTTTCCCTGGTTAGCTTGAAATCCTAAGATTTCCAATTATGGTGATCTATGGTTGATTTGATCATCTTATTATGATTTTGGGCTAACACTTTGATGAATATGTTATCAAAAATTATATTTTTATGTTGGTATCCAATGGATGTAGTTGAATCTAGCAAAGTGGTGATTGGAAAAGCTAAGAGTGATATGGAGGGATCCTCCATCTTGGAAGCAGAAAGAGTCAAATTGGACATGAAGAGTAGGATTCTAGAAAATAAGATAGCTTTCATCTAGTCTAAAGTTTCAGATACAAATGTGGGTCGTTGGGACTATGAAGAGTTCAAGGCTAGAATGGTAGCGCAAAACCTTCCTTTGCTAGCTAAAAGGATGTTGGAATCAGGATTGGCACATGTGTGAGGAAATTCAAGGTGCAGAAACAACTCTCCTACTGCCAAAACCACAGGGAAGAAATGCAGAGACACTTTTAATTTTTCAATTACAGTCCAACTAAGATGCATTTTGAAATAGTTAATAGAAACAGAGAATTGGCAATTAGATATGAACACCAGATATACGTGGGAAAACCCTTATAGGAGAAAAACCCACCACACCAAGAGAAATCACTTTGTATTATAGTAATGGAGATTACATACAAATATCAGACTTATCTTTTTGGTGTCTGTTTATAGCAGCATTCACCATGAACAATCTAGTACAGGAAACTTCACGTTACAGTCTTCACAGAATAGAAATCAATATGATCATGCAATTACACAACATTATGTTGATTCATCCAACTAATCACAATCTGCAATCACAGAGTATAACCTTGTTGTTCCATGTCCGTCGAGCTCCCTCACAGAATTGTCACAACGAACTATCTTCCAACTATTTAGATTCGGCTTCTCCTATTGGTCCACGAGTCTCCACATAGGATGGTCATCACTTGGTCAAAGAGATTCAAGCTTTGTTGGCATCTTGGTGAGACACTAACAGTATCTCACCGATGCCACATAGACTCCATATCGATATCGCCAAGAGTTATTGATATCGCTAAGATGTTTCAATGAGTTTTCATATGTTACACCGAGGCACCAAACAATTGGTGAGACCTATCGCTTTCACCAAGAGATCATAGCGAGATCAAAAAAGTCTCATAGATATGAGTTTACCATTCAGCAAGAGTATCGTGCTTCGGTGAGACTTCATATCAATGTCACAAATCATACCGAAGAAACATTTTGTCAGAACGACATATCATCTTCACCAGGACCTCATGTCGAGTCATTAAAGATTATACCGATGAGATCACAAGTCATATCAAGCTCTAAAGAATACTTGGAAAGACTTTTGTTTATCACTAAGAGGTTTCTCCAAGATCACAAAAGTCTCCCTGAATTCATCAACAGTTGCCAAGACATATCCACTTCGCTGAGAGTTCTTATCGAACAAATATATGTTACACCAATGACCACCATTCAGAAATAGCTATACCAAAAGCATCTCATCATCGACAAGAAATTTCATTCTCACTAAGACATCTCTTCGAAACCCTTTGTGTTACACTGATGAACAATATTTAAACTTTTTTCGGTGAGACCTTTGTACATCGGTAAGACTTCTTACCAATAGATTAATAGCTACGCCGAAGATCACAACATGTAACATACTGTCGATGAGACTCCAACACTTTTCTGAGACATCATAACAAAAAAAAAATTGTTACTCTGATGAACCCTAGTGTTACACTATCAATGAAACAATAGCTATTCGATGGGACTTCTCACCGAGCTGCCAAAGGTTATCCCGAAGCTCGTGGTCACCATGAGTCTCCCCGACACATGAAAGAATGGCCTGTCAGCCAAATATCTCCATGAGCACTAAGAGGTCACACCGAACACTTCTTGTCATAGTGACATGCTCCAAGGTAAACGACGTTCGGCAAGACAAAAGCTAGGTCACAACAACTTGTACAAAACATGATGTTCCAAACTACTAGTCAGCCAGACATGAGAGCTATCACACTGACATGGCTTCTAAAGAGGTTTCAGCCTGTATTGATTGAGGCATACATTTCCAAAAATCTCCCACTTGATGAAGATCATACAGGCACCTCTAAAGCACAATTAAAACTTACTAAAAAATCATGGGCACTAAGGCCCATTGAACTGGCACACCACCTAAACTTGTCTGTGCTCACTGGCTTCATCAATGCATCTACAAAATTCTCCAAAGTATCCACCTTTTCCAAAATGACCTTTCCATCCTCCACCATATCTTGCACAAAGTGATACTGCACATCAATATGTTTCGTCCTAGCATGGAAAGTTGGGTTCTTTGCCAGAAAAATTACACTCTGACTGTCACAGAAAATAGTTATCTCCCCTACATCAAAAGCAATGTTAGAACACAAATGTTTCAACCATACCGCTTCTTTACAAGCATGAATAGTTTCCATGTATTCAGCCTCTGTAGTGGACAAAGTGACTACAGCCTGCCACTTTCTCATCTAGCTACTGCACCACCATTCATCATGAAAATGTATCCACTAGTGGACCTCCTGCTGTCGATGTCCCCTGCCCAATCACAATCCACATAGCCTTGAATACTAAGAGTTCTCTATGATTCAACCAAGTTCCCATGGTAACACAAAGCAAAATATGAAGTGCCCTTCAAATATTTGAAAACTCTCTTTAGAGTATCCCAATGTGTTCTTCTAGGGTTAGCCATAAACCGACTAAGAACTCCCACTGCTTGGGAAATGTCTAGCCTTATACATACCATTGCATACATGAGACTACCAACCGCACTAGCATAGGGTACACTAGTCATTTCCTCCATCTCAGTAGGATATTTTGGATAGTCCTCAATAGATAGCTTTGTTCCCTGCAAGACTGGAACAACTAGCTATTTGCAATCATTCATACAGAACCTCTCAAGAACAATCCTGATATACTTACTCTGACTGAGCCATAGTTTCCTATTCTTCATGTCCCTAGTTATCTCCATCCCTAGAATATACCTTGCTGCACCAAGATCCTTCATTTCAAACTTAGTAGACAACTGAGACTTAAGATCAGAAATCATTAGCTTACTATTGCCTATGAACAACATATCATCAACATAGAGAGCAATAATAAGAACTTGATCACTTTCAGCTTTATAATATACATAGTGATCTAATTTTGATCTCACAAATCCCAAAGACAATATGAAAGTATCAAATTTATGGTACCACATTCTAGGTGATTGCTTTAACCCATACAGAGACTTCTTTAATTTGCATACTAGTTTTTCTTTACCTTTTTCAAGAAAGTGCTCAAGCTGGGACATATAGATTTCTTCTTCAAGATCACCATGAAGAAATGTTGTCTTCACATCCATTTGTTCAACCTCTAAGTCATATGTTGATGCAAGTGACAAAAGAAATCTGATAGATGTCAGCTTTTCTATAAGAGAGAAAATCTCCCCATAATCAATTCCCTCTACCTGGGAATAACCCTTTGCAACCAGTCTTGCCTTGTACTTTTCTACACTGCCATCTAGACCAATCTACTTCTTAAAAACCCATTTGTAGCCCATAGGCTTTCTGCCTTCAGGCAAGAGCACCAGACTCTAGGTATTATTCTTTTCTAGTGATGCCATCTCTTCTTCCATGGCTTCCAACCAAGAATATGAATCAGGCATTTTAATTGCCTCTTTTACATTCCTAGGCTCATCAATGCTAGAAATCAAAGCATAGGCACAAGTAGAATCAATCAAAGAGAACCCATACCTATCTGGTTTTTTTCTTTCACAGGTTGACCTCCTCACTAGCTGAGGCTGAGGTTCTTCTTCTTCAAAACTTTTAGAATTGCTTGAGCTCTCCTCAGTTTCAGATACATTTTGAATTTTCAATTCCTCTTTCTCTAGAGTAGGAGGAATTACTGCTACATCCTTATTGTTTTTTGACTTTTTCTCTAACTGCAGATCCAATGTGGAAGGTTTCAGCTCATGAAAGATTACACTTTTGTTGTATACAACCTTCTCTGTAACAGAATTCCAAAGCTTGTATCATTTAATGTTAGCACTATAGCCAATAAAAATACATTTAACAACCTTGTTCTCCAACTTAGATCTTTTCACATCCGGCACATATGCATATGCTTCACAGCCAAAGACTTGAATATGTCTAAGAGAGGGCTTCTTACCAAACCACGCTTCCAAAGGTGTTTACTCAACAAGAGCATATTTTGAAGATCGATTAATCAAGTAACATGCAGTCGTAGTAGCCTCAGCCCATAAATTCTCCTCCAAAATAGCACTACTAAGCATACTTCATACTCTCTCCATCACTATCCTATTGAATCTTTCTACAACTCCATTCTGCTATGGAGTATAAGGTGTAGTCTTGTTTCTTTTAATCCCATGGTCTTTACAATATCTTTCAAATTCATCAAAACAAAATTCACCACCATTATTAGTCCTTAAGCATTTTTTTTTTCTACTAGTCTAATTTTCTACAAGGTTCTTAAATTCCTTATACCAACTGAACACTTTTGATTTACTTTTCAGAAAATATACAAATGCTCTTCTTGAATAATCATCAATAAATGACACAAAATCTTGATTTAGACAAAGAAGGAACATTCACAGGACCAAACATATCCGAATGAATATAATCTAGCAAACCAGAGGATTTGTGAGGACTATCATAAAATGAAACATGATGCTGCTTTCCATATATACAATGTTCACATAAATCAAATTCAAGATTACAATCACCAAGCCCCTCAACTAGGTTTTTATTCTTCAAGATTTTTAAACCTTTTTCTCCTATGTGGCCTAACCTATGATGCCAGAGCATAGTCTTCTCTACTGGAAGTTTTACTTCCATAGAGTTTACATAATTAAGAACAATTTCCTTTTTACCTCCATGAATAGCTTTTAGTGACTTTCCAGAGACACTGTTACATTGAACAACATGTGCATCCAGCTTGTACAGAGTACCAATTCTAGTACCTCTAGCCAGCACCATTGAACCTCTAGTCATCTTGCAGCCATTTTCAGAGAACGAGACTTGCACTCCGATATCATTCAGCTTACTGAAAAATAGTAGATTTTGATCTAGACCTGGTATGTGCATTACATCATTAATTCCCTTTACTCTGCCATCAAGAAATTGGATTTTGAATCTTCCACGACCAACAATTTCCAAAGTAGAATCACTTGCCAAGTACACCTTTCCACCATCGTATTCTTCATACTTTGTGAACTAGTATCTATGAGATGTCATGTGAAAAGATGCTTCAGAAACAATCAGCCAGACACCATCAGATGCCTATGTAGCCAAGGTAGCAATGAAGGCATTTGAATCACCCTGAGAAGAATCATTATCTAAAGAGTATTTATTCTTCTTCTTTTTCTCCTCTTTATAGTCCTTTTGGACATGACTAGGTTGCCCACAGTTCTAGCACTTCACCTTGGACTTCTTGCTAGGAGACTTTGATCTCCCCTCTAATTTCGATTTTGATTTCTTGTCCTTCTTCTTGCCTTTCTCTTTTGACCTTCCTCTGACAACAAGAGCTTCCTTCACCATCTCAAAAGATTTCCTTCTCATCTGTTCTAATAGCAAACATGCAACAACATCATCCATCTTGAACTTCGATGTTGTACTCCCAATATCCATCACCAGATGATCCCAAGAGTCTGGCAAAGAACACAACAGAAGCATACAATGATCCTCTTCTTCAATTTTCACACCAGCAAATGTCAATTGAGAAATTAACATATTAAATGCATTCAAATGATCAGTTATAGACCCTCCTTCCTGCATTCTCAAAGAATACAACTCCTTCCTTAGGAATAATTTATTCACCAAGGAATTCCCCTAATAAATAGATGCTAGTTTTGTCCACAAAGAGGTTGCAGTCTTTTCTTCATGCACATTTAGAAGAATAGAGTCTACTAGGAAAAGCCTTATTAGCCCTTTTTCCTTTCTATCTACCAGGTCCCAATCCTCTTGCTTCATGGTCTGAGGTTTTGTTCTAGAAATTGCAAACCATAGATCCCGATCAACAAGAAGATCCTCCATCTTGAGTTTCCACAACTCAAAGTTACTACCATTGAACTTCTCTATTTCAATCTTTCTTGACATGCTAGCCATCTCAACCTGTAATCAGAAACAACAAACTCTACAAGACTCCCACTGAACAGAATTGACTCAAAAAACCCAATGTAGCCACAAGGATAACACAAATAGCTAGGGTCTGATACCACCTGTAAGGAAAGTCAAGGTGCGGAAACAACTCTCCTACCACCAAAACCACTGGGAAGAGACACTTTTAATTTTTCAATTACAGTCCAATTAAGATGCACTTTGAAACAGATAATAGAAATAGAGAATTGACAATCACATATGAACACCAGATATACGTGGGAAAACCCTTACAAGAGAAAAACCCACCACACCAAGAGAAATCACTTTGTATTACAATAATGGAGATCACATACAAATGGCAGACTTATCTTTCTTGTGTCTGTTTACAACAGCATTCACTATGAACAATCTTGTACAAGAAACTTCACGTTACAGTCTTCACATAATAGAAATCAATCTAATCATGCAATTACACAACATCCCATTGATTCATCCAACCAATCACAATCTACAATCATAGAGTATAACCTTATTGTTCCATGTCCGTTGATCTCCCTCATAGAACCGTCACAATGAACTATCTTCCAACTATTCAAATTCAGCTTCTCCTATCGGTCCACGAGTCTCCACATAGGATGGTCATCACTTGGTCAAAGAGATTCAAACTTTGTTGGCATCTCAGTGAGACACTAATAGTGTCTCGCCAATGCCACATAGACTCCATATCGATATTGCCAAGAGTTATTGATATCGCCAAGATGTTTCAATGAGTTTTCATGTGTTACACTGAGGCACCAAACAGTCGGTGAGACCTATCACTTTCACCAAGAAATCATAGAGAGATAAAAAAAGTCTCATAGATATGAGTTTACCTTTCGGAAAGAGTATTGTGCTTCGATGAGACTTCATATTGATGTCACAAGTCACACGAAAGAAACATTCTATCAGAACAACATATTGTCTTCGCCAATACCTCACACTGAGTCATTAAAGATTATACCGATGAGATCACAAATCATATCGAGCTCCAAAGAATAGTTGGAAAAACTTTTGTTTATCACTAAGAGGTTTATCCGAGATCACAAAAGTCACCCCGAAGTCATCAACAGTCACCAAGACATCAACTTTGCTAAGATTTCTTATCAAACAAATATATGTTACACTGATGACCACCATTTGGCAAGAGCTATACCAAAAGCATCTCATCATTGGCAAGACATTTCACTCTCACTGAGACATCTCTTCAAAACCCTTTGTGTTACACCAATGAACAATATTTAAACTTCCATCGGTGAGACCTTTCTACATCAGTAAGACTTCTTATCGATAGATTAACAGCTACGCCAAAGATCACAACATGTAACATATTGTCGACGAGATTCCAACACTTCGCCGAGACATCATAACAAAACAAACATTGTTACTCTGATGAACCCAAGTGTTACACTGTCGGTGAAACAATGGCTATTTACTGGGACTTCTCACCGAGCCACCAAAGGTTATCTCAAAGCTCGTGGTCACCATGAGTCTCCCCGACACACGAAAGAATGGCCTATCGGCAAAGATCTCCATGAGCACTAAGAGGTCACACCGAATGCTTCTTGTCACAGTGAGATGCTCCAAGGTAAACAACGTTCAGAAAGACAAAAGCTAGGTCACAACAACCTATACAAAACATGATGTTCCAAAATGCTAGTTGGCCAGACATGAGAGCTGTCACATCGACATGGCTTCTAAAGAGGTTTCAGTTTGTATTGATTGAGGTATACATTTTCAACAACATGTAGTTGGATTCCCTTCTACAGTACAATGTTATGAGTTGGCTCTTGAATGTGCTTGACACTATGATGGTGGTTCATAGAGGATAGTCAGCCCTCAGGGGAGGGTATTAGCTAATCTTAACCCTGTGTCTATTGCACAGACTATTGATATGCCAAATAGATTCCATGTAGTAGCATTCAATATGGAGAAAACTAAAAGGTACCATGAGGAGGAGAGTATTAAGTCACAACAGATTATTAATTCTTAGCTTGAAAATCCAAAGTCTCATTTCTCTAAACTGCCCAAGCAGTTGCACAGGGAAAAGTTTAAGCAAAAGGTCTATGATGCCATCACATTGCTTAGCCAGGTGGATAGTCTAAAGAGTGCAGGTATGTTCGAGAATTGGATGTGCCATGTCATTATGAGGATGGAACGGGAGAATATTGATTATCATTGGGTAGGTGTTATAAGTAAGGTGATTCATGAACAAATGTGTAATGTGCTACAAACCAAGACATTCACCATGACTTCTTATTTAGTATATGCACTTGCAAGATTCCATCCCTATAAAGGATTCAGTACCAAGGAAATATTTGGATAGGATGTAATTTACGAGGTTTATCCTCAATTTCACATGGGAAGCTCAAGTTATAGGAGGGTGAATGATGCATTCACCATGCACATCACTATATTTCTCTAGGGTGCAGATCATGTAAGAATTTCAGATAGTGCTAAGGAGCTGATCAAAAGGTATGGTGCCTAGTTCACACAGTTTCCCACCTTCTTGTACATAAGGATCGATGGTTGTCAAAGGGCTCTATATTGACTTCCAAGGTATCCCACTGATCATATCGTACTCCTAGAGGTCATGAGATAAATATGTGACTTTGATGCCAACGTGAAGAAAGATAAACATAAGATTGGATTTGGCAAGGAGTTCCCTTTGAAGATAGGCACTAGAGAGTTATGTCCCTCAATTAATTCAGCCTATTCTTTTAAGGAGGAAATGAGCACTCTTGGGTTTTCTTATCATTCTAAAAGGAAGGGTTTTGACATCACTAGTGAAGCACAAAAGAATGCTAGCAGAGAATACCACAACAGAGATGATATAGAGGACTATTGGGCTAATAGAAAAGATGAGTTTGAGGTGAGAAAGAAAAGATTTTCTAGACTCCCAGTTGATGTAGTCTGAAGGTACAGTGTGAAAATGGCTCTCGATCAGGTGGAGGATGATGGAGACTTAATCCAAAGTCATGATTACGAGCCAATTAAAGAAAAACCAGTTGGAGAGGTAGATTGGATAGAGGAAGAAAAGATAGAATTAGGACAAATCATGCCCTCAGTGATGAAATACACCATGTTATGGCTCAAAGACAAGGTATGGGAACTTGAAAGTGAAGGTGTGCAATGCACCTATGATCTGATGGGAGATTTAGACCCTCATTCCACCTCTGAGGAATTAGCTGTAGAAGATCCTAAGGGAAAAACCAAGGTGGATTCTCCTTTTAATATTAAAATCAAAGGTCCCCAAGGAGAAGAACAAGAGAAGTAGAGGAAACCAAAGGCAAAGAAGAGGACTACCACTTCAAGGGTAGAGAAATCTGTAGAAGAATAACTTGGTGAAGGAGGAGAAAAGGATAATTCTCCAACACCAAAAAAGAGGAAAACAACAAGGGGTTCAAGAAAGAAAAGTGGAGCTCTCGAGGAGAAAAGTGAAGCTAATCCTTCAACAGTGGTAAATGTAGAAATTTTTGGAGACAAGACACAAGTATATACAAGGAGATCAAGAAATCCTTCTCCCAAGGATAGTGTGCTAAAGAAGGATATTCCTCCAGCAACCTTTGTTGTAGAACAACATAAAGAGGCTCCTCCATCCTATGAGCCACATGATGTATCAAAACAACCAGAGCACCTGTCAAGTGAAGGGGAAGAAGAATTTGAAGAAGGTGAACTCCATAGTGCAGCTAGAAATTGAGAAAATTCTACAGTCTCCCTTAGTGACTTATGTGGGCTCACCCACTAGAAGTGAAGAAGATAGAACTCCTTAAAGAGAGGAAACACCTATCAGAACTCCATCACCTATGCAAAGAGAAGAGCATACTAAAGAAAAAGAGGATAAGGTAGATGAGATTCTTGAGAGGCAGGATTGGAATGAAGATGCGCCTAAGGACCAGCAGGAAGAAGTGGGACAAAGTGAAACACAGTTAGAGGCTATGATTCTAGATTGGCTCGATAGAGAAATAAAGAAGAAACAAGTTGTTTTGGATGATACCCCCCCAATTGGGATGAGCTATTGGAAAAGATAGGAAAAGGTAAAGGTAAGAAAAAGGCTAGGGTCATCTCCAATATCGAAAGAGATGAAGCAAACAATAGAGTGGTCCACATTACAACTCCTGTTGCAGAAAAGAATAGAGATGAGGTTACTAGGAGTGATTATAATATGCACACTATCAATTTAGGGCCCACTTCCATGGAGTAGGATATTGAAGAGTATGAGGGTTCTAGTGCAGTAATCTTGGGAAGATTTAGAAAAGAAGCACAAACCAAATAGGAGTTGAAGAAAGAGAATGAAAGGCTCAAGAAATATTTAGAAGATCTGATGAAACCCTTGTAGTCCATTAGTTCCTCATCTTCTGTTGCAAGTCTTCTGCCCCAAGAAACCATCACGGACTTGGAAAGAATGAAGGCCACTACTCTTTCTATAATAAACTGGCTACAAGGGGTGCAAACTAAAGGAGATAGTTATATCCAGGGACATTATTTCAACTAGAGGAGATGCAATGAGGGTGATAGATTGGTTGATAGATGTATTAGCTCAAGATAAAGAAGATATAGATCTCCTGTTCCAAAAGACGAAGACCATCATGGAATACACTAAGGATAAGCTGGTGAGTGATGGATTTCTCCCTTCCTCCAGAGCTCCAAAACCTTGGGAATGGTTTGATGCTTTGAAAATAAGGCAAAAGGTTCTGAAGAAGATATATAAGCAGGGGAGGGAAATTGAGGATAGCCTAACTGATATATATAATGGATGCATTTCTTTCTTTGAGATAATGACAGGGAGAAGGAGGATTGCAATGAAGTATTTGAGCTTAGAACAATTGAGAAAATGATGGCAGGATGTATATTCTCCAACCAGTGAGGATCCAGTTATTGAACATCAATTGGATGATGCATCCACCTATATTGTAGTTATTGATAAATATCAAGCCAGTAAGGTTGAGTGGGATAAATCTATGGAGAAATCAAGAGAAAATATTAATCAATTGAAAGGAGACTGAAGGTTTTTCCTTTTCCACCTATATCCGACTTGGACAAGGTTCTTTTGATGGTGCATGATAGGGTGTATCAAAATAAAGACAAAGTGGAAAGGAGTTAATGTTGGGGTACATCAAAATTTGTGCTTCCCTATTATTTTGCATGCATTGGTCTGAATTATATTAGAGATCCCAGTCTAACCTAAATGAAGTTCAAGTATTTAATGTATAGTTTATCTTATTTTGAATTTCTCTTGGCCAAATTATTTTGTGGCCAATTATTATTGTAAACCCTAACTAGGCTAACATGTTTTGGGGGTCTCTATTAATATGGAATTCTACCTCATTTGTAAGGTCTAGATAGACAAATAGATGCATAGTGTTGACATTGGAGAAAATTAAGCAGTAAGGTAAGAGTTAGAAGTTAGTTTATTCTTAGCAGTTGTTGTAACACAAAACATTGGAATTGTTGCAATTTTTGGGTGATTCAATACAATTGAAGACATTGCACTTTTGGTGAATTCTATTGTTTTGATTTATCTTGCATGGTTCTTGTTGTTCTATTCTTTAAAATTTCTTGAGAAATATTAGATGTATGTTAGATCTAGACTTAAACATGATTCAATGGTTTTTATGGTTTGATGATTTAAGTGTTGCAGCAATCCCTAGTCCATACTTTTTGTAGCTAGCTGACTTTTAGTTGCTTTGCAAAGTTAGCTTGGACCTTACATTTATTGTGCTTAGTTCAATTGTGAAAGTTTTATTCATTTCAATTGCAATAGGGTTGTTTTGAATGAATGTTCATGATTTGAAAATCTTTAATACCTTAGAAGATTGCACTATTCTTGTAAGATTGCATATTTATCTGGGTTAAGCAAGAATTAGTTTATGAGGGATTGGTCCATCTCAAGTATTTCATCATTTGCACTGTTAATCTTAGGAGTAGCATTAATCTTAGTGATCTCTCTAAAACCCCTTATCTTTTGTTATTTCTTTATCATTCAAGTTAGATATAGGATTGGAGTATCATCATATTGCTAAATCTGATAAATTAAAGATTTAGTCTTTGCTTGTAGTAAGATCCCTTTGTGATTACCAACAATTTCACATTTATCACTGAGTTGTTTATGCATTGTCAAGACCTGGCATTAGAGACCTTGTGGTTATCTCTTGAGGCTTGTTGATAGAGATTTACCTTTCAAGAGAGATAGGATACTTGTATCTTGTCTAAGTTGTTGCTGTGCAAAAAACACCATCAACACAACTGTTGTCACTCCATCTCTATCTTTGGAGAATGTTCAAAATCAGTTTCCAGTGGTACCTTGTTTGCCACCTTCTATTGTGATTGGGCATGTTCTTAATTGGTTTGTGGTATCATCTTCCAAGGTCATGGTGACACATGAGTAGATTTCAGAGAAATTTTTATCCTACATTTGGATTTCACTTACTAATTCATATCCAAAGTGGGAAGCATACATGCATTTTTACTTGGTTTTTTTTCTTCCAAAAGGAAGAAACGTTGTTTGTCAACATTGGATCATGTTTTGTCTTCAAGCACTTACCATTTTTGCAAGTGATTACATGCTCTGAGCAGATACATAGTCTCACTCTTTCACTCTTATGAGGGGGAAATTGATTATATATACATGATGTATGTAGTCCTTGGGGGATCTTATTGAGTCCTCCATAAATACATCATTTTTGTTTTCTTTTCTCTCTTTTGGAGAGAGGGTTTTTTCCACTAGGTTTTTCTCCTTTTCTTCAATTGTGAGAGATTTCTTTTTTGCATTGTAAATAGGTACCTAACATGGTTGTGTAGCCAAGACCCATCTTGCATCTCGATATTGCATAATAATCTCCCTAAGTTTCACTTAAGGGGGGGTGTTAGAGTAAATAGAATTTACCTGTTTAAGTTTACTTAGGCATATTAGTGCATTTAATTATCTAGGTGGTTTCTTTCTCGTATCAAGTAGTTTTACACCCGTTTCATTTTCATGCCTTTATGGGACATTGTGTAATATATCTGATCTCCTTTTTTTTTTGGTGAAATAGCCTTATGTTGCTTCTCTCATTTTTTGTGAATATCTATTTGTAGGTTGTGATCCTAGACTTGGTGGTTGACACCAACAATCCCCAACTAGAGGTAATGTTGGTACTCAAATTTGTTGGCCTCAAGTTCTCTAAAAATTGGCTAAGTCCCTACCCTATTGTGCCCTTTCCCTATTTTTCCTATTACTTATAATTGATCTATGATATTTTCAATGGTCCAAAATTTCTATTTGTGTTATGTGATTTCCTACTTAGACAATTCAACCAAAATTATCAAAATCCCTTTTTTTTCTAAGTATGGGTTCCCTTTTCCTTCAAGATATAAATGCCACAAGTTTATGATCTTATAAACCTTTTTAAGGTGTAATTTTTTTCCATGTCCCATATTTTCCAAGTTGATGAACCATGTGACAATGTGATGAGAATGCGAAGAATAAGTGAAGTGAAATAGAAATTAAATATATATATTAAGGTTCTCAATGTTGCAAATTTTGAGTTCATGAAATTTGTGAAGGAAGTTACAATGTAGTTTTCCAATTTTCAAAAGGTAAGGCATAAATAAATAAATAAAAATAAAAAAGGGCATAAGTTGGTAAGGTTCTTAATGTCTCAAATTTTACAATTTCATAAACTTTATGAAATTATAACAAAAGAGAAGTGAGGAAATTTTAAAATGTAAAGAAAATGAAGAGAAATATAGAAAAGAAATAATATTATGAACATCACAAAGTTTATGAGTTTGAAATTTTTTGAAAGTGTTATATGGATCACCATATGCCAAAAAATGTGAAAAAGAATAAAGGAAAAAACAAGAAAAGAAAAGGAAGAAAAAGAGTGACTAAGTCCCAAATGTCACAAGATTTTCAAGTTCTTAAACCTTACAAAAGTGCAACATCATTCATGCAAGGCCAAAAAACCTAAAATAAAGGGTAAAGGTGAATTATATTAAGTTTAATGTATAAAGAAAGTCACAAAAGAGGTATTAAAATTTACATCCCACAAGTCCACCTACCTGTTCCTATTCTAGGATGATTAAACTACTAGGAATAATGAGACCTATTTTAAACGAATATATTTGTAGTTTAAAGAATAATAAACTTAAATGCATTTGGAATTTTTATATCAATAGAGAGAATTCCTCCATACTTTTTAGGTACAATAGGACATGTAGAGCCACATTTTTAGGCATGATTCAAGGAGATGAAAAACCCATGAGGTGTGGGCATACTTTATAGAGGACAAATCAAATTAATTTTAGTTAATACTAATTTGCATTCCCATATCCAAGGTATTTATATTTAATAACACATACAAATTGTGTTATTTAATGTTAATGTCACTAATTTCAAGAAAAAAGTGGCTAATTTTGACCCCCTTGTATCTCCTATTTCCATGTGCTCACCTAAAACATAGTATAGTTATCTATTTTATCCTTATGATATAGGATCACATGAGTTAGTCACATTTTTTATTTTCACCCAATAATTTGAGATAATTCACATTGAGTGTCATTTAGGGAAAAAATAATTAGCTTTGTAATTGTGCCTAGATATAATGGTCCATGTTGATCAATACAAGAGGTATGGCTACAGGAAAAATGGAGAACACAAAAGTGGGTATGATTATCTTTAATCATTTTCCTATGCTAATAGAAAATAAACATAAATTACTCAAAATATATAACGTAATAATATCTTAAACATTCATTAGAGGGACAAAGTGAACCCACCAAGTTAACATCATTGGACCACTTGATAACTTTTTATTGGTTATTCATAAAAAATTCCACATAAATACCACATTTTCACCTTCCAACCAATAATACTGAAACATTAGTTAATGTGTTTCTTGAAAAATTACATAATTTTACCAATTTTACCACTACATTTATCAAGTTCCAATGAGATCCAATCATGTGCATTGATTGACGCATGATCAATGGATAGGGGGAAACAACACAACCTAACTGGAAATGATACTATTTTTTCTCATTTCCCCAAAGATCACCTTATGACACTTTTCAATTCACACAACTCTCTACATATTTAAATAAGACATATCATAAATTACCACTTGGTGTGTATTCAACAAAAAACTTGCATGTTGCATGTTAGGTATTCATGAATAGGACCCTTTGTAATAATGACAAACATATAGTTAATACACAAAGTAAAAATATCAGTACTTAATCATGACATAAATATTAGAAATCCACTTATGTGATGGAAAACCACCAATAGAAAGTCAACAAACAATTGGAACAAATTTTCATGGGGGTAAGGTAAAGATTTAGGTTTTATGGGGCCTTTAGTTTATAGACCACTATTAAAGTAAAATAGGATCTTGATAGTGAACCCCACAACTCCCATAAATCACTTGTAATCAAAATTCCTATCACAAATGAGATATAAAATAAATTGATTTGCTATGAAACCAAGATAGAGTAAATTGATCCACAAAAGCATCTAACATGCCTTTTTTATTGAATAATGAATACCTGGATTAATGATTACAATGAAGGATCAATCCTTATAAAAGAAAAAAAGCAAACCATAGATGAGGATTTGATTATCTATCAAGAGAAGTGTCATCATCTCATGCAATGAGACAACTTAACCTATAAATAGCTCCCGATCTAATAATAAAATGGACTCCTAAGTTTAACTTAAGTGAATAAAGTAATAAGGGACATAATAATTAATTAATTATCAAGTGATTTCCTAATTACTCCAACACCCCTCTTAAGATCAACTTGGGGAGAAGTTAAAAAAGGTTGATGAAGAAATGTAATGATGAATGCATGGATGGATCCCAAATACAATTCCTGATGAGGTACCTATGTATAAACAAATGAAATCTCTCATAACTAGAAAAAAAGGAGAAAACCACATGGGAAAAAATCTTCTCCAAAAGAGAGAAAATGACATGAATACACTAGTGAAAGAAGGATAGAAGGAAAACTCAATGTGACTCCCCAAGGAATTATTTTGTCAGATAAGTACAATATATGTTCCCTCAATAGGAGAGAGAAAATGAGGATATAAATCTCCCCATAAAGAAAAAGCTCATATGCCAATGATGAATGCTTGAAGACACAACACGATCCACTACCTACAAACAATATTTCTCCCCTTAAAAATAAAAAAATCCACTAATGATTGGAGAATCCAATCCAAAAATATGGGTGAATTAGGAATCCAAATCCAAATGATGTGTGCCTCTAGAAAATGATCAAGTTTCCACATATCGTAAAAAGAGATGATATCAATCCAAAAAGCCATGAAGACTAATGTAGAAAGCTCCAAAGATAATGAAGATGATGTGCCAACATCAATGATGTGGTTGTCAAAAAGAGGAGATGAATTTCCTCAGAGTAATCCTCTAAATCTACAATATACTTGACTCTACAAACAAGGATGATATGTCTACAAGATATGAATCCCAACAAGTAATGTCTAGAAGAATATGAGTTTCTTGTCGTACTCAACCAATAGCATCCAAGGATGTGGTGATGGCAGGCTGATTAGGAACAATAGAATATGGTGATGTAGTTTTGAGCTAAAGAGTGGGAACATGAAGATAAGTCTCTAAACCATCAGAACATACAAGACCTATGATATACTTAAGCTCCTCTAAAGTATCATCATCAAAAAGTGGGTAATTTTCATCTACAAGAGGAATGATGCAGTTTGAAACAAGATCCTCTAGTATGGAGAGATATGAGGGTCTCCATGGATCTCTCAAAGTTGAGGCCAAAGTGTGTGGGACAATCAATGTGACCTATTACAGAATACATAGTGTCAAGATCAACACTAGAACATATAATCCCTACAACATGATCACTAATAGTACCCCATGCTGATAAACTCCCAGGTGTGTTTGGTGTAGGTATGATTCAAGATTTTTAGCCACCTAAGATGTGTCAGGATTTCATTTCACCAAGAGTCATAATTATCCTTTACCAGGATGACCCCAGAAGGATGAACAAAAAAACCCATGGTGCTTCCTCAAATGATAAAATAAGAAAATAAAAACCTTAGTGCATGTAAAGAAAATCAAATGAATTCATCCCACACAAACAAATCCTTTCTACGTACCAAGATGTTCAAATAATTGATATAAATGTGAAATCACATAAAACTAAATAAAATGTACCTAGTGCATATTCTAGAAAAGTGCATGAATAGATTTCAGAAGCCCTAAAAGACCTTTCTAATGTCACTAGAACCATGAAAATTGAATATACAAAAATAAGTTATGAGCTTGAAAATAAAATATTAAGATATAAATTTGATTGAGCATAAAATAAACTAGTAGCAAAATATGATGATGAGACTTACATCACTAGAAATTTCTCAGAACCAATTTTTTGACAATGTCTCATTTTCCCAATTTTGTCACCGTCTACCCAAGTTATGCCAAAAAGAAAAAATAACTCCTTTAGGGAAAATTAGGACCTGGAGGGGGAAAGGGGCATTCATACAATAGATGTCATGCTAGTGTCAAAAAATATTCCTTGGAATATTCCTTTCACTTATAAAAAAATGATCACTACAAAATTTATCAATACACAAAATGTTCTCTTTGGCATCGAAATATTCTCTAGTCAAATCAACAACAAAATATACTTTTGGCAAGGAATATTCCCTAGACTTAGATATCAAGTGCTACGTATAATGTTTAGGGCACTAGAAAAATATTTAATGTGGCTGCAAGTAGGGTTGGGAGCCGATCATTGACGTTGATTGAGGATTGTTGGTGGGAGTGATTAACAATAGGCAGCTTGTAAAGTTGCTATTGACAGAAGTTGTGGGACTCACAAGGGTGGGTAGAGGCTGCCTATAGGGTATTGTGTACCTTAGGTCAGCAGGCCCTTTTTTATTAATTTTTTTGTATTTTCCTTTTTCTTTATGTTTTGATTTTCCAATCAAAACTTTTGAAATGACTTTTACAAAAAAAGTAAACCAAAAATTTTAACCTATGCAATGATGGAAAGTAATAGAGTTGGGACTATATGGATTCATACAGTTATACAAAATTACATACAAATTTCTATCTCTAAAAAAAAATTGTAATTTTTTCAGATTTGACAAAATGACAGTAAATCCTTAGGTTTTTAGTCATTCTAGACTCAACTATGGTGCCTATTTTTCTCTAGGATGAGCCAATTTTTCCCTCAAGCCCAAATCTTTTAGAATTTGGATAGCAAGTTGTAGATTTGGTGCTCTGATCCCATGTGGATGTTTATAGTGAACCCCACAACTCCCAAAAATACCTGCAGCTAAAACACATATCACATATGAGAGATCAAAGCAACTAATTTTCTATGCAGCCAAGAGAGAAAAATTGACCAGCACAAGTATCTGATATACCTTCTATATTGAATAATGAATACCTAAATTAATGATTACAATGAAGGATCAATTTGTTATAAAATAAAAAATCAAACCCTAGATGGAAATTTGATTAGATTGAGACAAGTGTCATCATCTCATGCAGTGAAACAACTTAACCTATAAATAGCCAAATCTAATAATGGAAAAAGCACTCTTAATTTTAGCTTCATTGAATAAAGTAATAAGGAACCTAATAATTAATTAATTATCAAGTGATGCCATAATTACTCCAATAGACAAAAGCATAAACAATTAAAACTTCACATAGTAGCTAAAATATTGATTACAAAGTTGAATTGAATTGTTCTTAGAAAAATTGAAAGTGCTCGTTACTAATAGAGAACAAGAATTTGAAGCAAGGGGCAACATATTCTTAGGCATAGTGCTAAAAGATTAAAAGGGAACATATAGAACCATGATTTTTATTTCTCAAATAAGGTATGTTAACACACTCTAATCAAAGTGGGTCTAAAATGTAAGAGAAAAGGGTATGTGTACTATGCAATATTTGCTATTATATTAACATATTATTGTGAAAAATATAATGAAAATGTTTACATTATATTTATAATTTATACCTTATTTCTTAAAACTATTTAAAAAATACATTAAAAATTATACACATTGATTAAATTACTATAATCTGACCATCAAGTATTACTTTTACCCAAATTTTGCATACAATTATATAGAATATATTTTAAATTAGTAACTTCTCACTCATACCTACTACAATATAGTCTTAATTTAAAGATAGAATATTTATTATTTAAATTATACTATTATCAAACTACCCTACATCTTGAAAGCTACTTTAACATATTTTATAGCTTATTTTTAAGCACCATATTTAGATTTTTGTTTTTGTGGTGGAATAAAAACTAAGGATCATTTTTCTTTACTATGAGATTAGGAGACAATTATTATGACCCTTAAGAGACTCATCTCTTAAACTTAAATTGCTTCTATCGCATATCTTATTTCCTCTTAAAATTTGAGTGGAAAGTAATTTCAAAATTATTTGTAAATTATACTTTTATAATCCCATAGGCCAACTTCAATATTTGGTAGACAATAATATCATTATCATTATATTTCTTTAAAAACATTATTTAAGATTGAAATGTACATGAAGTCAAGTCTAAATTGACTTAATTATTATAGTAAAGAATTAGGTTTGAATGGTCATTGACTTGAGGCTATTATTGAGATATGATACACTTAAAAGTACACTCTTTTTACCAAAACTCTTTGATCAAATAAATATATTAAGATTTGTGGACAGCTTAAGTCTGAGATTCGATGATCGCTGAGCTTTTTTTATGTTTTTAGATCATAATTTTGATTGGTTGATATGTTATTTAGTCGTAGATATGATTTGTAAAACTTCAAATGGGCCTTTCTTTGGACGCAACTGCACTCATGACTTTTAACTTAGTACAAAAATATATATTCATATATTTTCAAAGTCTTAGATGATAAAATATTATTTAAAATATATATATTTTTTATTTGTTGTTTTTAAAAAATTTAGATGCTTTTGGGATCATTGGAAAATGTGTTTTTTTTTTTAAAGGATTCCAAATTTTTATTCAATGAGGTAAAAAGAAAGATAAAAAGTTTTGACAAAAGAATAAAATGAATGGAATATCACAAAGAGTGGACTTTATTGATTAAAAAAATGCAATCAAAAATTACAACCACGATGAATTAGAAGCATACAAACAATAGTAGAAAACTACGTAGAAGACAACTGTTTTAAACGACCTATCCCATCCCATTCTTCCTTGAAAAATTGAAGATGATCTTCGATAGCCTTGTTGTCTAGGTCCACAACCTTCTTTTTGACCTTTTTGGGAGTCCTTTTACTCATACCACTGACAGCTCCATTATTAGTAAAACTCTCAAATATATTTTATTTTATAATTAAAAATCACAATTGTTGTTATAATTAATTTTTTTTGGTAACTTTTTATGGTTTTATATTGTGTTGTTTTTTCTTATACTATTTCATATATTGGTCTAGAGTTGAGAAGTTATATTTTATATTTTTCTCTCCTTAACCTAAACTTTTTTTGGCCTTGTTGGTATATATTTTATTCTAATGTGTGACTTAAGAGTTACAATGTATAAGTTGACAAAACTTAGCCTTTGTGTGTCCCTTTATCCTTTCTATTCCCCGTGTTATAAAATATTTTAATCTTGACATTTTCATTATCCAAGATGTAAATATGAATCTATCCTTGGATAAAATTGTTAGTGTGGTTTAGTTCACCTTGATTTATGAGTTGGCCATTATCTAAATATGATACTATTGGTTGGATTGAACACAAAACATTTGAATTGTGCACTTAATAGAGCCTATTTAAAAACAAAACCCAAGGGATTATTAGTCTCATAGCATTATCTACAATTCTAGAATATCTATGAGAATTTAAGGAGCATCCTCAAATTAGAGACAACTATCCATCTAACTTGCAATTCTACTTCATTTTTTTTTCACTACTCATGGTGAAAAGTAAAAGAATTCAACAAGGTGCAATGGGAAGGTTAGGATGCTTTCACACCCTAACATTGTAGGCCACTTATAGGTATTTATTATAATAGCTTTGACACTCAAAGTAGGTTCAAGTGTAGGAAAAAAATGATGGAAAACACTAGCATAAAAAAAATCATTAAAAAAATGGTAAAATCATATTTTCCACAAATAGAATCATGATAATGATTATAACCATTTAATTTAAAATTTACACATCAATTGAGGAAAAAAAAAAATATTATACATAGATTCCAATTACATAAGTACATTTACACTAACAAACCACAACTACTTCACATATCATCTCTTTGTAGGAGCTTAGTGCCCTAAGTATTTTATTGCAATTAAGAATATACTTATCACCTATTAACTTAACTCCTTTTATGCAACTTCATTAAAAATAATATCTTATTGATTACTTATTTAGCTATATTAACATAAATTATTGAGTTTATTTCCCCCTTCTTCATTTTGTGGATCCAATCTCTTTGAACCACCTTATCTTCTTTCAAATTTTTGAGCGTTGTTATTTTTTTAGGTTTGATAATGTGTAATTTTCTATTTTTTAGACTAATATTTGAAACTTATTTTATTTTCATTTATTTAATTCTCCTTTCTCTTTTGATTGTATGTCAAGGTCTCAAACTAATCTTCATTTATACTAAGGTGTAGACTAGGTCAAAGCCTACCATGACTATGGATAAAATGGAGATACCTATTATTGATCACATTATTGTTGGTGGTGATAACTTTGACTATGATGCTCATGTTTCTCAAATGGATAGGAAACATATAGAAATTAATATACAAATATTTAAATCAAACTATACTTATATTTTGATGCTAGTCCTTTAGATCTAATATATGCCAATAATTTTATCATGATGAAGTCATTTGGATTGGAAATCTTTAAGAAAATTGGTCAATGCATAATATAATCAATTCCCATTCATCAAAATATTCTTCTATCCTTCATTCTCACACATCTTCCTCACACTTGGTATGCTACACATTCCTCACCTCCCTCTTATCATACATCTTCCATAACCCCTCCCAAATTTTGTCCCTTTGTGCCCACTTCTAATATAATCAATTTTCCACTAATATTCCTTCCCATATTTTTATTCCACCCTCATCCATTATCTCTCATCCCATTTATACATCTCCCATAATTTTTATGTTACCACTTCTACTTATATTCCCACCATTTCACCTTATTTCCATCATTTTACCATTGACACTATCATAAAGAAACTTAGATTAAGATATTATCTAAAGCGAAAATAATTTACTCTAAACTTATAGAAAGGATTTTATAAAGGAAATCAAACATAACCTATTTTATATGAGATTATTTCTTATCTATTACTTTATTATTCATTTGTTCAACATTCCTTTTATTTTCTCTTGACTTTTGAGGGAAAAGGAATTTTTGGTTATGAAAAATTTATTATATTGTTCTTTCGAAAATGTCCTATAATATCATATAGAAATAGTCACTTTTGGTATTTATTGAAGGGGGTTTGAAAAATAAATTCATGAGAAGAAGAAGATATATTATAGGGAGAAATTTTGGCATAGATACATTACTTCAAACTTCTTCAATTTATTAGCTAGATGTTGTTCATTAGTGAATAATAATACTAGTTAAACTTAAAATTCTCAATTGGAATTAGAAAGGAAATGATTTAATATATTAGTTTTTAAATCTTATTAGGTTTTATTCTTAGACTAGTTAGTTTGGATGCTAATCTATATGACTTGTTAACAAGGTAGAGCCATACCTCTCGCATTAGGTTAAAAAATTCACGGGCACCAAAGGCTAACAACATAAAGGAACACACCCCAAGAAGGTTTGGTAGGATCAAAATCACTACAAAAAAGATGCAACTAAATTGTACAAAATATAAAGAGAAACATCCATAAATAATAATAATATGCATGTGTACATGTATAGAATACTTTAGAGAGGGAATGTGAAAGAAGAGGAAGTAAGATAAAAGAAGATAGAAGAAATAAGAGATACATAAAATAGGTAGGAGAATGAAATATGAAATATAAAATAGATTATAGTAGTGCAATGTTAAAATTTTCATACCATTGAAATTCAAGTTATATTTTAGGCTTACTATGGTGTCCATTCCCCTTGGTATTTTTTAGGGATAATTTATCCTTAGCCTTGGCCTTTTCCTTCACTAGATTGCCAAAATTATTTATCATATTCTAATCATTCTCACTAACTTGAGACCACATGTTGAATTTTGAGTAATTTCTTCAAGATGTGAGTGACACATGTGGACATCCACATGACACATTAACATCCCACAACTTTAAAATAAATTTGATATTAGTTTCATACCCACATGTATACTATAATACTCATCTATATTTAAAAAATACCTCCTATATTATTTAAATCAAACCCTTCAACTTCCAAGGATCCCTTCTGAAAAGTTATATTTTTTTTTATTTCTTACTTCCTCCCCAACAATAAAAAAATTCTCTTGGATATTCTTGGCTAATGATACCTCCATTGTTTCTACTTGTTGAGGCTACATGTGCTATTAGATTCTCATTGACAACTCCATGCACTTAGTATTCCCTCCTACATCATAGTGATAATATTATTTTTAAAAGTTATTTTATTTTTTGAATAATATTGTGCCTCTTCTTTATTATTTCCTTCTATATTTCTATTAAAAAATCTCTTGGTAACCATCAAAATCCTTTATCTAATTTCATTTACACACTAGTTGATCAATCCTTGTAGATCTAGGATTTTATGATCATAAATTTATTTCAATTTTTCTTAATCCTAGATGTACATAGGATAATAGCACACTCTTGTGGCAATGGAAAAAGTATCCCTTCTACTTTTCCCTTGCTTTTTTGGGCCCCTTATAAACTAGGCTTAATGTTGCCTTGACTTAGTGTTGTAATGTGTTTAACATGCTCACATTAGCTCTTGGGCCCTTGTGAACTAATGAATTTAAATGGTACCTTGCTAAAGTGTTGTGACACACTTTCACACTTTTCTAAGGTCTTATTAATTAATTACACCTACTAAACCTCTTTTTAACTAAAATAAACCTTAATCATGCCTTCTTTGAAGTGTTGTAAAGTGTTGTAACACACTTTCACACTTTTCTAGGGGTTTTATTAATAATTGGGATTTATTTTCTTTAATTGGCCCTATTTTACATCCACAAGCCTCATTTAATGCATCTTTTTGAGGATATTCCCAACAAAAATCATTAGCCAATCATAATTCAGGTTCTTTTGGCTTGTGAGGCCCATATTTAGTGATCTGAGACTCATTTTCCACCTTGGGAAAATGAGTCCCACCTAGATTTTTGGCTCCCAATCCTAATTTCACACCTTTCTAAGAATTTTAAAAAATGATCCCAAAAATTATGCCTGGTGGGACTCATTTTCCACCTTGGGTGAATGAGTCCTGTGTGACCCAAAATTAAAATTAATTAAAAAAATTTGCGAGATTTTTTTCTCCTAGATTTGATGTCAACTTGTAGTGTTGTAATTTCAATAATTTTTGCATAATTGAGTATAAATACAAGTTTCTTTCACTCATTTTCACCCCAAGCATTCAAGTATTCATCCTTATAGCAAGTTTGAGTTCACAAGTGCATTCAAGTGTTTAAAAGAGAATTCAAGAGAATTCAAGTGTAGATTATCAAGTATCTTAGAGTAGCATTCAAGCATCGAGCATCATGTCAAGGACTTCATGCATCATGCTTTTTTTTAGCTAACAATCGTGATGTAGGGTTTTATGATTCAAGCAAGCACTTCATTCAAGATCTAGCACTTTCAAGCAAGAGTCAAGGTTTAAATCCATTGGAGACATCTCACACATGTTTGCGGCATCTTAATGCTATGGTTTGGTGAGTTGCAACATCATATTTTGTTCATTCATCATTCTCCATTACTATTTCATTCTATTTCAAGGTTTGATTACCCAAACGGGGTTTGACCAAGGCAAACCCATATCCACTAACCCAACAACATTTTTCCCTCTCTTTGTGTGTGATTTACAGTCTAGGTGGAAAATTTCCTAAGGAGAAAGATTGGACAAAAGTTGGAAAATCATTCAAAGTTGTCAAAGTTGTCATCAAGCCTTAGAGAAAATTAGAGAACACCTACAAGTTGCAAATCAGGGTTTTGAATCTGGAAATCAATAAAGAAGGATGGAGAAAATAGAGAAGAGTGGGATAAAACTTTCAAGCTTCAGAAAACCCTGACTGGACTAATTCACCACTTCTAGCGAATGAGTCCCAATTTCAATCAAAATTCATATTTTTGCAAATTCTGATACCCATTTGGAAAATTCTTGTTCTCACACAAAAACCTAGATTTTGGATTGATTCGCCCAACTTGGTGAATGAGTCCCACTTAGCATTAAAGAAAGAAATTTTAGTATTTTAGACCTCATTCTATCCATCTCTAGGTTCCTAGGTGCACACAATCCTTTCTGTAGATTTCTATTTTGTTTCACTTGCATTTCTAGGTCATTTAGTGTTACTTTACATTGAAGTAGGTTTTTCATTTCATCTTGCATTACATTTGTCTTTTCAAGTTCTTACTTGGTGGTGAACCCCTTATTAGTTTACATTCAGCCCCTAGGATAGCCCTATTGCATGATCTCTTTCTCCTTTGCATTTTGATCTCTAGGGTCATCCTTGAGTGGAATATCTTGAAAGTGGGTGTGCTCTATGTCCTAAACCATAAGATAGCACTCATCCACCATTTCAAGAGGTTTGATTTTAGTGAAGATGGATTCATTCATCCACCATTTCAAGAGGTTTGATTTTAGTGAAGATGCATTTAGAACATCATAATTCTGATTTTGAGTACATCATCATCCTAGATTTGGCTTGCATTAACATTGCATTAGTTAATTTGTATTCTAGGGTTTTCTAATTTTGCATTAGTGAAAGTTCATATAGCTTGCATTTTTGCATCTTATTTCATTGAAATTCATACAAAATCTGCATTTACACTTAGGATTTACATCATACAACATAAAAATCATAAAAATCAATTAAAAAGTCTTGAGAATTTTGAAGAAAATCCCTACTAGGACTCATTCGCCACCTTAGGTGAATCAGTCCCTATGCATATCTGCATTGCATTTTTTGGCATTTAAAACAACATTTCTAAGCTTTTGTTTGTTGTTTATAGCTTTTTATTTCAGTTTCTAGATTTTTTGTTATAGTCATTTCATTATTCTTAGCTTATATTGCATTTGCATCCAACTTGCATTAAGTATCCCTTATATGAGTATTTGGTGTCCTATTACTAATACTATAGTCTTGTTATATGAAGCCTAGTCAGACTTGGAGGTTAAATTTTCCCCTTTTATTGGTGTGGTTTCCCCCCAAATTATTTAACGTGGGTTTTGGGGTAGCGCCCCCAAGACGAGGTCAAGCAGTAGCACCCCTTGTGGGGTCCAAGGGCAATGCCCCTGGCGCAATCCATGTCATGATACAAGGCGAGTTCAAGGGGCAACACCCCCAAAAACTCAAACAAATTTTATTATTTTATAAAGGCATTGGGAGTTATTTTTCTATTGGCTGACAAAAACTAAACCCTATTTTGTAACTAACATAAGTCTTGATAAACGACTAAGGGTTAGGGTTTCTGTTGATATTGTATTGTAGCATTTGCAATTGTATTAAGTTGCAAGGATTGTTGGTTGTAATTGGTTCGATTTGCTAGATAATAATATTTGACTATTTATTGGTGGATGTAGCCCAATTTTGGATGAACTACATTAAAATTGTCTCTCGTTGTTATTATTTCTGTGTATTTTTCATTCCTTTGTTTAATCTTTATCTACATTTAATTGATATCTTCTACATGAAATTCCTAACAAGTGGTATCAAAGCTAGGTTTGTTCGATTATCATTTGTAGGAAGGTCTCATGGTTGAGTGGGAATCTCATGGTTAAGTGGTAGCAATGGTGGACGAGGGTAAATTGAAGGTAGATAAATTCAATGGGTAGAACTATCATTTATGGAAGATGAAGATGGAGGATTATCTCTATCAAAATGATTTATTGAGGCCGTTGGAAGGAATAGCCAAGAAACTAGAAACAATGACTAATGAGGATTAGAATCTTCTAGATAGAAAGGCACTAGGAACCATTTGGTTGTGCCTGGAACCATCTCTGGCATTCAATATAATAGAAGTGAATAAAATAGATGAACTAATGAAAGCTTTGGCTAAATTGTATGAAAAACCCTTAGCCTCAATAAGGTATTTCTCATGAAGCATTTATTTAATCTAAAAAATGATTGAAGGTGGATCTATGACAAATCATTTAAATGAGTTTAATATAATTTTTAGTCAATTGACTTCTATAAATATTAAATTTGGCGGAGAAGTTAGAGCTCTCTTGATATTATGTTCTTTGCTTGAAAGCTAGAATAGTTTGGTAATGACAGTTAGTAACTTTGTTCTTGGTTCAAATACCCTAAAATTTGATGATGTTGTGGGTTTTATTCTAAGTGATGAAATTCATAGGAAAGGCTTAGATAGATCCATATCAGGTAGTGTTTTGAATGCAGAAAGCAGGGGTAGATCAAAGGAGGGAGGAAAAGGCTCTAGAGGTCATGGGAAGTCATGAGGAAAATAAAAGGACAAGAGGTCCCAATCCAGAGGAAAAAAGGATTGTTGGTACTATGGAAAACCAGGTCATCTGAAGAAAGATTATTGGTCTCAGAAGAATAAAGAAGGAGAAAAAAAAAAAGGCAATAAGGAGGAAAATGTGGTAAGTAATAAATCTGAAGATGATGCTTTGATTCTTTCCCTAGATAATGTTGATGATTCATGGGTTTTAGATTCAGGGGCCTCATTTCATGCTACACCTCATAGAATTTATTTTCTTGATTATGTCCAAGGGGATTTTGGGTTGGTTTATTTGGAAGATAACAAACCCTGTCATATTGTTGGAAAGGGAAGAATTAAGATTAAGTTGTAGAATGGGAATTATTGGCTACTACAATAGGTAAGGCATGTTCCAAGGCTAAGTAGGAATTTAATTTTAGCAGGTCATCTAGTTGATGAAGGTTGCATAGTTACTTTTAGTGATAAAAATTGGAAGGTTTCAAGAGGTTCCTTAATAGTAGAAAAAGATGTGAAAGTAGGCACCTTATATCTTTGTACAGGTCATACTGTTCCTTATACTTTAGTTGTTGCAAAGAAAAAACAAACAAGTTCAAGAACAGTTGTTGTAGGTTAGCAAGAAGAGATTGAAATAGTTGTTGCAAGTCCTAAGATAACACTGTGGCATAACAGACTTGGGCATATGAGTGAAAAAGGTATGAAAGTACTTCATTCTAGGAAAGTTTTACCAGGTCTGAAATGTATTAATATGGATTTCTATGAAAGTTGTGTATGTGGAAAAAAAAAAAGAGTTAGTTTTCTCAAGGATGGGAAGAAAAAGAAAGATGAAAATTGAAGCTTGTGCATACAGATGTATGGGGACCAACTCAGGTATCTTCTCTTGGTGGCTCTCAGTATTATGTTACATTCATAGATGATGCAACTAGGAAGGTTTGGATTTATTTCCTAAGACAAAAATATGATATATTTGAAACATTTAATAAATGGAGAAGCTTGGTTGAGAATGAGATGGGAAAAATATTGAAATGTCTTAGATCTAATAATGGTGGTGAGTATTGCAGCAAAGAATTTGATGATTGTTGTTCCTTTAATGGAATTCGTAGGTAGAAAGCAGTTACAAGGACTCCATAAGAAAATGGAGTGGTTGAGTGCATGTTTAGGACAATAATGGAGTGTGAAAGGAGCATGAGATTGCATGTTGGGCTGCATTTAAACATGTGGGAAGAGGTTGTCAATGTCATTATATATTTAATTAATCGAGGTCCTTCAGTTCCTTTGGGTTGTGGTGTTATAGAGGAAGCATGGACAGGTAAAAAGGAGAGTTATTCTTTTCTCAAAACCTTCAAATGTGAAGCATTTACACATGTAGATTTTGAAAATAGAACCAAACTAGATGCAAAATTAAAAAAATGTATCTTTGTTGGATATGGCATTGATGAATTTGGTTATAGGATTTGGGATGTTAAAAATCTAAAAATTGTGAGAAGCAGGGATGTTGTATTCAATGAGAAGGTGTTGTACAAAGATCAATTGCAGTAGCATGAGAAGAAATAAAAGGATTTTTTGGTGTTGGACGATACTCCATATAGTGATGTTCCAGTAGTTCCTCATGCTCCACAACAACAACAAGAAATACCACAAACTGCAATGAATATTAGACAGTCAACAAGGCTAAGTAGACCTCCTAAAAGGTTTTATCCCTCTTTGTATTCTATTTTTTTAACAAATGTCGATGAATCAGAAGTTATGATGAAGTTATGCAGGTGGATATAAAGGTTTGGTGGGAGCTTGCAATGAAAGAAGAAATGGACTCCTTGTTGAAAAATTAGACTTGGGAATTATGTAAGTTGCCTACGGGTAAAAATGATTTACCAAACAAATGGGTTTATAGGATGAAAGAGGTAGATGGAGGTAAGAACATATTTAAAGCCAGGTTAGTTGTAAAAGGATTTGCACAAAAAGAGGCATTAATTTTGCTGAAATTTTTTCTCTGGTTGTTAAGATGACCTTCTATTTGTACTATTTTAAGTATTGTGGTTGTTGAAGATTTACATTTGGAAAATCTAAATGTGAAAACTTTCTTTCTCCATGGTGATTTGGAGGAGGAGATATATATGGAATAGCCCTAAGGATTTGAGGTCAAAGGTAAGGAGAAATTGTTGTGCATATTGAAGAAGAGTTTATATGGCTTGAAACAAGCACCTTGGTAATGGTACTTGAAATTTGATAGCTTTATGGCTGAGCAAGGCTACAATAGGTGTAATTCTAACCATTGTGTTTATTTTAAGAGATTGGATAATGACAACTACATTATTTTATGTTTATATGTTGATGACATGCTTGTAGTGGGGTCTAACATGGATCACATAAGTGAGTTAAACCAAAAATTAACAAAATAATTTTCTATGAAGGATTTGGAGGCAGCAAAACAAATCCTTGGTATGAGAATTTGAAGAGATAGGAAAAACAAAAAATTGACTCTATCTCAAGTTGATTATCTTGTAAAGGTGTTGTGGAGATTCCATATGGAGAATGAAAAAACTATCAGCACACCTTTTCCTAATCATTTGAAATTGATTAAGGAGATGTGTCCAAAGATACAAGATGAGGAAGAAAAATTTCCAAGGTACCATATGCTTTAGTTGTATAAATTTAAATGTATGCCATGGTATGCATGAGACCAAATATTGTACATGTTGTATGGGTCATAAGTACGTATATGAGTAATCCCATATTGGAGCATTGGAATGTAGTAAAATGGGTTCTTGAGTATTTGAGAGGTACATTCAATAAACATTTATGTTTTAGGGGCTCTAATACTGATTTAGCAGGTTATGTAGACATATTTGGTAAGGGATATTGATACTAGGTAGATTACTTCAGGTTATGTCTTTACTGTAGGTGGGACAACAGTGAGTTGGATCTCATGGTTGCAAAAAGTGGTTGCTTTATCCACTACAAAGGAAGAGTATGTAGCTACAACAAAGGCAAGCAAGGAGCTGATATGGCTGCAATCTTTCATGGAAGAATTGGGTAAACAATAGGCCAATAGTTATTTGTTTACAAATAGTTGGAGTGCCATACATATTACAAAGAATTATGCCTTGCATTCAAAGACCAAACACATACAGTTGAGGTATCACTTCATTCGGTCGGTGTTGGATGATGGAGAGTTAAGGTTGGAAAAGATACATACAAATGACAATCCAGTGGATATGTTTACAAAGGTAGTGACAAGGGATCTAAGTTGAGCTCTTCTTTAGCTTTGATTGGTCTTCAAGACTGAAAAACAATAAAATCAAATTAGCAGGGTCCAGGGTGCTTATTTCCAATGGGAGCTATAGGGTTAGCGGTGTTATGATCAGTCTCCAAGTGGGAGATGATATGGTGTGTAGTCTAATCTATCTCCAAGTGGGATTTTTTTGTTATATGGACCCTAATCAGACTCAGAAGTTAAATTTTCTCCACTTTTATCAGTGCAATTTCCTCCCAAATTATTTAATGGAGGTTTGGAGGCAGCACCCCCAAGATAGGGTCAAGGGGTAGCACCCCTGGCGCTCTCCCTATCCCAATACAGGGTGGGGTCGATGGGAAGAAAACCTCAAATAAATTTTATTATTTTATAAAGGCATTGAGAGTTATTTTCTATTGGCTAACATAAAAAAACCCAATTTTGTAATTGATATAAGTCTTGATAAAATGCCTAAGGGTTAGAGTTTCCATTGATATTGTATTGTAGCATTTGTAGTGGTACTACGTTGCAAGGATTGCTAGTTGTAATCGATTCAGTTTGTTGGATAACAATATTCGACTCGCTATTGGTGGATGTAGCCTAAGTTTAGGTGAACCATGTTAAACTTTTCTCTTGCTGTTATTATTTTTGTGTATTTTTCATTCCTCTACTTAATCTTTATCTACATTTAATTGATATATTTTGTATGCAATTCCTAACATGTAGTGAGATGAAGTTTGAGACTCATGTCATTTCGTGATAGCACAATTGTTGTGGACCTTGGGTTTTCTAGCTCTTTCACTCCTATTATTGACACTAGTACACTAGGTATGGACCATACCCTTAACAACTCTTTTCCTTCAAGTAATGTGATGTATGTTGAAATAAGGAATGAAAGTATCCCGCAAGAAAACATAATTCAAATCCATAAATACCTAGAAAACTTACAACATCAAGTGCAAAATGACAACATTTCAACTACAACCACCCTATAGATAGCATTCACCACATCCTTGAAAGTGAAGATGGACTTGACCTTGTGAAAAACATCATTCAAATCTTTGGGAAACATCTCACTTCAACAAATAGTTTTCCTTTACTTACAAGCAATGTCACAAGCCAAGGAGGAAGTCAAATTTCTCCTCCCACAACAATTGCTTCAATACCTACCTATACCAACCCTCAAGTCACAATAACAATGCAACCAACTAGTAATGTGATTCCTTGAGTATTTCCGCTAGCATCCCTAGTTCCTTTGTGGCATTGCATGTCTTATCTCCTACCACTTTACCACCTATAAGTATTCCATTCACTTGTCCCTCAAACACATACACCCTCTCACCTTTTTCACCTCCATCTCATAACACAAGTAGTGAACCTCTAATTAATCAACTCTTCCAAACCGTTTCATCCCTTCAAAAACAAATTTCTACCATCAATCAAAATTAAAATGGCCCACCCACATATTATGTCAAAATTAGTCCATTGTCCTTGGAGATATTGCGAACACTAATGCCACAAGGTGTAGATTTTCCTAGATTCAAGAAATATGGAGGAAAGGGATATCCTTCTAGCCATGTTAATGCTTATACTACCTTATGTAGTGTATGTAGTGACTTTGTCCTTGATGATAAACTCTTGGCTAAGATTTTCCCTAGGTCCTTGAAAGATACTACCTTGGAATGGTTTTCTTCTTTACTGAACAACTCAATTTTTTCATTCAATGAACTTGTTGAGGCATTTGTTAACCATTTCCAAGTGCATATTACTCCTAAGATGACCTTAGCCAATTTGATGAGATGCAAGAAAAAAGAAGAAGAAAATATATCTGACTTTAATATCTCACACTATCAATTGCTTTATTCCCAAATTGATGTCAAGGTTCCAATCCTTACCTTCAAAAGATGTTCATAGAAAATTTGCAAATAAAGATGCAAGACAAGCTTACCATGATGAAATTTCTATCCTTTATGCACTTGTGTACTACCCTCTATGATTATCAAAATTTGGTTAATATTCAAGATACAAAATCCACTTCTACCCGAACTGAGAAGTTTGAGCCTGCAAACCAAAATAATTCCCAACCTTTCAGAAAATAGAACAAAGGGTTCCTTCAATTCAACCCCCCTCAACAACCAACTCAGAATTTCAATAACCAAGTAGTTGTTGTTAAAGTTGTGATACCCTTTAGCTATGGAGACCCAAAAATACAATTCAATCCCTTACCTGATACCCTTCAAAACACAATGTCCCAACTCATAGAATAGGAGATGATTACCTTACCTCCTATTAAAACACTCAATCCTAATAAGCCATTACTCACAAGCTATAGACCAAATTCTTACTACCATTATCACCAACAAAATGGACATGACACAGAACATTGTAAGCATCTTGAACATCTTGTACAAGACCTCATCGATTCTAGTCATCTTTTCGTTGGAGGTGTTAGTGATCAATGAAATAATTTTGTTGCCCCTCCTAACCAAAACTTGCAAATTTTCACTAACCCTATGCCTAATTATAAAATTTTATTTGTCAAAGCTAGCAAAACTAAAAAGAATGATGTGATGAATGTTAATATGAATGATGACAACAATAACACTACTCAACATGATTCTGTAGATAATCCAATGGATGGCATGGTAGGAGTGATATATTCCATTCCTCTAAAGATACACTTAAACACATGTGCACCCAATGGTCCTCTTTATATAGCTGGTTGTATCTATGATAAGACCACTAATGGAATATTGATAGATCCCATCTGTGGAAAGAACATGATCACTGAGGAATTCTTACTTCTACATGAACTCTACCAAGATATATATGATAAACTAAAAGCATGGATCAAGATGCATAATGGTTTCGCTTTCCCTATGATAGGATCGATCACCTTAACATTGCAAATAGGACCGAAAACATTAGATATCTCATTCTACATCATCCCATAGTTGGACCAATTTTGTGTGAAGCTAGGCTATCCATGACTTTGCTCCATTAAAGTTGTCCCTTTAGTTGTGCATTTAAAGTTTCCCTTTGACAATGAAATATTTACCATCCATCATAGTGGCTTTAACCCATTGTCCTCCAAAGGTAACTTTTCCTTAGATTTATTTTGGCTCAAGCCTATGGAACCTATAAAATCACGAGAAGACTTATTTTCTAGTCTTATCAAAAGTTCAAGGAAAAGAAGATAGTAGAACTATCCCTCTAAAACATGTCCCCACCCACCATCGAGCCTACCATCCTAGATGAAACTATGATTGAGCCTAAATAAATTCCAAACAACCAACACCAACCTAAGACAGAACCTTCACCTCCTTCCTAGAAAATACCAAGAGATAACGAAACCAATCCCATCACACCTCTTAGAATAAAACAAGTTTACAAAGTCAAAGAGAAAGTCATTGAACAACCCATGTGGTACCTTTTGTTCCTCCCCTTAGGGAAGAAAAGAAACCTATGGTTGATCAACCCGCTCGTACACACACAACTTGAAAATCAAACTAAAAGAAACAGAGGTGCTAGAGCATATAGGCATCGACATTGTGCCCTTGCTTGCAGGTTACATGAAGAAATAAACAAAGAAAATAAAAATCCAAACTTGACTATTCAAATCAATGCATGGTGAATCTACCCCCGCCCTAAAACAAAACAATCCAATACAACAACTACAACAAGAGTCAAACCCCTCTTTAGACATTATCATTCGACCTCCTATTGTGATTAACTTAGATGACAATGAGGAAGTTGCTAAAATTTATGAAGAGGTGCATAATGAATTGAACACACTTTTTTCCTCTTCTATGAGCTTAAACGACAATTCTCTTAAGAAAAGTGTTTAGCCTGGTGATGGTCCTAGTTTGGCACTTGCTATTATCCCTTTGGCTATTTTCTCGCCTTTGGTATATAATGAACACAACTGGGATGTGGATGAACTTCTTTAGGTTGACTCACATGTTCCTTACTAATACTTTTTTTTTTTTTTTTTATGATTGCATATGTGTAATGTGATCCCCCATGTTGCTATGTTGGACATGTATCTCTCTCTTTGTGACATTCCTCTAATTTTACCTTCATTCTTCTATATGTTATATACCTTTTATCTCTTCACATTTTACCTTTTTCATTTGTGTTTTGTTTTCCTTTTAGGGATGATGCAAGGCATCGAGGCATTCATGTCTCTTCCTTCTTGACCCAAAAGCCTTTTCCTTTGCTTTTTCTTTATCTTTTCTTTATCTTATGTTTTCCTTTTGGGGATGATGCAAGGCATCAAGACATTCATGTCCCTTCCATGTTGACCTGAATTTTTTTTCTTTTTTTTCACTCTCTTTGTGTCATTCTTCCAGTTCTATGCATATTTGGGGAATGATGACAATTTTGAGCTCTTTAAAAACATTGTAGCAAGAACATACTAACCCCAAATTCATAAATTTCTTATGTGTTTGGATTTTCATTTTTGGGAGAAAATCCTCTCTTGTCCTTTCTTTTTGCATGATGTATCTTTACTCAAAAACATATGACTTGGAATAGGGATTTCCAAATAATTTCTCATGTCCTCTTTATTGTTATAATTTATCATATGCTACTTTAAAGTAATTGCTCATAGCATGGTGTTTAGCAATTTATTTAAAGTGGGGGAATACATTAGCATTATTCTTTTTCATTTTTCTTTCTCATGGTTCATAGTGCAATCTTCTTACTTTATATGATGTGTTTTTCACTTTTTGGATGACATTAGGTGTGATTCCCTTCAAGATCATGATCTCTCTTAGCATATTGCATTCCTCTTAGTGGCTTGATGTGACACAATGCATCCCCTATGTTGTGAATTTTCTATTCTTTGATTGGTTCTATCTTGGAGACATTAGGCACAATGTTCCCTAAGTTAAGACCTCACATGAACTAAGCAAGACTCCCTTGAACATTTCTTATTGTTACATTTTCATTTTCAGTTATATGACCACCTTCAATAACACAACTTTTATTCTTATAGAGCCATCTTGTTTGTTCATAAGCTCCAAGCATAAAAAAAATTTCTTGTCTCATGAAGCTCAAAAATAATTTTTGCATGGCACCTTATCAAAGTTATCAGGAGGTATAACTTGGTATGGTTTGATAGGAATCCAAATGAGGGCATGACTTTCCCTTAGCCACTCACATGTGTGTGTGAGCACATACCGACCATGAGTGTATGTTTCTCACCTTCTTGGACTTCTCACCCAATGGATAGCCTAAAGTTTCGTTGCCTTGAGTATGAATTTTTTGGATAAACAACCTCGGTTTGATCCACATCATGATGGACAAATGGTTGAAGCTTGATCTACCCCCTTTTTCTTTTTTTTTTCATTTTATTTCATTCTCTTTATGTCTTTTACAATGCATGCTTGTTCCTTAATCATTCTCTTTATATCATTTTTTTCATGTGTGTTATTTTTTGCCTATGTTGGTTTGACATGGGATCTTGATCCTAGGGGCTTGATCACCCCTCTTGATTGTTTTCATACCATCTCACCAACATTCACACACTTGAAATCCTCTTGATGTGTGTTTATCTACATTAGTGTGAGTTTGAAGTAAGTTCATCCTCTCACTAAAGTGGGGGCTAAATGTGGCAATAGAAAAGTATCCCTTTTGCTTTTCCCTTGCTTGTTTGGGCCCTCCTTGTAAACTAGGCTTAATGGTGCCTTGACTTAGTGTTCTAATGTGTTTAACATGCTCAAATTAGGTCTTGGTCTCTTGTGAACTAATGAATTTAAATGGTACCTTGCTAAAGTGTTTTGAAGTGTTGTAACACACTTTCACACTTTCTAAGGTCTTACTAATTAATTACACCTAATAAACCTCTTTTTAAGTAAAATAAACCTTAATCCTACCTTATTTGAAGTGTTGTAAAGTGTTGTAACACACTTTCACACTTTTCTAGGGTTTTCATTAATAATTGGGATTATTTATGCTTTAATTGGCTCTATTTTACAGCCACAAACCTCATTTAATGCATCTTTTCGAGGATAATCCTAAAACAAATCATTAGCCAATCATAATTTAGGTGTTTTTAGCTTGTGTGGCCTAGATTTAGTGATTTGGGACTCATTTTCCACCTTGGGAAAATGAGTCCCACCTAGATTTTTGGGTCTCGATCCTAATTTCACACCTTTCTAAGCATTTTTAAAAATGGTCCCAAAAATTATGCTTGGTGGGACTCATTCGCCACCTTGGGAAAATGAGTCTTGTGTAGCCCAAAATTAAAATTAATTCAAATTTTTGGTGAGATTTTATTCTCCTAGATCTGATGTCAACTTGTGGTGTTGTAGTTTTGGGAATTTTTGCATAATTGAGTATAAATACAAGTTTCTTTCACTCATTTTCACCCCAAACATTCAATTATTCATTCTTATAGAAAGTTTGAGTTCATGAGTGCATTCAAGTGTTTATAAGAGCATTCAAGGGTAGATTATCAAGTATTTTAGAGTAGTATTCAAGCATCAAGCATCATGTCAAGGACTTCATGCATCATGCTTTCTTTTGTGAGCTAACAATTGTGATGTAGGGTTTTATGATTCTTGAGCAAGCATTTTATTCAAGATCTATCACCTTCAAGCAAGAGTCAAGGTTTGCATCCATTAGAGCCATCTCACACATGTTTGCAGCATCTTATTGCTAGGGTTTGGTGAGTTGCAACATCATATTTTGTTCATTTATCATTATCTATTACTATTTCATTCTATTTCAAGGTTTGATTACCAAAATGGGGTTTGACCAAGGAAAACCCCTATCCACTAAGCCAACAACATTTTTTCCTCTCCTTTGTGTGTGATTTGCAGGTCTAGGTGGCATATTTCCTAAGGAGCAAGATTGGAGAAAATTTGTCAAATCAATCAAAGTTGTGAAAGTTGTCATCAAGCCTTGGAGAATATTGGAGAACACCTATGGGTTGCAAGTCAAGGTTTTAGATCCAAAAATCAATTAGGAAGGAAAGAGCAAACAAAGAAGAGCAAGATCAAACTTTGAAGCTTCAAAAAACCCTAACTAGACTGATTCGCCACTTCTGGCAAATGAGTCCTAGTTTTAGTCAAAATTTGGATTTTTACAGATTCGGATACCCATTTGGTAGATTCCTATTCCCGCACAAAAACCTAGATTCTAGATTGATTCACCCAGTGTGGTGAATGATTCCCACTCAGCATCAAAGGCAAAAATTCTAGTGTTTCATACCTCCTTCCATCCATCTCCATATTCTCAAGTGCACACAATCCTTTATGTATATTTATGTTTTGTTTCACTTGAATTTCTAGGTCATTTAGTGTTACTTTACATTGATTTAGGGTTTTGCATTTCATCTTTCATTACATTTGTCTTTCCAAGTTCTTACTTGGATGTGAATCCCTTATTAGTTTACATTCATCTCCTAGGACAACCCTATTGCAAGATCTCTTTCTCCTTTGCATTAAGATCTCTAGGGTTATCCTTGAGTGGAATATCTTGAAAGTGGGTGTGCCCTATGTCCTAAACCATACGATGGCACTTAATCCCCACATTTTTAAGAGGTTCCAACTCTATTTCAATCTCTATATTCTATATGACTTCCTATATAGGTCAAAAGACCAAACCATGTGTTTGAGCATTCTTGGCAAGCTCCCACACAATTCCAATCATTTTTTGTGTTCTTTATTCCATTCAAGTGGGGTAAACACACTATATTCCCTTCACTAAGAATAAAAAAAATACTTAATGATAGTAGGAGCAACAAATAAACAATCAACTTTAATTCATTAAAATAAATAGAAATATAAAATAAAAGACTTTCTTATTTTTATATAAACTATTAAATTAAAATTCCTTTTCATAAAATAAATATAGTAAGTTACATAGTTTTCATAGGAATATAAACTAAAATATTGAATTTTTTATTTTATCTTATAGCTCCTCTTTCTTTGTCTTTTCTCTAAAATCCCCCTTTTTAATCTCTACCCCTCTTCTTGTTTTTCCCTTATAATTATTAGACTCTTATCTTATTTCTTGATACCCTATATTTTTATACACCCCAAATTTTTCTTACCTTTAAACTTTTGCTTTATTTGACTTTTATCATGCACCCTTTGACTAATTCACCACAAGAAGACAAAGAAAATTCTTTAAAGACTAGTTGAATACTTTCTTAGAGTCCCTTCCTTATTGAACACACATGCATGAATGTACATTATACATTTTCTAATTTATTTATTTTTTAATCCCTAATACTCTTCCCCTAACTTCTCTTTCCATGGAACATTATGTTGTTTTATCATACCCACACCAATTAGGAACCTTTCTCTACATGAATTCTATTTATTTTATTTTTTCTTCTCCTCCCTTTTACACATGCCTACAAACTCTCTCTTTTCAATTATACATAACACATAAGTCTCCATCTATGATTGACTAAATCTTCCCTATATTTGGCATATTAATTATTCCCTTGGTTGCATACCAATGCCCAAATAGTTTAGAATTAATGCTAGATGCACATAAAAATGTTTTATAGCTTCAACCTTGAGTTACAATCAAATTAATAGTGCTAAATATTAAATGAGGTGGTGAAATAGGTGAAGATTCATGATCCAAGCTCAAAGTAGCAACTTAAAATTGTAAATCATGAGTCAAGACAATGAAATGTGATTTGGTATTTTTGGTCTTAAGAAAACCACTCAAAATAGAGGATGGAGAATTTAAATGAATAAATTTATGACACAGATCCTAAGGAAGCATCTTCAATTGACATTAATGATAATATTTACAAAATTACTTTGTACCAATTATGTTATATCGCCATGTCCTCTTGATGAAATAATGCGAGTCCTACTTACCAATTGGCCACAACTTTAATTTTTCATGATCTAATACCTAATACTTTAGAGGACTATGTCATATTTGAGTAGGGATACAAGTGGATGCTTCTACTAACATAAAAGTTATCACTTCATTCTTTAGTTCAACAAATTCTACTCCTTCATTCTAGTCAATTATTTTTGTGCCTCGCAATATTCATTTGAAAGTTCTTTGCACATGAGACCTAGTAAAAATAAATAAAAAAGGCTTTTGAGCAGTGGTGACAAGAACCATAAGAAATTAAAACCTAAGAGATGGATACTGCAACATATATATCTTGATAAAAACACTTGTATTATAGATTTAATTCACAACTAACATAATTGTATATTTTGATATTGATTTAATTCCTTAATCTTTTATATAGCATAATTTCTTATTATATTATCTTTGTTTCCCTTAAAAACAACAAAAATTCTTTTGACTTATTATACTAAACTCTATAATCAATATGATTATCCTTTATAAACATTAAAAATTCTCACCTGAACTCTTATACTGAACATTGTTTTCAAGCCCATATTATGTCAACCATTAATAATAGTTTTAATTTCAATAGCAAAATGGGACCTCAATACATGCAAAAGAGAGCGACCCACTTTTACTAATTGCCCATCGGTCTTCAGACACAGAAAAAGACTTCGAACAAAACAAAGACCTAGAAACCTTGAGTACATGGTGTACAGAAGGCGGTATCAACATTTTGCTAATTAAAATGCAAATGTGGCTTTCTTTGGAAGCTTCTACTTTGAAATGGTCAATACCAATCTGAGAAACAACTAGAAGCTATTCTCTACCTTGCTATATAATCAGTACCAAGATTACAATCCAAATGTAAACTAAGAAAGGATTATCAATTACAGATGGAGCAACACATGAATACAAAATCTGTAAGTCTATCTTGTCACACAAGTTCTCTTAAGTTCTTTTGTTTTCAGTTGTGGAAGGTGTGAACATCATTGTAAGAAATCACTTAACTTATTTAGTCTAATGGAAGGTCTGAACATCATTGTAAGAAATCACTTAACTTATCTAGTCTAATGAAATTTGTTTGACATGGATTTGCAAGTGAAGATAGGATATGAAGATTCATCCCACAATACATCTCCTTTTGTGTCTACTCAGTATCATGGCTCGTGGTCTTCAGCATCTTGTTTCAATTCTTGTGTGAAACTGGGTACCTTTGACAACAATTGTATCTCCTTGTCCCCTGAATGCCATTTCCAGTCCTTCCAAAACCCAATCTGTTCAGATAACCAGCTGCCACAAGATGATTTCACTGACTCATCTTACAATGAACCTCACACTCCCTTCACTGACTTCTTGCTGCAGTCAAAACAGTTCATGACTACCACCATTCCATGGCTTAATAGTGGAAGCGCGTTTGTAGAATGGAAGACTTATAGGCCTCCTTTCACTTCCCTGCAGCCCAGAAAATCCCAGTCCCTGCACAAGCGCTGCATCCGTTTCTTGAATTCCATAAAGAGTCATAAAATTAGTTCCTTAAATACCGACAATGGTGGAAAACGTGGACTAAACATTAACCCTAAAATTTACGACAAGCTCGCAATTCACCGTGCGCTGGAGGAACGTAAGCGGAGAGAAGAGATGAAGAAGATAGTCTTTGCTCTGCGCGAACTACTACCAGCGTATCCCAAGGTATTGTTTCTCTTATTTGTTCAGTTCTAGTGAATCGGGTGTGAGAGGTTAATGAAGAGAGATGGTGTTTACGTGTGGTGCAGAAGAGCAAAGCTAAAGTGCTTCTACAGACGATAGATTACGTCAATCATTTGAAGCGGCGAGTAGAACTACTGGAGAAGCGGAATGCGGAAGTGGAAGCGTTTCTCCATCAAAATTTACTGCATTCACACGATAACCGTTGACTGAATTGCTGTCTGTAATGGTTGCCTGCTGGCTTTTCTTTAAATTTAAACGTTCTAAAGCGACGGATGAATATGTGACCCACAGAGATAGAGTGTATTACCAAAATTCTTATTATTATTGTATGAATATAGATCCTCATCTCATTTTCAAGTTCCTATGTGTATCGTATGCAAAATATAATAGCAATTGCGGCTTAAATTTGATGGCCGTGTGGCGCTATTTGAGATTTTTTTGCCATAAAATACAATTCGTATTGTTTGAAAGACTAGACAGACAATTAAAAATTATTAAAGATTATAGAAGAATATTAAATAACTGTCAAAAACCTTAAAAAAAAAGAAAAAAGAAGAGGGTTTGATAGGTGAGGTCAATCATCAAATTTGAACTTTGATAGTAATGGGTTTTTTCGACATATGATCTTACGGCACATTATATTATCTTCTCGCACATTATATTAGGAACTTTTAGTTTTGCATAAACCTTTCCCTTGACTTTGTTCAGTAAATTTTCCATTTTTTATTCACTATCAAACTATGGTGCTGAAAAAATAGAAATAATTCAAATATCTTCTGGGCTACTGGGCCGCTGGGTTAGGTGGCGGGACACTCTGTTGTATAAAACAAAAAAAAATTCAAATATTTACATGAACATAATAGGGGAGAGGACACAATAGTTGTGCACCCTAACTTAGCGCTTCTAATTATCCTACGTAGAAATTTCAAATCACTCCCAATTTTTTACAGCAGCTTACTTGGCAATTTCCCTGCTTATAACTAAGGTTTCAGGGCCACATCATCAAAT
>VDFB02379711.1:75394666-75455128 GCA_007258455.2 Sequoia sempervirens | reverse complement strand
GACTTAAGATCAGAAATCATTAGCTTACTATTGCCTATGAACAACATATCATCAACATAGAGAGCAATAATAAGAACTCGATCACTTTCAGCTTTATAATATACATAGTGATCTAATTTTGATCTCACAAATCCCAAAGACAATATGAAAGTATCGAATTTATGGTACCACATTCTAGGTGAATGCTTTAACCCATACAAAGACTTCTTTAATTTGCATATTAGTTTTTCTTTACCTTTTTCAAGAAAGTGCTCAAGCTGGGACATATAGATTTCTTCTTCAAGATCACCATGAAGAAATGTTGTCTTCACATCCATTTGTTCAACCTCTAAGTCATATGTTGATGCAAGTGACAAAAGAAATCTGATAGATGTCAGCTTTGCTATAAGAGAGAAAATCTCCCCATAATCAATTCCCTCTACCTGGGAATAACCCTTTGCAACCAGTCTTGCCTTGTACTTTTCTACACTGCCATCTAGACCAATCTACTTCTTAAGAACCCATTTGTAGCCCATAGGCTTTCTGCCTTCAGGCAAGGGCACCAGACTCCAGGTATTATTCTTTTCTAGTGATGCCATCTCTTCTTCCATGGCTTCCAACCAAGAATATGAATCAGGCATTTTAATTTCCTCTTTTATAGTCCTAGGCTCATCAATGCTAGAAATCAAAGCATAGGCACAAGTAGAATCAATCAAAGAGAACCCATACCTATCTGGTTTTTTTCTTTCACAGGTTGACCTCCTCACTAGCTGAGGCTGAGGTTCTTCTTCTTCAAAACTTTTAGAATTGCTTGAGCTCTCCTCAGTTTCAGATACATTTTGAATTTTCAATTCCTCTTTCTCTAGAGTAGGAGGAATTACTGCTACATCCTTATTGTTTTTTGACTTTTTCTCTGACTGCAGATCCAATGTGGAAGGTTTCAGCTCATGAAAGATTACACTTTTGTTGTATACAACCTTCTCTGTAATAGGATTCCAAAGCTTGTATCATTTAATGTTAGCACTATAGCCAATAAAAATACATTTAACAACCTTGTTCTCCAACTTATATCTTTTCACATCCGGCACATATGCATATGCTTCAAAGCCAAAGACTCGAATATGTCTAAGAGATGGCTTCTTACCAAACCACGCTTCCAAAGGTGTTTACTCAACAAGAGCATATTTTGAAGACCGATTAATCAAGTAACATGCAGTCGCAATAGCCTCAGCCCATAACTTCTCCTCCAAAATAGCACTACTAAGCATACTTCATGCTCTCTCCATCACTATCCTATTAAATCTTTCTACAACTCCATTCTGCTATGGAGTATAAGGTGTAGTCTTGTTTCTTTTAATCCCATGGTCTTTACAATATCTTTCAAATTCATCAAAACAAAATTCACCGCCATTATCAGTCCTTAAGCATTTTATTTTTCTACCAGTCTGATTTTCTACAAGGTTCTTAAATTCCTTAAACCAACTGAACACTTTTGATTTACTTTTCAGAAAATATACAAATGCTCTTCTTGAATAATCGTCAATAAATGACACATAGAATCTTGATTTAGACAAAGAAGGAACATTCACAGGACCAAAAATATCCGAATGAATATAATCTAGCAAACCAGAGGATTTGTGAGGACTATCATAAAATGAAACATGATGCTGCTTTCCATATATACAATGTTCACAGAAATCAAATTCAAGATTACAATCATCAAGCCCCTCAACCAGGTTTTTATTCTTCAAGGTTTTTAAACCTTTTTCTCCTATGTGGCCTAACCTATGATGCCAGAGCATAGTCTTCTCTGCTGGAAGTTTTACTTCCATAGAGTTTACATAATTAAGAACAATTTCCTTTTTACCTCCATGAATAGCTTTCAGTGACTTTCCAGAGACACTATTACATTGAACGACATGTGCATCCAGCTTGTACAGAGTACCAATTCTAGTACCTCTAGCCAACACCATTGAACCTCTAGTCATCTTGCAGCCATTTTCAGAGAACGAGACTTGCACTCCGATATCATTCAGCTTACTGACAAACAATAGATTTTGATCTAGACCTGGTATGTGCATTACATCATTAATTCCCTTTACTCTGCCATCAAGAAATTGGATTTTGAATCTTCCACGACCAACAATTTCCAAAGTAGAATCACTTGCCAAGTACACCTTTCCACCATCGTATTCTTCATACTTTGTGAACTAGTCTCTATGAGATGTCATGTGAAAATATGCTTCAGAATCAATCAGCCAGACACCATCAGATGCCTATGTAGCCAAGGTAGCAATGAAGGCATTTGAATCACCTTGAGAAGAATCATTATCTGAAGAGTATTTTTTCTTCTTCTTTTTCTCCTCTTTATAGTCCTTTTGGACATGACTAGGTTGCCCATAGTTCCAACACTTCACCTTGGACTTCTTGCTAGGAGACTTTGATCTCCCCTCTAATTTCAATTTGATTTCTTGTCCTTCTTCTTGCCTTTCTCTTTTGAGCTTCCTTCACCATCTCAAAATATTTCCTTCTCATTTGTTTTGATAGCAAACATGCAACAACATCATCCATCTTGAACTTCGATGTTGTACTCCCAATAGCCATCACCAGATGATCCCAAGAGTCTGGCAAATAACACAACATAAGCATACAATGATCCTCTTCTTCAATTTTCACACCAACAAATGTCAATTGAGCAATTAACATATTAAATGCATTCAAATGATCAGTTATAGACCCTCCTTCCTGCATTCTCAAAGAATACAACTCCTTCCTTAGGAACAATTTATTCACCAAGGAATTCCCCTAATAAATAGATGCTAGTTTCGTCCACAAAGAGGTTGCAGTTTTTTCTTCATGCACATTTAGAAGAATAGAGTCTACTAGGAAAAGCCTTATTAGCCTTTTTTCCTTTCTATCTACCAGGTCCCAATCCTCTTGCTTCATGGTCTGAGGTTTCATTCTAGACATTGCAAACCATAGATCCCGATCAACAAGAAGATCCTCCATCTTGAGTTTCCACAACTCAAAGTTACTACCATTGAACTTCTCTATTTCAATCTTTCTTGACATGCTAGCCATCTCAACCTGTAATCAGAAACAACAAACTCTACAAGACTCCCACTGAACAGAATTGACTCAAAAAACCCAATGTAGCCACAAGGATAACACAAATAGCCAAGGTCTGATACCACCTATAAGGAAAGTCAAGGTGTGGAAACAACTCTCCTACCACCAAAACCACAAGGAAGAAATGCAGACACTTTTAATTTTTCAATTACAGTCCAATTAAGATGCACTTTGAAACAGATAATAGAAATAGAGAATTGACAATCACATATGAACACCAGATATACGTGGGAAAACCCTTACAAGAGAAAAACCCACCACACCAAGAGAAATCACTTTGTATTACAATAATGGAGATCACATACAAATGGCAGACTTATCTTTCTTGTGTCTGTTTACAACAGCATTCACTATGAACAATCTTGTACAAGAAACTTCACGTTACAGTCTTCACATAATAGAAATCAATCTAATCATGCAATTACACAACATCCCATTGATTCATCCAACCAATCACAATCTACAATCATAGAGTATAACCTTATTGTTCCATGTCCGTTGATCTCCCTCATAGAACCGTCACAATGAACTATCTTCCAACTATTCAAATTCAGCTTCTCCTATCGGTCCACGAGTCTCCACATAGGATGGTCATCACTTGGTCAAAGAGATTCAAACTTTGTTGGCATCTCAGTGAGACACTAATAGTGTCTCGCCAATGCCACATAGACTCCATATCGATATTGCCAAGAGTTATTGATATCGCCAAGATGTTTCAATGAGTTTTCATGTGTTACACTGAGGCACCAAACAGTCGGTGAGACCTATCACTTTCACCAAGAAATCATAGAGAGATAAAAAAAGTCTCATAGATATGAGTTTACCTTTCGGAAAGAGTATTGTGCTTCGATGAGACTTCATATTGATGTCACAAGTCACACGAAAGAAACATTCTATCAGAACAACATATTGTCTTCGCCAATACCTCACACTGAGTCATTAAAGATTATACCGATGAGATCACAAATCATATCGAGCTCCAAAGAATAGTTGGAAAAACTTTTGTTTATCACTAAGAGGTTTATCCGAGATCACAAAAGTCACCCCGAAGTCATCAACAGTCACCAAGACATCAACTTTGCTAAGATTTCTTATCAAACAAATATATGTTACACTGATGACCACCATTTGGCAAGAGCTATACCAAAAGCATCTCATCATTGGCAAGACATTTCACTCTCACTGAGACATCTCTTCAAAACCCTTTGTGTTACACCAATGAACAATATTTAAACTTCCATCGGTGAGACCTTTCTACATCAGTAAGACTTCTTATCGATAGATTAACAGCTACGCCAAAGATCACAACATGTAACATATTGTCGACGAGATTCCAACACTTCGCCGAGACATCATAACAAAACAAACATTGTTACTCTGATGAACCCAAGTGTTACACTGTCGGTGAAACAATGGCTATTTACTGGGACTTCTCACCGAGCCACCAAAGGTTATCTCAAAGCTCGTGGTCACCATGAGTCTCCCCGACACACGAAAGAATGGCCTATCGGCAAAGATCTCCATGAGCACTAAGAGGTCACACCGAATGCTTCTTGTCACAGTGAGATGCTCCAAGGTAAACAACGTTCAGAAAGACAAAAGCTAGGTCACAACAACCTATACAAAACATGATGTTCCAAAATGCTAGTTGGCCAGACATGAGAGCTGTCACATCGACATGGCTTCTAAAGAGGTTTCAGTTTGTATTGATTGAGGTATACATTTTCAACAACATGTAGTTGGATTCCCTTCTACAGTACAATGTTATGAGTTGGCTCTTGAATGTGCTTGACACTATGATGGTGGTTCATAGAGGATAGTCAGCCCTCAGGGGAGGGTATTAGCTAATCTTAACCCTGTGTCTATTGCACAGACTATTGATATGCCAAATAGATTCCATGTAGTAGCATTCAATATGGAGAAAACTAAAAGGTACCATGAGGAGGAGAGTATTAAGTCACAACAGATTATTAATTCTTAGCTTGAAAATCCAAAGTCTCATTTCTCTAAACTGCCCAAGCAGTTGCACAGGGAAAAGTTTAAGCAAAAGGTCTATGATGCCATCACATTGCTTAGCCAGGTGGATAGTCTAAAGAGTGCAGGTATGTTCGAGAATTGGATGTGCCATGTCATTATGAGGATGGAACGGGAGAATATTGATTATCATTGGGTAGGTGTTATAAGTAAGGTGATTCATGAACAAATGTGTAATGTGCTACAAACCAAGACATTCACCATGACTTCTTATTTAGTATATGCACTTGCAAGATTCCATCCCTATAAAGGATTCAGTACCAAGGAAATATTTGGATAGGATGTAATTTACGAGGTTTATCCTCAATTTCACATGGGAAGCTCAAGTTATAGGAGGGTGAATGATGCATTCACCATGCACATCACTATATTTCTCTAGGGTGCAGATCATGTAAGAATTTCAGATAGTGCTAAGGAGCTGATCAAAAGGTATGGTGCCTAGTTCACACAGTTTCCCACCTTCTTGTACATAAGGATCGATGGTTGTCAAAGGGCTCTATATTGACTTCCAAGGTATCCCACTGATCATATCGTACTCCTAGAGGTCATGAGATAAATATGTGACTTTGATGCCAACGTGAAGAAAGATAAACATAAGATTGGATTTGGCAAGGAGTTCCCTTTGAAGATAGGCACTAGAGAGTTATGTCCCTCAATTAATTCAGCCTATTCTTTTAAGGAGGAAATGAGCACTCTTGGGTTTTCTTATCATTCTAAAAGGAAGGGTTTTGACATCACTAGTGAAGCACAAAAGAATGCTAGCAGAGAATACCACAACAGAGATGATATAGAGGACTATTGGGCTAATAGAAAAGATGAGTTTGAGGTGAGAAAGAAAAGATTTTCTAGACTCCCAGTTGATGTAGTCTGAAGGTACAGTGTGAAAATGGCTCTCGATCAGGTGGAGGATGATGGAGACTTAATCCAAAGTCATGATTACGAGCCAATTAAAGAAAAACCAGTTGGAGAGGTAGATTGGATAGAGGAAGAAAAGATAGAATTAGGACAAATCATGCCCTCAGTGATGAAATACACCATGTTATGGCTCAAAGACAAGGTATGGGAACTTGAAAGTGAAGGTGTGCAATGCACCTATGATCTGATGGGAGATTTAGACCCTCATTCCACCTCTGAGGAATTAGCTGTAGAAGATCCTAAGGGAAAAACCAAGGTGGATTCTCCTTTTAATATTAAAATCAAAGGTCCCCAAGGAGAAGAACAAGAGAAGTAGAGGAAACCAAAGGCAAAGAAGAGGACTACCACTTCAAGGGTAGAGAAATCTGTAGAAGAATAACTTGGTGAAGGAGGAGAAAAGGATAATTCTCCAACACCAAAAAAGAGGAAAACAACAAGGGGTTCAAGAAAGAAAAGTGGAGCTCTCGAGGAGAAAAGTGAAGCTAATCCTTCAACAGTGGTAAATGTAGAAATTTTTGGAGACAAGACACAAGTATATACAAGGAGATCAAGAAATCCTTCTCCCAAGGATAGTGTGCTAAAGAAGGATATTCCTCCAGCAACCTTTGTTGTAGAACAACATAAAGAGGCTCCTCCATCCTATGAGCCACATGATGTATCAGAACAACCAGAGCACCTGTCAAGTGAAGGGGAAGAAGAATTTGAAGAAGGTGAACTCCATAGTGCAGTTGTAGAAATTGAGAAAATTCTACAGTCTCCCTTAGTGACTTATGTGGGCTCACCCACTAGAAGTGAAGAAGATAGAACTCCTTAAAGAGAGGAAACACCTATCAGAACTCCATCACCTATGCAAAGAGAAGAGCATACTAAAGAAAAAGAGGATAAGGTAGATGAGATTCTTGAGAGGCAGGATTGGAATGAAGATGCGCCTAAGGACCAGCAGGAAGAAGTGGGACAAAGTGAAACACAGTTAGAGGCTATGATTCTAGATTGGCTCGATAGAGAAATAAAGAAGAAACAAGTTGTTTTGGATGATACCCCCCCAATTGGGATGAGCTATTGGAAAAGATAGGAAAAGGTAAAGGTAAGAAAAAGGCTAGGGTCATCTCCAATATCAAAAGAGATGAAGCAAACAATAGAGTGGTCCACATTATAATTCCTGTTGCAGAAAAGAATAGAGATGAGGTTACTAGGAGTGATTATAATATGCACACTATCAATTTAGGGCCCACTTCCATGGAGTAGGATATTGAAGAGTATGAGGGTTCTAGTGCAGTAATCTTGGGAAGATTTAGAAAAGAAGCACAAACCAAATAGGAGTTGAAGAAAGAGAATGAAAGGCTCAAGAAATATTTAGAAGATCTGATGAAACCCTTGTAGTCCATTAGTTCCTCATCTTCTGTTGCAAGTCTTCTGCCCCAAGAAACCATCACGGACTTGGAAAGAATGAAGGCCACTACTCTTTCTATAATAAACTGGCTACAAGGGGTGCAAACTAAAGGAGATAGTTATACCAGGGACATTATTTCAACTAGAGGAGATGCAATGAGGGTGATAGATTGGTTGATAGATGTATTAGCTCAAGATAAAGAAGATATAGATCTCCTGTTCCAAAAGACGAAGACCATCATGGAATACACTAAGGATAAGCTGGTGAGTGATGGATTTCTCCCTTCCTCCAGAGCTCCAAAAACTTGGGAATGGTTTGATGCTTTGAAAATAAGGCAAAAGGTTCTGAAGAAGATATATAAGTAGGGGAGGGAAATTGAGGATAGCCTAACTGATATATATAATGGATGCATTTCTTTCTTTGAGATAATGACAAGGAGAAGGAGGATTGCAATGAAGTATTTGAGCTTAGAACAATTGAGAAAATGATGGCAGGATGTATATTCTCCAACCAGTGAGGATCCAGTTATTGAACATCAATTGGATGATGCATCCACCTATATTGTAATTATTGATAAATATCAAGCCAGTAAGGTTGAGTGGGATAAATCTATGGAGAAATCAAGAGAAAATATTAATCAATTGAAAGGAGACTGAAGGTTTTTCCTTTTCCACTATATCCGACTTGGACAAGGTTCTTTTGATGGTGCATGATAGGGTGTATCAAAATAAAGACAAAGGGGAAAGGAGTTAATGTTGGGGTACATCAAAATTTGTGCTTCCCTATTATTTTGCATGCATTGGTCCGAATTATATTAGAGATCCCAGTCTAACCTAAATGAAGTTCAAGTATTTAATGTATAGTTTATCTTATTTTGAATTTCTCTTGGCCAAATTATTTTGTGGCCAATTATTATTGTAAACCCTAACTAGGCTGACATGTTTTGGGGGTCTCTATTAATATGGAATTCTACCTCATTTGTAAGGTCTAGATAGACAAATAGATGCATAGTGTTGACATTGGAGAAAATTAAGCAGTAAGGTAAGAGTTAGAAGTTAGTTTATTCTAAGCAATTGTTGTAACACAAAACACTGGAATTGTTGCAATTTTTGGGTGATTCAATACAATTGAAGACATTGCACTTTTGGTGAATTCTATTATTTTGATTTATCTTGCATGGTTCTTGTTGTTCTATTCTTTAAAATTTCTTGAGAAATATTAGATGTATGTTAGATCTAGACTTAAACATGATTCAATGGTTTTTATGGTTTGATGCTTTAAGTGTTGCAGCAATCCCTAGTCCATACTTTTTGTAGCTAGCTGACTTTTAGTTGCTTTGCAAAGTTAGCTTGGACCTTACATTTATTGTGCTTAGTTCAATTGTGAAAGTTTTATTCATTTCAATTGCAATAGGGTTGTTTTGAATGAATGTTCATGATTTGAAAATCTTTAATACCTTAGAAGATTGCACTATTCTTGTAAGATTGCATATTTATCTGGGTTAAGCAAGAATTAGTTTATGAGGGATTGGTCCATCTCAAGTATTTCATCATTTGCACTGTTAATCTTAGGAGTAGCATTAATCTTAGTGATCTCTCTAAAACTCCTTATCTTTTGTTATTTCTTTATCATTCAAGTTAGATATAGGATTGGAGTATCATCATATTGCTAAATCTGATAAATTAAAGATTCAGTCTTTGCTTGTAGTAAGGTCCCTTTGTGATTACCAACAATTTCACATTTATCACTGAGTTGTTTATGCATTGTCAAGACCTGGCATTAGAGACCTTGTGGTTATCTCTTGAGGCTTGTTGATAGAGATTTACCTTTCAAGAGAGATAGGATACTTGTATCTTGTCTGAGTTGTTGTTGTGCAAAAAACACCATCAACACAACTGTTGTCACTCCATCTCTATCTTTGGAGAATGTTCAAAATTAGTTTCCAGTGGCACCTTTTTTGCCACCTTCTATTGTGATTGGGCATGTTACTAATTGGTTTGTGGTATCATCTTCCAAGGTCATGGTGACACATGAGTAGATTTCAGAGAAATTTTTATCCTACATTTGGATTTCACTTACTAATTCATATCCAAAGTGGGAAGCATACATGCATTTTTACTTGGTTTTTTTTCTTCCAAAAGGAAGAAACGTTGTTTGTCAACATTGGATCATGTTTTGTCTTCAAGCACTTACCATTTTTACAAGTGATTACACACTCTGAGGAGATACATAGTCTCACTCTTTCACTCTTATGAGGGGGAAATTGATTGTATATACATGATGTCGGTAGTCCTTGGGGGATCTTATTGAGTCCTCCATACATACATCATTTTTGTTTTCTTTTCTCTCTTTTGGAGAGAGGGTTTTTTCCACTAGGTTTTTCTCCTTTTCTCCAATTGTGAGAGATTTCTTTTTTGCATTGTAAATAGGTACCTAACATGGTTGTGTAGCCAAGACCCATCTTGCATCTCGATATTGCATAATAATCTCCCTAAGTTTCACTTAAGGGGGGGTGTTAGAGTAAATAGAATTTACCTGTTTAAGTTTACTTAGGCATATTAGTGCATTTAATTATCTAGGTGGTTTCTTTCTCGTACCAAGTAGTTTTACACCCGTTTCATTTTCATGCCTTTATGGGACATTGTGTAATATATCTGATCTCCTTTTTTTTTGGTGAAATAGCCTTATGTTGCTTCTCTCATTTTTTGTGAATATCTATTTGTAGGTTGTGATCCTGGACTTGGTGGTTGACACCAACAATCCCCAACTAGAGGTAATGTTGGTACTCAAATTTGTTGGCCTCAAGTTCTCTAAAAATTGGCTAAGTCCCTACCCTATTGTGCCCTTTCCCTATTTTTCCTATTACTTATGATTGATCTATGATATTTTAAATGGTCCAAAATTTCTATTTGTGTTATGTGATTTCCTACTTAGACAATTCAACCAAAATTATCAAAATCCCTTTTTTTTCTAAGTATGGGTTCCCTTTTCCTTCAAGATATAAATGCCACAAGTTTATGATCTTATAAACCTTTTTAAGGTGTAATTTTTTTCCATGTCCCATATTTTCCAAGTTGATGAACCATGTGACAATGTGATGAGAATGCGAAGAATAAGTGAAGTGAAAGAGAAATTAAATATATATATTAAGGTTCTCAATGTTGCAAATTTTGAGTTCATGAAATTTGTGAAGTTACAATGTAGTTTTCCAATTTTCAAAAGGTAAGGCATAAATAAATAAATAAAAATAAAAAAGGGCATAAGTTGGTAAGGTTCTTAATGTCTCAAATTTTACAATTTCATAAACTTTATGAAATTATAACAAAAGAGAAGTGAGGAAATTTTAAAATGTAAAGAAAATGAAGAGAAATATAGAAAAGAAATAATATTATGAACATCACAAAGTTTATGAGTTTGAAATTTTTTGAAAGTGTTATATGGATCACCATATGCCAAAAAATGTGAAAAAGAATAAAGGAAAAAACAAGAAAAGAAAAGGAAGAAAAAGAGTGACTAAGTCCCAAATGTCACAAGATTTTCAAGTTCTTAAACCTTACAAAAGTGCAACATCATTCATGCAAGGCCAAAAAACCTAAAATAAAGGGTAAAGGTGAATTATATTAAGTTTAATGTATAAAGAAAGTCACAAAAGAGGTATTAAAATTTACATCCCACAAGTCCACCTACCTGTTCCTATTCTAGGATGATTAAACTACTAGGAATAATGAGACCTATTTTAAACGAATATATTTGTAGTTTAAAGAATAATAAACTTAAATGCATTTGGAATTTTTATATCAATAGAGAGAATTCCTCCATACTTTTTAGGTACAATAGGACATGTAGAGCCACATTTTTAGGCATGATTCAAGGAGATGAAAAACCCATGAGGTGTGGGCATACTTTATAGAGGACAAATCAAATTAATTTTAGTTAATACTAATTTGCATTCCCATATCCAAGGTATTTATATTTAATAACACATACAAATTGTGTTATTTAATGTTAATGTCACTAATTTCAAGAAAAAAGTGGCTAATTTTGACCCCCTTGTATCTCCTATTTCCATGTGCTCACCTAAAACATAGTATAGTTATCTATTTTATCCTTATGATATAGGATCACATGAGTTAGTCACATTTTTTATTTTCACCCAATAATTTGAGATAATTCACATTGAATGTCATTTAGGGAAAAAATAATTAGCTTTGTAATTGTGCCTAGATATAATGGTCCATGTTGATCAATACAAGAGGTATGGCTACAGGAAAAATAGAGAACACAAAAGTGGGTATGATTATCTTTAATCATTTTCCTATGCTAATAGAAAATAAACATAAATTACTCAAAATATATAACGTAATAATATCTTAAACATTCATTAGAGGGAGAAAGTGAACCCACCAAGTTAACATCATTGGACCACTCGATAACTTTTTATTGGTTATTCATAAAAAAATTCCACATAAATACCACATTTTCACCTTCCAACCAATAATACTGAAACATTAGTTAATGTGTTTCTTGAAAAATTACATAATTTTTACCAATTTTACCACTACATTTATTAAGTTCCAATGAGATCCAATCATGTGCATTGATTGACGCATGATCAATGGATAGGAGGAAACAACACAACCTAACTGGAAATGATACTATTTTTTCTCATTTCCCCAAAGATCACCTTATGACACTTTTCAATTCACACAACTCTCTATATATTTAAATAAGACATATCATAAATTACCACTTGGTGTGTATTCAACAAAAAACTTGCATGTTGCATGTTAGGTATTCATGAATAGGACCCTTTGTAATAATGACAAACATATAGTTAATACACAAAGTAAAAATATCAGTACTTAATCATGACATAAATATTAGAAATCCACTTATGTGATGGAAAACCACCAATAGAAAGTCAACAAACAATTGGAACAAATTTTCATGGGGGTAAGGTAAAGATTTAAGTTTTATGGGGCCTTTAGTTTATAGACCACTATTAAAGTAAAATAGGATCTTGATAGTGAACCCCACAACTCCCATAAATCACTTGTAATCAAAATTCCTATCACAAATGAGATATAAAATAAATTGATTTGCTATGAAACCAAGATAGAGTAAATTGATCCACAAAAGCATCTAACATGCCTTTTTTATTGAATAATGAATACCTGGATTAATGATTACAATGAAGGATCAATCCTTATAAAAGAAAAAAAGCAAACCATAGATGAGGATTTGATTATCTATCAAGAGAAGTGTCATCATCTCATGCAATGAGACAACTTAACCTATAAATAGCTCCCGATCTAATAATAAAATGGACTCCTAAGTTTAACTTAAGTGAATAAAGTAATAAGGGACATAATAATTAATTAATTATCAAGTGATTTCCTAATTACTCCAACACCCCTCTTAAGATCAACTTGGGGAGAAGTTAAAAAAGGTTGATGAAGAAATGTAATGATGAATGCATGGATGGATCCCAAATACAATTCCTGATGAGGTACCTATGTATAAACAAATGAAATCTCTCATAACTAGAAAAAAAGGAGAAAACCACATGGGAAAAAATCTTCTCCAAAAGAGAGAAAATGACATGAATACACTAGTGAAAGAAGGATAGAAGGAAAACTCAATGTGACTCCCCAAGGAATTATTTTGTCACATAAGTACAATATATGTTCCCTCAGTAGGAGAGAGAAAATGAGGATATAAATCTCCCCATAAAGAAAAAGCTCATATGCCAATGATGAATGCTTGAAGACACAACACGATCCACTACCTGCAAACAATATTTCTCCCCTTAAAAAGAAAAAAATCCACTAATGATTAGAGAATCCAATCCAAAAATATGGGTGAATTAGGAATCCAAATCCAAATGATGTGTGCCTCTAGAAAATGATCAAGTTTCCACATATCGTAAAAAGAGATGATATCAATCCAAAAAGCCATGAAGACTAATGTAGAAAGCTCCAAAGATAATGAAGATGATGTGCCAACATCAATGATGTGGTTGTCAAAAAGAGGAGATGAATTTCCTCAAAGTAATCCTCTAAATCTACAATATACTTGACTCTACAAACAAGGATGATATGTCTACAAGATATGAATCCCAACAAGTAATGTCTAGAAGAATATGAGTGTCTTGTCGTACTCAACCAATAGCATCCAAGGATGTGGTGATGGCAGGCTGATTAGGAACAATAGAATATGGTGATGTAGTTTTGAGCTAAAGAGTGGGAACATGAAGATAAGTCTCTAAACCATAAGAACATACAAGACCTATGATATACTTAAGCTCCTCTAAAGTATCATCATCAAAAAGTGGGTAATTTTCATCTACAAGAGGAATGATACAGTTTGAAACAAGATCTTCTAGTATGGAGAGATATGAGGATCTCCATGGATCTCTCAAAGTTGAGGCCAAAGTGTGTGGGACAATCAATGTGACCTATTACAGAATACATAGTGTCAAGATCAACACTAGTACATATAATCCCTACAACATGATCACTAATAATACTCCATGCTGATAAACTCCCAGGTGTGTTTGGTGTAGGTATGATTCAGGATTTTTAGCCACCTAAGATGTGTCAGGATTTCATTTCACCAAGAGTCATAGTTATCCTTTACCAGGATGACCCCAAAAGGATGAACAAAAAAACCCATGGTGCTTCCTCAAATGATAAAATAAGAAACTAAAAACCTTAGTGCATGTAAAGAAAATCAAATGAATTCATCCCACACAAACAAATCCTTTCTAAGTATAATTGATATAAATGTGAAATCACATAAAACTAAATAAAATGTACCTAGTGCATATTCTAGAAAAGTGCATGAATAGATTTTAGAAGCCCTAAAAGACCTTTCTAATGTCGCTAGAATCATGAAAATTGAATATACAAAAATAAGTTATGAGCTTGAAAATAAAATATTAAGATCTAAATTTGATTGAGCATAAAATAAACTAGTAGCAAAATATGATGATGAGACTTACATCACTAGAAATTTCTCAGAACCAATTTTTTGACAATGTCTCATTTTCCCAATTTTGTCACCGTCTACCCAAGTTATGCCAAAAAGAAAAAATAACTCCTTTAGGGAAAATTAGGACCTGGAGGGGGAAAGGGGCATTCATACAATAGATGTCATGCTAGTGTCAAAAAATATTCCTTGGAATATTCCTTTCACTTATAAAAAAATGATCACTACAAAATTTATCAATACACAAAATGTTCTCTTTGGCATCGAAATATTCTCTAGTCAAATCAACAACAAAATATACTTTTGGCAAGGAATATTCCCTAGACTTAGATATCAAGTGCTACGTATAATGTTTAGGGCACTAGAAAAATATTTAATGTGGCTGCAAGTAGGGTTGGGAGCCGATCATTGACGTTGATTGAGGATTGTTGGTGGGAGTGATTAACAATAGGCAGCTTGTAAAGTTGCTATTGACAGAAGTTGTGGGACTCACAAGGGTGGGTAGAGGCTGCCTATAGGGTATTGTGTACCTTAGGTCAGCAGGCCCTTTTTTATTAATTTTTTTGTATTTTCCTTTTTCTTTATGTTTTGATTTTCCAATCAAAACTTTTGAAATGACTTTTACAAAAAAAGTAAACCAAAAATTTTAACCTATGCAATGATGGAAAGTAATAGAGTTGGGACTATATGGATTCATACAGTTATACAAAATTACATACAAATTTCTATCTCTAAAAAAAAATTGTAATTTTTTCAGATTTGACAAAATGACAGTAAATCCTTAGGTTTTTAGTCATTCTAGACTCAACTATGGTGCCTATTTTTCTCTAGGATGAGCCAATTTTTCCCTCAAGCCCAAATCTTTTAGAATTTGGATAGCAAGTTGTAGATTTGGTGCTCTGATCCCATGTGGATGTTTATAGTGAACCCCACAACTCCCAAAAATACCTGCAGCTAAAACACATATCACATATGAGAGATCAAAGCAACTAATTTTCTATGCAGCCAAGAGAGAAAAATTGACCAGCACAAGTATCTGATATACCTTCTATATTGAATAATGAATACCTAAATTAATGATTACAATGAAGGATCAATTTGTTATAAAATAAAAAATCAAACCCTAGATGGAAATTTGATTAGATTGAGACAAGTGTCATCATCTCATGCAGTGAAACAACTTAACCTATAAATAGCCAAATCTAATAATGGAAAAAGCACTCTTAATTTTAGCTTCATTGAATAAAGTAATAAGGAACCTAATAATTAATTAATTATCAAGTGATGCCATAATTACTCCAATAGACAAAAGCATAAACAATTAAAACTTCACATAGTAGCTAAAATATTGATTACAAAGTTGAATTGAATTGTTCTTAGAAAAATTGAAAGTGCTCGTTACTAATAGAGAACAAGAATTTGAAGCAAGGGGCAACATATTCTTAGGCATAGTGCTAAAAGATTAAAAGGGAACATATAGAACCATGATTTTTATTTCTCAAATAAGGTATGTTAACACACTCTAATCAAAGTGGGTCTAAAATGTAAGAGAAAAGGGTATGTGTACTATGCAATATTTGCTATTATATTAACATATTATTGTGAAAAATATAATGAAAATGTTTACATTATATTTATAATTTATACCTTATTTCTTAAAACTATTTAAAAATACATTAAAAATTATACACATTGATTAAATTACTATAATCTGACCTTCAAGCATTACTTTTACCCAAATTTTGCATACAATTATGTAGAATATATTTTAAATTAGTAACTTCTCACTCATACCTACTACAATATAGTCTTAATTTAAAGATAGAATATTTATTATTTAAATTATACTATTATCAAACTACCCTACATCTTGAAAGCTACTTTAACATATTTTATAGCTTATTTTTAAGCACCATATTTAGATTTTTGTTTTTGTGGTGGAATAAAAACTAAGGATCATTTTTCTTTACTATGAGATTAGGAGACAATTATTATGACCCTTAAGAGACTCATCTCTTAAACTTAAATTGCTTCTATCGCATATCTTATTTCCTCTTAAAATTTGAGTGGAAAGTAATTTCAAAATTATTTGTAAATTATACTTTTATAATCCCATAGGCCAACTTCAATATTTGGTAGACAATAATATCATTATCATTATATTTCTTTAAAAACATTATTTAAGATTGAAATGTACATGAAGTCAAGTCTAAATTGACTTAATTATTATAGTAAAGAATTAGGTTTGAATGGTCATTGACTTGAGGCTATTATTGAGATATGATACACTTAAAAGTACACTCTTTTTACCAAAACTCTTTGATCAAATAAATATATTAAGATTTGTGGACAGCTTAAGTCTGAGATTCGATGATCGCTGAGCTTTTTTTATGTTTTTAGATCATAATTTTGATTGGTTGATATGTTATTTAGTCGTAGATATGATTTGTAAAACTTCAAATGGGCCTTTCTTTGGACGCAACTGCACTCATGACTTTTAACTTAGTACAAAAATATATATTCATATATTTTCAAAGTCTTAGATGATAAAATATTATTTAAAATATATATATTTTTTATTTGTTGTTTTTAAAAAATTTAGATGCTTTTGGGATCATTGGAAAATGTGTTTTTTTTTTTAAAGGATTCCAAATTTTTATTCAATGAGGTAAAAAGAAAGATAAAAAGTTTTGACAAAAGAATAAAATGAATGGAATATCACAAAGAGTGGACTTTATTGATTAAAAAAATGCAGTCAAAAATTACAATCACGATGAATTAGAAGCATACAAACAATAGTAGAAAACTATGTAGAAGACAACTGTTTTAAACGACCTATCCCATCCCATTCTTCCTTGAAAAATTGAAGATGATCTTCAATAGCCTTGTTGTCTAGGTCCACAACCTTCTTTTTGACCTTTTTGGGAGTCCTTTTACTCATACCACTGACAACTCCATTATTAGTAAAACTCTCAAATATATTTTATTTTATAATTAAAAATCACAATTGTTGTTATAATTTTATTTTTTTTGTAACTTTTTATGGTTTTATATTGTGTTGTTTTTTCTTATACTATTTCATATATTGGTCTAGAGTTGAGAAGTTATATTTTATATTTTTCTCTCCTTAACCTAAACTCATTTTGGCCTTGTTGGTATATATTTTATTCTAATGTGTGACTTAAGAGTTACAATGTATAAGTTGACAAAACTTAGCCTTTGTGTGTCCCTTTATCCTTTCTATTCCCCGTGTTATAAAATATTTTAATCTTGACATTTTCATTATCCAAGATGTAAATATGAATCTATCCTTGGATAAAATTGTTAGTGTGGTTTAGTTCACCTTGATTTATGAGTTGGCCATTATCTAAATATGATACTATTGGTTGGATTGAACACAAAACATTTGAATTGTGCACTTAATAGAGCCTATTTAAAAACAAAACCCAAGGGATTATTAGTCTCATAGCATTATCTACAATTCTAGAATATCTATGAGAATTTAAGGAGCATCCTCAAATTAGAGACAACTATCCATCTAACTTGCAATTCTACTTCATTTTTTTTTCACTACTCATGGTGAAAAGTAAAAGAATTCAACAAGGTGCAATGGGAAGGTTAGGATACTTTCACACCCTAACATTGTAGGCCACTTATAGGTATTTATTATAATAGCTTTGACACTCAAAGTAGGTTCAAGTGTAGGAAAAAAATGATGGAAAACACTAGCATAAAAAAAATCATTAAAAGAATGGTAAAATCATATTTTCCACAAATAGAATCATGATAATGATTATAACCATTTAATTTAAAATTTACACATCAATTGAGGAAAAAAAAAATATTATACATAGATTCCAATTACATAAGTACATTTACACTAACAAACCACAACTACTTCACATATCATCTCTTTGTAGGAGCTTAGTGCCCTAAGTATTTTATTGCAATTAAGAATATACTTATCACCTATTAACTTAACTCCTTTTATGCAACTTCATTAAAAATAATATCTTATTGATTACTTATTTAGCTATATTAACATAAATTATTGAGTTTATTTCCCCCTTCTTCATTTTGTGGATCCAATCTCTTTGAACCACCTTATCTTCTTTCAAATTTTTGAGCGTTGTTATTTTTTTAGGTTTGATAATGTGTAATTTTCTATTTTTTAGACTAATATTTGAAACTTATTTTACTTTCATTTATTTAATTTTCCTTTCTCTTTTGATTGTATGTCAAGGTCTCAAACTAATCTTCATTTATACTAAGGTGTAGACTAGGTCAAAGCCTACCATGACTATGGATAAAATGGAGATACCTATTATTGATCACATTATTGTTGGTGGTGATAACTTTGACTATGATGCTCATGTTTCTCAAATGGATAGTAAACATATACAAATTAATATACAAATATTTAAATCAAACTATACTTATATTTTGATGCTAGTCCTTTAGATCTAATATATGCCAATAATTTTATCATGATGAAGTCATTTGGATTGGAAATCATTAAGAAAATTGGTCAATGCATAATATAATCAATTCCCATTCATCAAAATATTCTTCTATCCTTCATTCTCACACACCTTCCTCACACTTGGTATGCTACACATTCCTCACCTCCCTCTTATCATACATCTTCCATAACCCCTCCCAAAATTTGTCCCTTTGTGCCCACTTCTAATATAATCAATTTTCCACTAATATTCCTTCCCATATTTTTATTCCACCCTCATCCATTATCTCTCATCCCATTTATACATCTCCTATAATTTTTATGTTACCACTTCTACTTATATTCCCACCATTTCACCTTATTTCCATCATTTTACCATTGACACTATCATAAAGAAACTTAGATTAAGATATTATCTAAAGTGAATATAATTTACTCTAAACTTATAGAAAGGATTTTATAAAGGAAATCAAACATAACCTATTTTATATGAGATTATTTCTTATCTGTTAAAATAAAGATTCAAATAGCTCCCTTCGGGTTCCTTTTGCAAATGTTCGTGTACCGGCCTGTGCATCGCCAAGTTTATTCGGCTCTTCGACAGGTTTTGATCTTCCCCTTTGCGTATTTCTCACTTCACAACTTCGGATAGCGGCTCCCCTTTCGGGTCTCGAAATGCTGCGCCGGGCGTTCACATGTCTCGCCTTCGGAGTTTTTTATTTCCTGTTGCCTTGTTTTCTCTTCAGGTTGCGAAAGCCTTCCACAAAGGTCATCACTCCTAGGATTGTCAGAGGGGCCCACATCTTGGTATGTGGCGGCATATCGCAGACTTTTCTTACAGAGATAAAATAAGTAGCTACGGGCTGCGAAATGCTTCCGCGGCCTTCTTTGTTTTTGCGGACCCTACCTTCTACCAGGTGGCAACCTTCCGCAGCCTTTTTAACACAGCAAGGAGCTAAAAGCGGTGGGCTGCGAAACGTTGCCAAGCGTCTTTCGGACCCGGTTCGCATGACTTTCTTCCCACTTCAGGAAGGACCTTAGCCCCTTGGACACGTGTTGCTTCTTCGCACTATCTCAGCGGCAGTAAGAGGGATTCTCATTCGGGTCGTGATGGGATGCCACGTGCCTTACACTGATCATCAATGCGGGGGATGGGCTAGCTGAGCAATATATGGTTATCAGGTGCTGCTCGTTTTGGTTCTCTAAGGCGGTGGATGGCACTTGTCACCTCAAGGCTTGGCTGGGACCTCTGCCATCATTACAAAGGGCGCGCCTGCACATGAATATCTAGATGCCGCGTTTTAACTTGTTGCCATTGTAACGACATGGGAAATCTTTTGATTCTGACATCATTGCAGGAGATTGGGAGATCTTTTATGTTACTGCTTTCCAAAGCGGTGGGAGTTTTTCTCTCCAGCTATATATACTCTCTCTGTCAATGAGAGAAGGGTCCAAAAAAAATTCTGAGGGGTCCGAAAAATTCTGAGGAAAAAGGTCCAAAAAGGAAATAGATCAAGAGTTCTAAGAAAAAGGATACTAGTTATAGCAAAAGACACCAGGCCTCTCTTATATGTTTATTTTGCAAGAAACTTTCAGACTGTGCCAATTGTTCGGCCTTTCTATTTTTCATGTATTGATTGAACTATAAACTATGCTTTTTATTATCTTTAGCATTTCATTTGACAGGACTTCTATATATTTAATGCAAGCTTACTTATCTAAATCATGTCTAAATGACTCTTCTTAGTAGTAAGAATGTATGCAATACTATTTTATGTCAATGAATGAATTGTTTATGCTATGCTTTTAAGTCTCCGACGTTTTGGAACGTAATAACACCATTCAGGCCCTTAAATCTATGATTTATCGTGCCCATCAGCATATTTTGGCGCATCACCTTAGATTAGACTTTGCTTCATTATATCCACTTCCTTTTCCCTTCCAAAAAAACCATTATAGAAGAAGCTAGCTTCTTTAAAACCCGGAGGTCACTTAGTTTAGCACAATAGGGTCCCCCTTGAACTGAGTTTCCCATAAGGCATTGTTATCTCGTCAATTTTTGGCGTCAACAGTTGTTCCCTTTTTCTGGCACGCCCGGTGGGACTTCCAACTAATGAAATTGTCTTATAAAGGGGTGTATGAGCCATCAGTCTATAACTAGATCCCAGACTGCAAATAACCCAGGTTTACTAGTACCTCCATTAGGGACAGTCCAGGCCGCAAACCAGTTAGTAACCGGTCCATTCCTGCCACCTTTTCCTCTCACCATGTTGCCGGCCGCGAACAGAAACTATGTAGCATGGGATGCTAAAATTCCCCTGGTAGCTCCGGTAGCGCCTACTGTTTGGGGCGCTATCCCGGTTTCAGCCCTGAAATCTCTCCCCAAATTTTCTAGAGATAACACGAAAATGCCAGCAGAACATTTGTAGGATGTAGCGGATGTATGTCTGGTACATGGTATTACAGCGCAAAATGTAGCCCTGAGGCTCCTTGCTACGTCCTTCAAAGGCAAAGCTCTGGATTGGTACCGAACACTAGCTCCTAATACCATTCGCACTTGGGATGACCTCAGAGATCCGTTCTATGAAAAGTTCTCAAATGACAGAGATCGTTCTTTGTTATATTATCAGTTGTCGGTCATAAGATGAGCACCCCAGGAGGCTCTGACCGATTTCAATGCCCGATTTCACTTAAATTGGCCAAGGATTCCTGTGACTATCCGCCCGACTCCAGAACTGGCATTCATATTTTACCTAAAATCCATCAATCCTGACATTTCTGTGATGATTAAGTCTTTGGGAGGAGCCACTCTACCAGATGCTTATGCTACCGCTATCAAAGCGAAGAATCATTTAATAGATTGCGGGAAATTGCCTCCTTTTCCTATTGTGCCGATATTTTCTGAGATATCGACCTCTGCACCAGAGACCACATCAACTAGTGCACCAAAAACTCCCCAGTTGATGTATTTATATGCAGCCACTCCTGAAATCCTGGCCTCTACATCTGGTGCTCCCAAGGATGAAATGGGAGACCTCAAGGAGATGTTGCAAACTATGGAAAATGACATAACAACTCTCAAGCGGAACCAAGCAATGCCGCCATGGCCCGCATATCAAAGCTATCAAGGTGGGTGCCCTGCCTATCACCAAAATCAATATCAAAATGCGCCTCGCACTAATCCACCCGCAGCGGCTACAAACCAAATGGTTCTGATGCCTACGCCGTTGGTAGGTGCGTCACCAAGCTCAAGTAGAGAACTAACCGTGGGACAAAACAATCTTATCGATGACATCAATCCATGGTGCTTCCCTTGTAATGATGCACATATGCCCCAAAATTGTCCGTGTGGCAACTTACAATAGAAGGTGGCAGAACAACGCAATCAAGGTACTACAGCAGAAAATGGAGAATACATATATGCCTCGGCAATGGAGAATACGGTCCTTACCGCGCAAATGCAAGGAATGTCCTTAGAGCAGGAGTCTGATATTGTGCCTGATCATGCGCTCTTCTCATGGATGGAAGATGAGGAAATGGTGTTTGCGAATGACACGTCCACAACCAAAATGCCACAGGTACACTCCGACTATAACACATGCTCAAAGAGGAGATTCACCGGCGAGCCTATTATTTCACTTTCAGACAACCCGCAAAACAAAAGAGTGTCTGATTAAATTTTTGGCATTTCGACCGTCTCTTCGCCTTCTCAACCACGAAAGGAGATTATTATAAAAAAAGCAAAGGAGCAAAAATCTCTGAGCTCGTCACCTTTTAATGTGGTGGAGCAATTGAATAAATCATCTGCTAATTTGTCTTTATGGGACATTCTAGCTATCTCGGAATAGAAAACTATGCTACAAAAGGCGCTTCAACAAGAGATCAACTCAACACCAACAGAGCCGTCTGCCAGCACAGAGGGGGTTTATCAAATGCCACCAGCTAAGGTTCTTGCAGACAAAGTGAAGGAATCCCATACGCAAGGCGGAGGTAGGCCAAAACCTCAACCCTTCTTCTTGACTCTCATTATAGGGGAAAAGCTATTACACAATGCTATGATTGATTCTGGCGCTAGCACAATGGTTATGCCAAAATTAATAGCCGAAGCCTTGGGGCTCAACTATGAACCTATGAAGAAGGGGGTGATGCAGCTAGATGGAAATAAAGTTGATACCGTGGGTGTCATCAAAGCGCTTCCATTAACTCTATTTGCCTGCCCAAGTATCACGGTCCCGCAAGATACAGTGATCATAGATGTTCCTCCTATGTTTGGTCTCTGTCTTTCTTGAGAATTTACTTCAAAGGTGGGCGGATATTTGTCTTTAGATTGGTCACATCTAATACTTAGGACCAAGCATGGTGCGAAAATGAAGATAGAATCAGAGGCTCTACATTCCGAACACGTGGCAGATGAGGCCCTGATCAATTTTGAGGCCGCACATACCTCCATCACCAAGCAAGACATGTACAATGTCAAACTGCTAGAGGAGGAAAAGGTGAGCAGAGACCGAAATGATAAGGAAGATGCTCTGTTGAGTGAACATATAAACAATGATCCTTTCAGGAATTATCATGCTACCGAATTGGGCACATATGTGATTTATGATGAAGACCAGGTTCTTCCGAAGGTCGTCAAAGAATTCGACGATAACCAAGCAAATGAGCTGTGGACGTTGTCTAATATCCCCACAGAATGAGAAATTGTTGAGGTCTTTCCGATTCCAATTCGCTTGTTCAAATAATGAGGCTGAATATGAAGGGTTAGTCTAGGGCCTAAGCCTAGCAGAACGAATGGGTATCAAGCAATTGATTGTGTTCAGAGATTCTGAACTAATAGTTAATCAGGTCTGAGGAATCTCTACAGCAAAGAATATCCACATGAGATCCTATCGGCATCGAATCTGGGACCTAATGGAAAGCTTTGAAGCTTTCAATATCCTGACCATTCCCCGAATGCAGAATGGCGATGCGGATCGCATGGCAGTGATTGGCGCTCAGTTTGATCCTGTTTTTGACTTACTTCGGAACAAATATTCAGTGCGAGTGCTTGTTCGACCAGCAATCCCCGACAATTATTAGAGTTGGCAGGTCTTTGAGAGCGATGAACACATCGCTTCATTTATTCAGCACTCAGGAGAATTTGCTGATCAACTTCAACCAAAGATCGCCGAGGCCTACGAAGGACAAATTATGCAGCTAAAGTCAAATAAGCTTCCGAAAGGATTGGTTACTCTAAAAAAAAAATTCGATTGTAGTGACCCCCGAAATGATAAGCGAAAGTTCATGGTAGACAAAAGTGATTATGAAAACCTTCGGGTCTCTGATGACAGGAATCTACGGGTCGAAAAAAGATGTCTCACAACAAGACAGAGAAAGGCTTATCAGTTTCTGCAAAAAATATGAAGTAGTGGCCTGGTCCTACGATGATCTGGAGGGTTACGATCCTAGCATCATTCAACATAATATTGAGCTAATAGAAGGTGCGAAACTAGTATGGCAGAAACAACGGCTAGTTAACCCTAAAGTTGAGGCCTTGATGGCACAAGAGCTAACCAAGCTCATTGAGTCACGTATTGTCTTCCCAATCAAACACAGTACTTGGGTACCAAATCTGGTACCAGTCCGGAAGAAGAATGGTGATATTCACTTATGCGTGGACTTCTGAGACCTAAACAGGGCATCTCTAAAAGACCACTATCCATTTCCTTCTATGGAATCGATCCTCCAAACTGTGGCAAGATCGAAAATGTTCTCTCTACTCGATGGCTTCTCTGGCTATAACCAGATTTGAGTCAAAGAAGAAGATCAACACAAGACTACATTCACCACCAAGTGGGGAACATTTGCATATGCTAAAATGCCTTTTGGTTTATCTAATGCAGGGGCAACTTTCCAGTGAGCTATGGACGTTGCATTTAGCGAACTGATCAATAAGTTTATCCTAATCTATTTGGATGACCTTACTATGTTCTCTAAATCTAAAGATGATCATTTTGATCATTTGGAATTAGTTTTTCAAAAGTGCCAGGAGTTTGGGGTTTCCCTAAATCCAAAGAAATGTGTGTTCGGAGTACTTCAAGGTAAGTTGTTAGGGCATGTTGTGTCTAAGGAAGGTATTTCAATTAACCCCGAGTGAGTGAGGGCTATCAAGGAGCTTCCCCTTCTGGTAAATAAGAAAGGTGTCCAGTCTTTTCTGGGCAAGGTAAATTTTGTCAGTAAATTTATTTTCAATTTTGCGGGAATGATTAGGCCGATCACCCTAATGCTGAAGAAGGATCAAATTTTCAAGTGGACAACAGAAGCTCGGGAGGCTTTTGAAAAGGTCAAGGAAGCGATCTCCACAGCCCCGATGTTAATTAATCTAGATTAGTACAAAGATTTTATAATGTATGCCTTCAGTAGCAAGTCCAGTGTCGCTACTGTTCTAATTCAAAAGGATAGTGAAGGAAAGGGAAAGCACCCAGTTGCGTTCTATTCCCGAATCCTAAAGGAATATGAGGTGAATTATAACTTCATCGAAAGACAGGCCTTCACAATAGTAAAAGGACTGAAAAAATTCTGCCATCTAATTTCCTACAATAAAATTCTGGTATATGTCACACATTCTAGTGTGCGGGAATACATCATGGAGGGAGAGATCACAGAAAAAAGAGCTAATTGGATTACCAAGATCCTGGAGTATGACATCGAGGTCAGGCCTACCAAGACTGTCAAAGGCAGAGGACTGTGTGAGTATATGGCACAGAACGAGGGGGTACCTGCCAAAGAGGAACAGCCAGAGCTCGTCCTGATAAATGAAGCTAGATCGGGAGATGATTGGCTAACAGATAGAATGAACTTCATGCAAACCGGAAGGTATCTGCCAGGTCTCTCATCCCAAAAAAGAAGGTATTACCGGCTACAAAATTGTCGATATATGCTGGTAGAAGGAGTTCTTTTCAAAAAAAAATTCAATGGTGTGCTCCTGCGATGTGTTACTTCAGGGGAGGCACAGAGGATCCTCGACGCGTTTCACAATAGCGACGAGGGCGGACATTTCTCCGCTAAAACTACCGCCATCAAGGTCCTACGAGCTAGATATTACTGGCCTACACTCTTCAATGATTCCTACTCTCTAGTAAGGGCTTGTAAAAAATGCCAGTTCTTCTCTGACAGAAGAAAGAATTCAGCGATGCCCCTCAAACCTATCGTGGCAGATGAACCATTTGTGCAATGGGGCCTGGACTTCATCGGAATGATCAACCCGGTTTCTAGTGCCGGACATAAATAGATATTAACAACTACAAACAACTTTACAAGGTGGGCGGAAGCTGTTCCCCTTAAGGAGGCAACAGAAACAGAGATTGTAGATTTCCTCGAAACACTAGTGTAGATTTCCTCGAAACACTAGTGACAAGGTTCAGCCCTCTGAAGACAATCATTTTGGACAATGCCAGAGCATTTGTAGGTACAAAGGTATGTCACTTTGCATTAAAAAATGGCATATTCCTTAAAACATCATCAAACTATTATCCACAGGGAAATGGCCTAGCTGAGTCGACAAACAAAAGTTTAGTCTGACTCCTAAAAAAGGTTGGCTCAGAACACCAGAGGGAATGGCATAAAAATCTCTGAAAAGCGCTCTGGGCCAACCGCATAACCCCTAAGCAAGTCCTCAAAACTTTTCCCTATGAGCTGGTATATGGGAAAGAGGCGCTGTTACCTATCTCTATGGAGATTCCGGCGATACAGTTATTGAAATCTCTTGAGATAGAACAAAATGATGCCATGGAGGTTCAACTCGCCGAACTACTGGAAGTACAAGAAAAAAGGGAGAATTCCCTAAAAGAAATGACAAACCGTCAACAGGTGGTCAAACGATGGTTTGACAAGAAGGCCTCCGACCAAGGTCTAAAAATTGGAGACCTAGTGCTAAAATATGACAGCAGGGCTGCAAAGCCAGGTCATCATAGTAAGTTTGACAGCCTATGGGAAGGACCCTTCAAAATCATTTAATGCATGCAACATAACGCTTTTGAGCTGGAAAATATGGAACAAGAGCCATTGGGGATCCCGGTCAATGGGATTCATCTTAAGTTGTTCCATTAGGCATAAAAATCTACCTTGTACAGTTGTAAATAACGCTTTTATTTCCTTTCTTGTTTTTGGCATGTTCTTTTGCTGAATCAGTGGTCTTTCTACGCATGTGCTCATTATCATTGGCGGATAAAACACCGAAGTTGCTTTACTCAAAATATACTCATAAATGGGGAAAAAGCATACAAAATTTACAAACCCAAAAAAATTAAACATAGAAGCAAAAATGAGCATAGAATTTTCTTAAAAGGAGAAGTATATATTTCTATATATATGTTCCTAGGTTACAAAATGGCTGGGATGCCAATTTTCAAAATATACAAGTATCAGAGTATATATATATATATACGATGGCCTTTTATCAGGCTTATTTGGAACAGGTGAGTTACATCATCAGGCAGGAAGACAAGGGGGTTATCTATCCAAAGGAATGGCTGGCAGCAACCAACGCATTCACTGCAGCATCCGCTTCTTCCTCGTCCACGGGCTCCTCGGCAGCACTAGCGGCATCATTCAACATAGCCATCGTCGGTGGTGGATACACCAAGTCCCTAAAGTCTGTATACCATTCTACGTCGTAGAAGGGTATCACGTTGTAGCTCCAAAACAAGAAGTGAAGGGCTTGAGTAACCCTTTGCTGGTGCTGGCCACGGGTCTGTAGGTGGAATCCGCTGAGAAATGGCAGCCAAACAACGACAGCCTCTTCTTCAATAAAGTAACGTAGGTCACTGGCTATTAGTAGGCCTATCCCATACGCAACATGTGTAACAACCTCGCCGAGCCCATTCAGGTACTTCTTCGGGAAGATTTCTTTGACTAGCTTCAAGATAAGCGGCCGGGGAACGCAAATGTCCAGCATGGACGCTACAAAGTGCGAGCACACGTCGGTATTCACTCGATACTTATCTTCATATTCAACATAGTCTTTGCCTAGAACCCACTTAATGGCTACCAGAACCAGCGAGTGCTTGTTCTTCATCATCTTTTTGAGCCTTCTAGTGGAGATCTCACCTACAAACGCCGTCTGTGATTTGAACGAGGTTAGGCGAATTGGGGTATCCATTTTTCCTAACACTATCCCTAGGTCTGCTAAGTAATGCCAAATCTGCTCACCACCTAACCTATGAAATGACTTGCTTAGCAATCTGCTACTGGCCTATCACTTCTTAAAAATGCTAAGTATGTTTGCTTGCTATCTATTGGGCTATTTATAGAAAAATTGACAAGACATATACCGATTCGCCTCAAAAAAATGTGATGTATGATGGCTGCCATCTCGAAAGCCGAGTCTGCGTTCGTTCACATTTTGGGTCAGTACATGCATGATAGCATGGCTCAAGGCGTGCTTAATTAAATGCAGTTAATTAATTAGCTTTAAAAAGGTGGTACTTGTTGGTGAAGGGACGTATGGCCTTAGGCTATTGTGTCAAATCTCAAATGCATCCTAGAGCCCAAGGTGATACTCGTATCTCTTCAGGCTATGATTGTTTGCTTGGAGTAATCATTCCGACCAGGATATTAATTATTGGTACATGCTAACGCAAGGTTAGAAGGCCAGTTGCAAGCTCAATTTCTAAGGAGATCAGGGCGTATCACACGATCGCCCCAATATGATGATGAAATTTGGCCGCCTCAGAATAGTAATCAGTTCATCTTGCACGAGTTGCCAGATTAACGGTACATGCCGAATTAAATGCAAAAGGCTTGCTTTCGCCTACCACCTTAGGAAAACTTGCTATTATTGCATGAAAAGGCTTAGTATTTCAAAGTCTTTTTGCAACGCAAGGAAAGTGCGAAGTGTTTTCTGTCTGTATACCTAGTGCAAGCGTATTCACAGGCCGGGAGCTTACAAGTTCTGTAGCGAAAGAAAATGTCAGAATCTTCAGCTCAGCTGGTGCAAGGAGAGATCAACCAGGAACTATTTTTGGCTATTCATTCTTTGGCCGAGGTATACATGTATGATGATGTAGCATATGCCACGCTTGGTATACCCGCGAAGACAAGAAGAACCAACACAGAGGAGCTGGAGAGACCCAAGGAATGGAGTAGCCAGAAAAAAGGTTAGAGAAAAGTGGGATAATATCTATGACCCAAAGCTTGCAAAGAACCCTAAATTTCTCAAAGAGGCAGCGTGTGCAAGGTTATTAGCGGCAAAGGCAGACCAAGCCACGGCAGGTAGAGTCTAGCTTAGCGGTCTCCCACAATACATGGTCCCGTTGGTGCACTATTGCCTGAAGGTGGTCGACGTGACTTTTCAGCGCTATAATCTAGATACCCATTGCATTGAGGGTCGCAATTTAAGGGTTCAGATTAGCCCATAAGCCATCTGGCATATGTTATGTATCCCTGATCCCAGCAGAAGAAAAGAGAATATCGAGCATTTTCGCCAAGCAAGGGGGAGAAAATATGGAAAAGAATGAAAACCGGCTCTGATTTCTTGTTAGAAGAGACTAATAAGAAAGGTGTTGTGTCCGCTAAGGCACCGAGTATCCCATTATCGCGTGGTTCATTCCGTGATGATCTGCAGGACCCCATCTCCATGCTGGCATTTGTTTGCAGCCGGGACTCTGATGAAAAGATTGAGGCTTTTCAGCTCGGACTTGCGATGCAGTTTCGCAAGCAACATGAATTTTTCTGGTATGATTTTGCTGAGTTCATGGTTGAAGAAATGATACACCAGATGGAGAATTACCAGGCGGAAAAGAAATTTAGATTTCTTTCCTACCTGGTCCACATGTTCCTGCATCAGAATCCAGATTTCTTCGCCCGATTTCTTCCACTATCAATTTTTGATGAGTAGAATAAAAGAAAGTCGGTGTCTACATGGACACCTTTCCTTTCCGCAACATATGACTATTATGCCTTCGCGGACTATTTCCTAGCCCCAGTTTTGAATGATTTGATCGGTGAAGGTGATATCGTCCGTCTTAACACTGAGCAGACTGAATTTCTACAAAGCTACACCCCTGCTTGTGACTGGTTCTTAGGCAAGGATTTCACAATCTTTTGAATGCGGGGTTTTATTGGTAAGTCTTTCCTGCTCCCAGCTTGCATTACAGATAGAGTGCTCACGCTGGAGGTTTTCCGACAGGTGTATATCATTGATTTCATGTTTTGTAGCTGCGAAAGTGTCAAGATGAAGGGATTCTTCACATGCCCGAAGAGTTTCAAGTCGATAACGCTGGTTAAAAAACAAGCACACAAGTTGCTAGGGGAGAAGCTGACATAGCTAGGGTTGGTACTGGTAAATGATAAATAGGATTACAACCCTTTCAATGACCTGCCAGAGCCACATATGAAGGTTACCCATGTTCCCCGACCATACTAGGAGAAGCGGCGTAATAAACGGACTGACAAAGATGAAGATTTTATGGAATTAGTACAGATCCCTACGCCAGACACTAGGGGGCCATGGCACAAGTTCTATTTTCCAGTGGACATGGCCAGGGACAACCTTCTGATAGAGCGCAACATGTATAACAAGTTGAAAGTGGGCGAGGAATGGAGTGATGAAAAAATAAAGGATTTCTAGAAATATCACCAAGAAATAGCATAGTTGAAAGCTCCTTATAATCAGGTAAAGGACGACTAGGAATTTGATAGATGGTGGAATGAAGGTCACCCCAGCCCAATTTCTAGTGCTGGCAGGAGTGAAGAAGCAGAGGGATCCGAGGAGCAAGAGGAAGAAACGGCGGTATCATCCTCTTCTACGCAAGGAGGCAATGTCGTGGGGCATGCCGCCTATGTGGGCACTAATGTCCGCTTTAATATATCAAGAGGCTCACTTACACGCACATGGGCCGCTAAACCGGTTAGGCTAACACCTCAGCAGGGAAATCTGATGGCTGAGGTTAGTGAGTGTCCGCCTGCGAAAAGGCAACACACGGAAAGTGTTATCGGAACAGTTTCACATGAACTCGTCGAAGGAGAAGTGCCCGCTGCTAGTCAAATGCCAGAGTTTACGGGTGAGTCACGAACGATCCTAGAGCCATCGCCGACCAGCCAGCAGGTACATTTCACTCCTTCCTCTCTTACATCTCATTCTTTCGTATCCGCCCCTGCTTCGTCAGCCACTCTTTTCGTTGGTCCGAGCCCTCCACCCTCTACTTCTGGTCTAGCTTTTTCAGTTAGATTTGCCCCGTATTTGTAGGACCAACCATTTATAATTACTCCTCCAAGCATGCTTACACCTACTACTGCCGCTCAGACCTTCCTCACCTCGCTTTCGGAAAGTATTCCCCCTGTCAGCCCCCATTCTTTTTCCGCTATGCTTACTGATCATTTTCCATTGCAACAAGCCGATACCCAGTCAACAATTATTCTTCCTTAGCCAATGGGCCTTACGACTGAATCTCCAGTTCAACCGCTACAAATGTCTAGCCCTGCTGATAGTCCTCAGGCCAAGCTATGGAACGTACCACACTTTTCTCCGCAAACGGTCACTCTCCAGAAGAAGCAGATGCATGCCCCTATGAAAATTACCTACCCCTATGCTCTGCCCTCGGGTGTCCCTTTCGCAGGTGGGCTGGTTTCATCACTGGATGAATTCATAGCATAGATCGATTGTGGAAAGGAAGCGTGCGCAAATAGAATGAGGCGACGAAGGGCGAAGGATGACAATGCCCCCGCCGAGCTGAGGGTGCAAGCTTCGTATGATGAGGCCCGACAAGAATTAAAATTTGCAACTATGTACCCAAGGATAAGTAAGCCTCAGAGAGAAATGCAACCTAAGGACTATGAGATCTATGCTGTCAGACTTGACATGAAGGTAGCCCGGCTGCAAGATAAAGTTGAAATCATGGAGGAGACACAACGAGTGGTCACTTCCGACTTCCTCAAAACTGGTCGCCAGTTAAAGAAGAAGGATGAGTAGCTCAGGGCAGCCAAGGAAAGGGTGAGCTTCCTAGAGACAAAGGAGAAATCTTTAGAGGAAAATATCACCTGAATGACAGAAAGAGCGCTCACAGCAGAGAATGAGAGAAACAGGCTTCAAGATGAAATTGTGAAGACCCAGGTAAAAGAATTGCAGAGTCAAAACCAAGCAACGCAACAGGGCCTACGGTCGATGGAGGAAGAGCTTGAATGCTTCCGCCTTAAATACAGTCAGAAGATGGCAGAGAAGGGTGAGGAGTTCAAGCGCCTACAAGAGCAGTATCAGCAAGGGGTACAGGAGAAAGAGGCCGAATTCAAAAGCCTGAAGATCAAGCTAGAAGAGGAGCTCCGAGAGACAAAGGCTTCTCTGGAAGAGCAATCGGCTAACCACTCCCGAGCTGAACAAACTTGGAATAAAGAAATGAACAGTTATGCGGAGCAGTTAGCGTCTGAGAAAAAGAAGAAGGCAGAATTGGCCGAGGCCTTTATTTCAAGGGAAGTGGAGATTTCTTCGCTTAAAGCCTTTGTGTTACCTACCCCTGCCCAACCTGATGTCATTCTGCTGGTTAGGCAATTGTATATTTCTCACTGGGAGAAAGTCAAGACCTTCTGCCTAACACTGCAGCCCACCCTCAGGTTCATCGACAAGGCATCAAAACTCAATCAAGAGGCCCACGACGCAATGGAGAGGTTCCCGCGTTTCATCTTGAAAAAGGTTCCTGAGGCAAGGGACTTTCTCAATAAGCTATACTCCATCTCAGACGAAATCCTTGCTAAGGCGGGTATTGAAGATCGGGACATTACTGCTCAAATTACCAACAAATTCATACATTGTCACTCCGCTTTCCAGCACACTAAGGCAGTGGCGGCTTTTCTGAGCAAGGTGTTTGACGATATACGGGGAAGTTTCTTTGAGTTGGGCAAGCTGGGATTGCCATCCCCCTTTCTCGAGGATGGCTCCATTGCCACAACTACATAGATCGCGGAGGTTATTGAGCAAAAGGAGAACGACCCGGAGGCATTCAAAGAATTTAACAACCCCCCAACGGCGGCCGACATTGAGGAAATCATTCATCCACTCTCCCAGCTGCTTTTCCATATCCAAGCAGGCGCCGACCTACCTGAAGTGCTGCCTCATAAGGAAGCTATTGATCTTCGCGGGGCACAAGAAAATTTGCGCAGCATGGCAAAGCCGTTCGAAAGTGAATGGTCACCTTTGCAGGCTACACTTTCCAAGCTCTAACTCCATTTGCCCTATGGATGAAGGCTTTGGTCTGCAGAACCAGAGAGTTTTTGGGTTCTCTGTTCCTTATCCGAAACACCCTTGATAGTCGCCAAAAGCTGTTAAAATAAAGATTCAAATAGCTCCCTTCGAGTTCCTTTTGCAAATGTTCATGTACCGGCCTGTGCATCGCCAAGTTTATTCGGCTCTCCAACAGGTTTTGATCTTCCCCTTTGCGTATTTCTCACTTCGCAACTTTGGATAGTGGCTCCCCTTTCGGGTCCCGAAATGCTACGCCAGGCGTCCACGTGTCTCGCCTTTAGAGTTTTTTATTTCCTGTTGCCTTGTTTTCTCTTCGGGTTGCGAAAGCCTTCCACAAAGGTCATCACTCCTAAGATTGTCAAAGGGGCCCACATCTTGGTACGTGGCAGCATATCGCAGACTTTTCTTACAGAGATAAAATAAGTAGCTGCTAGCTGTGAAATGATTTCGCGGCCTTCTTTGTTTTTGCGGACCCTACCATCAGCCAGGTGGCAACCTTCCGCAGCCTTTTTAACACAGCAAGGAGCTAAAAGCGATGGGCTATGAAATGCTGCCAAGTGTCTTTCAGACCCGGTTCGCATGGCTTTCTTCCCACTTCAAGAAGGACCTCAGCCCCTTGGACACGTGTCACTTCTTCACACTGTCTCAGCAACAATAAGAGGGATTCTCATTCAGGCCGCGACGGGATGCCACGTGCCTTACACTGATCATCAATGCGGGCGATGGGCTAGCTGAGAAATATATGGTTATCAGGTGCTACTCGTTTTGGTTCTCTGAGGCGGTGGATGGCACTTGTCACCTCAAGGCTTGGCTGGGACCTCTGCCATCATTACAAAGGCCGCGCCTGCACATGAATATCCAGATGCCGCATTTTAACTTGTTGCCATTGTAACGGCATGGGAAATCTTTTGATTCTGGCATCATTGTAGGAGATTGGGAGATCTTTTCTTTTACTGCTTTCCAAAGCGGTGGGATTTTTTCTCTCCAGCTATATATACTCTCTCTGTCAACGAGAGAAGGGTCCAAAAAAATAAAAAAAAAATTTGAGGGGTCCAAAAAAATCTGGGGAAAAAGGTCCAAAAAGGAAATAGATCAAGAGTTCTAAGAAAAAGGATACTGGTTATAGCAAAAGACATCAGGCCTCTCTTATATGTTTATTTTGCAAGAAACTTTCAGACTGTGCCAACTGTTCGGCCTTTCTATTTTTCATGTATTGATTGAACTATAAACTGTGCTTTTTATTGTCTTCGGCATTTCATTTGACAGGACTTCTATATATTGAATGCAAGCTTACTTATCTAAATCATGTCTAAATGACTCTTATTAGTAGTAAGAATGTATGCAATACTATTTTATGTTAATGAATGAATTGTTTATGCTATGCCTTTAAGTCTCTGACATTTTGGAACGTAATAACATCATTCAGGCCCTTAAATCTATGATTTATCGTGCCCATCAGCATATTTTGGCGCATCGCCTTAGATTAGACTTTATTTCATTATATCCGCTTCCTTTTCCCTTCCAAAAAACCATTATAGAAGAAGTCAACTTCTTTAAAACCTGGAGGTCACTCAGTTTGGCGCAATAGGGTCCCCCTTGAATTGAGTTTCCCATAAGACACTGTTATCTCGTCAATTTTTGGTGTCAACATTATCTATTACTTTATTATTCTTTTGTTCAACATTCCTTTTATTTTCTCTTGACTTTTGAGGGAAAAGGAATTTTTGGTTATGAAAAATTTATTATATTGTTCTTTGGAAAATGTCCTATAATATCATATAGAAATAGTCACTTTTGGTATTTATTGAAGGGGGTTTGAAAAATAAATTCATGAGAGAAGAAGAAGATATATTATAGGGAGAAATTTTGGCATAGATACATTACTTCAAACTTCTTCAATTAATTAGCTAGATGTTGTTCATTAGTGAATAATAATACTAGTTAAACTTAAAATTCTCAATTGGAATTAGAAAGGAAATGATTTAATATATTAGTTTTTAAATCTTATTAGGTTTTATTCTTAGACTAGTTAGTTTGGATGCTAATCTATATGACTTGTTAACAAGGTAGAGCCATACCTCTCGTATTAGGTTAAAAAATTCACAGGCACCAAAGGCTAACAACATAAAAGAACACACCCCAAGAAGGTTTGGTAGGATTAAAATCACTACAAAAAAGATGCAACTAAATTGTACAAAATATAAAGAGAAACATCCATAAATAATAATAATATGCATGTGTACATGTATAGAATACTTTAGAGAGGGAATGTGAAAGAAGAGGAAGTAAGATAAAAGAAGATAGAAGAAATAAGAGATACATAAAATAGGTAGGAGAATGAAATATGAAATATAAAATAGATTATAGTAGTGCAATGTTAAAATTTCCATACCATTGAAATTCAAGTTATATTTTAGGCTTACTATGGTGTCCATTCCCCTGGTATTTTTTAGGGATCATTTATCCTTAGGCTTGGCCTTTTCCTTCACTACATTGCCAAAATTATTTATCATATTCTAATCATTCTCACTAACTTGAGACCACATGTTGAATTTTGAGTAATTTCTTCAAGATGTGAGTGACACATGTGGACATCCACATGACACATTAACAACCCACAACTTTAAAATAAATTTGATATTAGTTTCATACCCACATGCATACTATAATTCTCATCTATATTTAAAAAATACCTCCTATATTATTTAAATCAAACCCTTCAACTTCCAAGGATCCCTTCTGAAAAGTTATATATTTTTTTATTTCTTACTTCCTCCCAAACAATAAAAAATTTCTCTTGGATATTCTTGGCTAATGATACCTCCATTGTTTATACTTGTTGAGGCTACATGTGCTATTAGATTCTTATTGACAACTCCATGCACTTAGTATTCCCTCCTACATCATAGTGATAATATTATTTTTAAAAGTTATTTTATTTTTTGAATAATATTGTGCCTCTTCTTTATTATTTCCTTCTATATTTCTATTAAAAAATCTCTTGGTAACCATCAAAATCCTTTATCTAATTTCATTTACACACTAGTTGATCAATCCTTGTAGACCTAGGATTTTATGATCATAAATTTATTTCAATTTTTCTTAATCCTAGATGTACATAGGATAATAGCACATTCTTGTGGCAATGGAAAAAGTATCCCTTCTACTTTTCCCTTGCTTTTTTGGGCCCCTTATAAACTAGGCTTAATGTTGCCTTGACTTAGTGTTGTAATGTGTTTAACATGCTCACATTAGCTCTTGGGCCCTTGTGAACTAATGAATTTAAATGGTACCTTGCTAAAGTGTTGTGACACACTTTCACACTTTTCTAAGGTCTTATTAATTAATTACACCTACTAAACCTCTTTTTAACTAAAATAAACCTTAATCATGCCTTCTTTGAAGTGTTGTAAAGTGTTGTAACACACTTTCACACTTTTCTAGGGGTTTTATTAATAATTGGGATTTATTTTCTTTAATTGGCCCTATTTTACATCCACAAGCCTCATTTAATGCATCTTTTTGAGGATATTCCCAACAAAAACCATTAGCCAATCATAATTCAGGTGCTTTTGGCTTGTGAGGCCCATATTTAGTGATCTGAGACTCATTTTCCACCTTGGGAAAATGAGTCCCACCTAGATTTTTGGGTCCCAATCCTAATTTCACACCTTTCTAAGAATTTTTAAAAATGATCCCAAAAATTATGCCTAGTGGGACTCATTTTTCACCTTGGGTGAATGAAATATACTGGACCAATTTTTTTCAAAATTTTCAAGGCAACTTACAATGAGTCAAGCACCCGTTAAGGTTAGTCAAAAACCAAAACAATGCTGAAAGTAACTCTAACCTGAATGTACACCAGGATCCCGATATGGGCAAGGTGTGAGCATTGGTCAGAGGGTCTCAAAAGTAAATGCTGGAAAGAAACTCTAACCACGAGATGCGCCGGCGAACGACGAGCATTCGGTCAGAGGGTCCCTATCTATTGCAATACTGGAAAGTAGCTCAACACCAAGCATGTGCTACTCAGTCCATGATGGACAAGAGGCGACCATATGGCGGAGACTTGAATTTACAAAGCAAATTAAGAAACTAGGCGGCAAGCCAGCCTCTTCCACTTATTCAGTGGGTAATTACAAATACTGAAAAAGAACAAGAAAGTGAAAGATGCTGACAGTACTACTGTTCAGCTTACAATATCAGAATTTTAGATGTTAAGCACAAGATTTGAGTGTCACCCGCAGCTGCAACAATATATATGATATTCTCAATGATATCAATGCCTTTCCTCTCAAGAACAAGCTCAAATGATAGTTTTATAACACGCTGTTATGACAGACCCAAGACTGAAACTGTTATCAGCAATACAGTAACTCAATGAAATGCTCACCACACATTCACCACTCACCCAATAAGCATGAAAAAGGATGCAAATGACTCCTAAGAAGATGGCGCCCAAACCAAGGACACAAAACAGACCCAAAGTGATGCTATTTATTTTCTGCTCAACTCCCAAGACACCCAAATGGTACGGCTTTATGATATAGGGCGATTTCTTTCTTAAAATTCAAGTTTTGCTCAATAAAATCTGATAATTGGTGCAAAGGGGCGCCCAGCCAAGAAAAGAAGATAGGAAAGATACCCAGAATGAAATATTTTTGTATTTTTGAAATATGAGTGAAACATACAATCAGCTATGAACTCAGCAACTACAGAAAATCACATGAAAATGCTTATAATTGAACTACAATTGCAACAACTCACAACAAACCAATCCTCACTACAAAAATGCACTCAAAACACAACAAACCTCTCCACTAGGTGTTGTCTCACAAGCACGAAGTTGAGCCAAGCTAGGAGGCATTCATTCCTCGAAGCAATCCTCTCACCATTTCGGCAGCATAACTTTACTCAAGACGTTGGATGATGAAACTGAAGACCAAGACCTCCTTTTAAAGACTTGAGATGACTGTCCAGAAGCTTCTAGAAACCCAGCATTTCAAATTTTGAGTAACTCCTTTTCCCTCCAAAAGTGGCGTCCTTTTTGCCTTAGCAAATTTGACATTTTAAATTACAATAAACTCCAAGGTGGGCGTCCTTTTCTCCAACATTGATTTTTGACATTAGAAAAATATAAAATAATCTTCATGGGGCGCCACCCCTTCAAAAGCCACCTTTTAAAAACAACTTAAGTTCCAACACTAGGCTAAGGGGGTCAACAGCAAAATATAACATTAAACATGCCTTTATTAAAATTAATTCAACTTATCTCTCCAAACGAGCCCCAAAGCCGAAATTGAGCAAAACCAACTGAACAACTGAAGTAGAAGGTTAATCGAGCCGAGACCAACAAGACCACTGCCAGAAATAGAATTTACTAAAAATAGTAAATTCGTGAAAGTGCTCAGAATGCCAAAACGAACACATCACCGAAAAGCTCACGAAAAACCCAGAAGGAATCCGCAATTCAAACGCCAATCCGTGAGCACAAGAAACCACCAGCCAAGAAACCCTAATTTCACCACCGGAAAGCCTACGGGTCTCCAGAATAGGCTAACGGTAAATCAGAAGAAGTCATGCTCGAGAAGGGGACATTACAGTCCGCCCTCCCCAAGATTGCTTGTCCTCAAGCAATTGTAAACTCAGATGCTACAGAATCTCCTCATTTTCCCAAGTTGCATCCTCCATGGGCAAGTTCCTCCACTTCACCAAATACTCTCTAATTGTTCTTTTCCTCAAAGAACGCTCTCTGGAATCAAGAATCTCCTCAGGAATCAAAACTAACTGTCCTTCTTCATCCAAGGGTGGCAATTGAGATGAAGCAATAACGTTGTGCCCGAGTGCCTTCTTGAGGCGAGACACATGGAATACATTATGCACTTTGCTACTCAAAGGCAGCTCCAACTCGTAAGCTATAGCTCCCACCTTTCTGATAACCTTGAACGGACCATAGAAGCGAGGCTTAAGCTTCTCCGCTCCACTCTTCTTGAGAGTAGACTGTCTATAGGGCTGTAATCAAAGATAAACCATATCTCCAACCTCAAAAGAGCGCTCAACACGCCGCTGATCAGCGTACATCTTTTGCTGATTCTGTGCAATCTGTAAATTGTTCTTCAAGGATTTCAATATATCTTGACTTTGTTGTAACATATCCTTGGCTAGAGGGGCTTTGCTATCTCCAAACACCAAATCTGCAAAGCTAGGGGCCTCATAACCATAAAGAGCCATGAAAGGTGACATCCTTATCGACATGTGGAAGGAGGAGTTGTAGCAGTATTCTCCCAAGTGAAGCCATTTCACCCATGCCCTTTGCTGTTCTGAAACATAATTCCTCAAATATCCTTCCAACCATTTGTTTACTATCTCTGTTTGCCCATCCGTTTGAGGGTGATAACTAGTGCTCGAAGTAAGCACTGTACCACTCATTCTGAAAACCTCCTGCCAAAAAGTGCTTGGGAACTTGCTGTCCCTATCACTCACAATGTTTCTTGGCAACCCATGCAACCTAAACACCTCATGAAAGAATAGATCAGCAACTTGAGCTGCTGAAAATGAGCTGGTAATAGCGAAGAAATGAGAAAATTTTGTCAATCTGTCTACCACAACATAGATACAATCTCTTCCTTGAACTTTGGGCAATCCTGTGATGAAGTCCATTGAGATGCTCTCCCACTTTTGGTTGGGAATGGGAAGAGGTTGTAGCAGACCAGTTGGAAGTGTATGCTCATTTTTATTCATCTGACAAATAGGACACTCCTGAATGTATCGCTGAACTTCACTCTTCAACCCCTTCCAAGAAAACCTTTCTCAGATCTGCCTATAAGTCTTGAAGAATCCCTGATGACCAGCAAGTGGTATATCATGAAATGTCAACAAAAATCTTCTTCTTGAGCTTAGAATCAGCCACCACAAAGATTCTCCCTTTGTATTGTATCAGCCCTTCAACTACCTTATACCTTTCATCATGAAAAGTACCCTCCATAATGCTGGTTGTGAACTGATCTTTGGCATAATCAGTAAGCAAGGTATTCTTCCAATCAGCAGTAAGCTCACATAATGAGCTCAAATGAGGTCTTCTAGATAATGCATCAACCACTATGTTGTTTTTGCCCTTGACATACTCAATGTCAAAATCGTAAGCTTGAAGCTTACTCACCCACTTCTGCTGTCTTTCGTTCAAGTCCTTTTGATGCATGAAATGCTTGAGACTATTGTGATCAGTTTTGACCACAAACTTACTCCCCACCAAGTATTGTCTGAACTTGGCTAATGCATGCATGATTGCAAGCATCTCCTTGTCATAAATAGAATAGGTCTTCTCAACTCCTCTTAATTTTCTGCTCTCGAACACGATGGGATGCTTATCTTGCATTAAAACAGCCCCAACACCTTCTCCGGATGCATCACATTGCAGCTCAAAGGGCTTGGAAAAATCTGGAATTGCAAGAACAGGACATGAACTCATTATCTTCTTGAACTTATCAAAAGTACTTTGTGCCTTTTCTGACCAGCAAAAAGCTCCCTTTTTCGTAAGGTCAGTGAGAGGAGCAGCATTCTGAGAATAACCCTTAACAAACCTTCTGTAAAATCCACAAAGGCCCAAGAACCCTTTCAAGTGAGTTAAGTTCTCAGGAGGTGGCCAATCAACAATAGCCTTGATCTTTTCTGGATCAACCTTCACACCTTCGGCACTGATGATGTGACCAAGGTAAAGCAGCTCCGTCATTCCAAATTCACATTTGGATTCTTTGGCAAACAAGCTTTCTGATTCTAGGATGTTAAGCACTTCCTCCAAGTGCTTGAGATGCTCTTCCCAAGTCTTGCTAAAAATCAAGATGTCATCAAAAAATATTAGCACAAACTTCCTCAACTGCTTCTGGAAGACTCTGTTCATGCAGGATTGGAAGGTGGCAGGAGCATTAGTCAACCCAAATGGCATGACTAAGAACTCAAAGTGACCATAATGGCATCTGAAGGTTGTTTTCTCCACATCAGATCCTCTCATTCGAATTTGATAGTAGCCCGACCTCAAATCTATCTTTGAAAAGAACTTAGCTCCATGTAGCTCATCAATGAGCTCATCTATCCTTGGAATTGGATAACGATTTTTGATGGTGCTTTGATTCAAAGCACGATAATCAACACACATCCGAATGGTACCGTCCTTCTTCTTTACTAGAACAACAGCTGAGGCAAAGGGACTCTTACTAGGCCGAATGAAGCCCATCTCCAAGAGCTCCCTAATGTTCTTTTCGATCTCATCCTTTTGCTTTTTGGGGTACCGATAAGGAGTTGTGATTACTGGCTTGGCTCCTTCCTTGAGCTCTATGACATGTTCTGAACCTCGATCGGGAGGTGGTCCAGGAGGTAAATCGGCAAACACTTTACTCTTTTTAGTGAGTAAAGACTGAATATCTGGAGGATACTCTCTTTTCGTTTCAACTGGACTTGCTGGAAGAATCATGCACTCCGTAGCCCACTCCACTTGGTCATGACGTATCAACCTTGCCATCCTTTTGAATGACACAATCCGAGGACCACCATTTGACATGCCTCTCAACACCACCTTCTTTCCATCGGATTGAAATTTGAGTTCCATGGTTTGCAGGTTTAAAGAGATCTCTCCAAGAGATCACAGCCACTGAATGCCAAGGACAGCATCCGTATCTCCAATACTAACCACATAGAAGTCATCCTTGACTTCGTAATTGCCCAATTGCATTGACATGTTGGGAATCTTCTTGGTGCATGAGATGTGAAACCCATCAGCAACCATAACTCTGAAACCTTCAAAATCTTCTGTTTGCAGCCCCTTCTTTGCCACCACAACTTCATCTATGAAGTTATGTGTTGCCCCAGTGTCAATTAGAGCAACTATACGCTGCCCCTTGATCATCCCACGAACTTTGAAAGACTCATTCTTTTGAAAGCTCGAAAGTTGAGCCAAAGTACCACCACTTTCTTTTTCACTTTCGGATTCTTCTGGAGCCTTTTCTTCTTCGCTGTCCTCAAAATCAGCTTGCTGATCAGAAAAATCAGAATTGCTTTCGTCAGCTGTATAGTACTCAATTTGATGGATTTTAGCCCCCTTTGGACAAACATGATCTTGGGACCATTTTTCCCAGCAACGAAAACATAACCCCTTTCTTCGGAGTTCGTTGATAGTCTCTGGATCCAATCTTGTGCCATGAGGCTTCTGCTGTTTGAACTCTTTATGGTGAGGCTTTTGATGAAGCTTTTTCCCTCTATCCCCCTTGTGAAATGATGGTTTGGAATGGAACTTTGCTTTTGGAGCAGCCCACTCCATGTTTCTAGCTTTCTTCATTGCCTCTTGTAAGGAAGGTGGATCAAAAGCTTTAATCCAACCCTTGAGTGGCTCCATCAATCCTTCGCTAAATAGGATCACTAACCTTCTCTCCGTGATTCCAGTGACCATTACTGAAAGTCTTTGAAACTCGGCAATGTAGGCATCAACAGTGCCATACTGCCTCAACTGTGCCAACTCCCTGAAATGCACTTCTGGATCCTTCTTCTCGAATCTCTCAATGAGTCTATTGGTGAACTCATCGTAGGTAGTGATAGACCCATGACCTAAGGTGACTAGGCCATGGTACCACCACTCATGTGCCACCCCATCTAGGTGTAGCGTAGCGAATTTAATCGCTTCTTCTTCAGCCATTGGTCTAAGAGCCAAGTAGTTGTCTAGCTTCTGTATCCAAGCTCGAGCAGAACTACTATCACTTCCATCAAAGTGGGGAAGCGTAACCTTGCTGATAGCTTGATGCAAGTCTCCTTGTGCTGGAGTCCTTCTTTGGTCGTAATTCCTCCCTTGGCCTCTATCCTTCCTTCTATACTCCATGTAATCATTGAAGGACATGTCAAGCTTGACTTCATCAGGAAGGGTGTCATATTCCGTACGGCCGATCCTCAGCCTCTCCAAAGATGAAGCATTTTCTTCTGGATCAGGATGTGGGTTTGCTGGTGCCAAAAATGTGGGTTTGAAGGGTCTAGCAGAAATGTATGTGTTGCTCACTGAAGGTTGAGCAACATGACTATTGTGCAGGTTGGAAGCACTGTGCTCACCGGTATGCACTGTATTGTTTTGTGGAGTATTCTGACTCATTCTCCCCAACATGAGAGAAAACATATCCAACAAAGCATCCATCTTCTTATCAAGCCCTTGACATAGATTGGCCGAATTGTCTATACCTTTCCCACTGTCACCTCTGTTGCTGAAAATCCTCTCATTACCCCCTGAAGTCCTTTCACTGTCCCCCATTTCTGTCTCCTGAGAAGACTCCCAATGAGCCCTCAAAACCTCTGATGCTGTCTGACCTTCTGGAGCTTGATGCAACTGTGTTTGAACTGTATCCCTCTTGTAAACCCTTACCAAGTACCTCTATTCTCTGTCACTCATAGAATGCTGATTTCACAGGATGGCAGGATGCGTGGCTCTGATACCACTGAAATATACCAGACCAAATTTTTCAAAATTTTCAAGGCAACTTACAATGAGTCAAGCACCCATTAAGGTTAGTCAGAAAACCAAAACGATGTTGAAAGTAACTCTAACCTGAATGTACACCAGGATCCCGATATGGGCAAGGTGTGAGCATTGGTCAGAGGGTCTCAAAAGTAAATGATGGAAATAAACTCTAACCACGAGATGCGCCGGCGAACGACGAGCATTCGGTCAGAGGGTCCCTATCTATTGCAATACTGGAAAGTAGCTCAACACCAAGCATGTGCTACTCAGTCCATGATGGACAAGAGGCGACCATATGGCGGAGACTTGAATTTACAAAGAAAATTAAGAAACTAGGCGGCAAGCCAGCCTCTTCCACTTATTCAGTGGGTAATTACAAATACTGAAAAAGAACAGGAGAGTGAAAGATGCTGACAGTACTACTGTTCAGCTTATAATATCAGAATTTTAGATGTTAAGCACAAGATTTGAGTGTCACCCACAGCTGCAACAATATATATGATATTCTCAATGATATCAATGCCTTTCCTCTCAAGAAAAGCTCAAATGATAGTTTTATAACACGCTGTTATGACAGACCCAAGACTGAAACTGTTATCAGCAATACAGTAACTCAATGAAATGCTCACCACACATTCACCACTCACCCAATAAGCATGAAAAAGGATGCAAATGACTCCTAAGAAGATGGCGCCCAAACCAAGGACACAAAACAGACCCAAAGTGATGCTATTTATTTTTTGCTCAACTCCCAAGACACCCAAATGGTACGGCTTTATGATATAGGGCAATTTCTTTCTTAAAATTCAAGTTTTGCTCAATAAAATCTGATAATTGGTGCAAAGGGGCGCCCATCCAAGACAAGAAGATAGGAAAGATACCCAGAATGAAATATTTTTGTATTTTTGAAATATGAGTGAAACATACAATCAGCTATGAACTCAGCAACTACAGAAAATCACATGAAAATGCTTATAATTGAACTACAATTGCAACAACTCACAACAAACCAATCCTCACTACAAAAATGAACTCAAAACACAACAAACCTCTCCACTAGGTGCTGTCTCACAAGCACGAAGTTGAGCCAAGCTAGGAGGCATTCATTCCTCGAAGAAATCCTCTCACCATTTCGGCAGCATAACTTTACTCAAGACATTGGATGATGAAACTGAAGACCAAGACCTCCTTTTAAAGACTTGAGATGACTGTCCAGAAGCTTCTAGAAACCCAGCATTTCAAATTTTGAGTAACTCCTTTTCCCTCCAAAAGTGGCGTCCTTTTTGCCTTAGCAAATTTGACATTTTAAATTACAATAAACTCCAAGGTGGGCGTCCTTTTCTCCAACATTGATTTTTGACATTAGAAAAATATAAAATAATCTTCATGGGGCACCACCCCTTCAAAAGCCACCTTTTAAAAACAACTTAAGTTCCAACACTAGGCATCTTAATGCTATGGTTTGGTGAGTTGCAACATCATATTTTGTTCATTTATCATTCTCCATTACTATTTCATTCTATTTCAAGGTTTGATTACCCAAACGGGGTTTGACCAAGGCAAACCCATATCCACTAACCCAACAACATTTTTCCCTCTCCTTTGTGTGTGATTTACAGTCTAGGTGGAAAATTTCCTAAGAAGAAAGATTGGACAAAAGTTGGAAAATCATTCAAAGTTGTCAAAGTTGTCATCAAGCCTTAGAGAAAATTAGAGAACACCTACAAGTTGCAAATCAGGGTTTTGAATCTAGAAATCAATAAAGAAGGATGGAGAAAATAGAGAAGAGTGGGATAAAACTTTCAAGCTTAAGAAAACCCTGACTGGACTAATTCACCACTTCTAGCGAATGAGTCCCAATTTCAATCAAAATTCATATTTTTGCAAATTCTAATACCCATTTGGCAAATTCTTGTTCTCACACAAAAACCTAGATTATGGATTGATTCGCCCAACTTGGTGAATGAGTCCCACTTAGCATTAAAGAAAGAAATTTTAGTATTTTAGACCTCATTCTATCCATCTCTAGGTTCCTAGGTGCACACAATCCTTTCTGTAGATTTCTATTTTGTTTCACTTGCATTTCTAGGTCATTTAGTGTTACTTTACATTGAATTAGGTTTTTCATTTCATCTTGCATTACATTTGTCTTTTCAAGTTCTTACTTGGTGGTGAACCCCTTATTAGTTTACATTCAGCCCCTAAGATAGCCCTATTGCGCGATCTCTTTCTCCTTTGCATTGAGATCTCTAGGGTCATCCTTGAGTGGAATATCTTGAAAGTGGGTGTGCTCTATGTCCTAAACCATAAGATAGCACTCATCCACCATTTCAAGAGGTTTGATTTTAGTGAAGATGCATTTAGAACATCATAATTCTGATTTCGAGTACATCATCATGATCCTAGATTTGGCTTGCATTAGTTAATTTGTATTCTAGGGTTTTCTAATTTTTCATTAGTGAAAGTTCATATAGCTTGCATTTTTGCATCTTATTTCATTGAAATTCATACAAAATCTGCATTTACACTTAGGATTTAAATCATACAGCATAAAAATCATAAAAATCAATTAAAAAGTCTTGAGAATTTTGAAGAAAATCCCTACTAGGACTCATTCACCACCTTAGGTGAATCAGTCCCTATGCATATCTGCATTGCATTTTTTGGCATTTAAAACAACATTTCTAAGCTTTTGTTTGTTGTTTATAGCTTTTTATTTCAGTTTCTAGATTTTTTGTTATAGTCATTTCATTATTCTTAGCTTATATTGCATTTGCATCCAACTTGCATTAAGTATCCCTTATATGAGTATTTGGTGTCCTATTACTAATACTATAGTCTTGTTATATGAAGCCTAGTCAGACTTGGAGGTTAAATTTTCCCCTTTTATTGGTGTGGTTTCCCCCCAAATTATTTAACGTGGGTTTTGGGGTAGCGCCCCCAAGATGAGGTCAAGCAGTAGCACCCCTTGTGGGGTCCAAGGGCAATGCCCCTGGCGCAATCCATGTCATGATACAAGGCGAGTTCAAGGGGAAACACCCCCAAAACCTCAAACAAATTTTATTATTTTATAAAGGCATTGGGAGTTATTTTTCTATTGGCTAACAAAAAATAAACCCTATTTTGTAACTAACATAAGTCTTGATAAATGACTAAGGGTTAGGGTTTCTGTTGATATTGTATTGTAGCATTTGCAATTGTATTAAGTTGCAAGGATTGTTGGTTGTAATTGGTTCGATTTGCTAGATAATAATATTTGACTATTTATTGGTGGATGTAGCCCAATTTTGGATGAACTACATTAAAATTGTCTCTCGTTGTTATTATTTCTGTGTATTTTTCATTCCTTTGTTTAATCTTTATCTACATTTAATTGATATCTTCTACATGAAATTCCTAACAAGTGGTATCAAAGCTAGGTGTGTTCGATTATCATTTGTAGGAAGGTCTCATGGTTGAGTGGGAATCTCATGGTTAAGTGGTAGCAATGGTGGATGAGGGTAAATTGAAGGTAGATAAATTCAATGGGTAGAACTATCAGTTATGGAAGATGACGATGGAGGATTATCTCTATCAAAATGATTTATTGAGGTCGTTGGAAGGAATAGCCAAGAAACTAGAAACAATGACTAATGAGGATTAGAATCTTCTAGATAGAAAGGCACTAGGAACCATTTGGTTGTGCCTAGAACCATCTCTAGCATTCAATATAATACAAGTGAATAAAATAGATGAACTAATGAAAGCTTTGGCTAAATTGTATGAAAAACCCTTAGCCTCAAATAAGGTATTTCTCATGAAGCGTTTATTTAATCTAAAAAATGATTGAAGGTGGATCTATGATAGATCATTTAAATGAGTTTAATATAATTTTTAGTCAATTGACTTCTATAAATATTAAATTTGGTGAAGAAGTTAGAGCTCTCTTGATATTATGTTCTTTTCTTGAAAGCTAGAATAGTTTGGTAATGACAGTTAGTAACTTTGTTCTTGGTTCAAATACCCTAAAATTTGATGATGTTGTTGGTTTTATTCTAAGTGATGAAATTCATAGGAAAGGCTTAGATAGATCCATATCAGGTAGTGTTTTGAATGCAGAAAGCAGGGGTAGATCAAAGGAGGGAGGAAAAGGTTCTAGAGGTCATGGAAAGTCATGAGGAAAATCAAAGGACAAGAGGTCCCAATCCAGAGGACAAAAGGATTGTTGGTACTATAGAAAACCAGATCATCTGAAGAAAGATTATTGGTCTTAGAAGAATAAAGAAGGAGAAAAAAAAAGAAGGAAATAAGGAGGAAAATGTGGTAAGTAATAAATCTAAAGATGATGCTTTGATTCTTTCCCTAGATAATGTTGATGATTCATGGGTTTTAGATTTAGCGGCCTCATTTCATGCTACACCTCATAGAATTTATTTTCTTGATTATGTCCAAGGGGATTTTGGGTTGGTTTATTTGGAAGATAACAAACCCTGTCAGATTGTTGGAAAGGGAAGAATTAAGATTAAGTTGTAGAATGGGAATCATTGGCTACTACAATAGGTAAGGCACGTTCCAAGGCTGAGTAGGAATTTAATTTTAGCAGGTCATCTAGTTGATGAAGGTTGCATAGTTACTTTTAGTGATAAAAATTGGAAGGTTTCAAGAGGTTCCTTAATAGTAGCAAAAGATGTGAAAGTAGGCACCTTATATCTTTGTACAGGGCATACTGTTCCTTATACTTTAGTTGTTGCAAAGAAAAAACAAACAAGTTCAAGAACAGTTGTTGTAGGTTAGCAAGAAGAGATTGAAATAGTTGTTGCAAGTCCTAAGACAACACTATGGCATAACAGACTTGGGCATATGAGTGAAAAAGGTATGAAAGTACTTCATTCTAGGAAAGTTTTACCAGGTCTGAAATGTATTAATATGGATTTCTATGAAAGTTGTGTATGTGGAAAAAAAAAAGAGTTAGTTTTCTCAAGGATGGGAAGAAAAAGAAAGATGAAAATTGAAGCTTGTGCATACAGATGTATGGGGACCAGCTCAAGTATCTTCTCTTGGTGGCTCTCATTATTATGTTACATTCATAGATGATGCAACTAGGAAGATTTGGATTTATTTCCTAAGACAAAAATATGATATATTTGAAACATTTAATAAATGGAGAAGCTTGGTTGAGAATGAGATGGGAAAAATATTGAAATGTCTTAGATCTAATAATGGTGGTGAGTATTGCAGCAAAGAATTTGATGATTGTTGTTCCTTTAATGGAATTCGTAGGTAGAAAGTAGTTACAAGGACTCCATAAGAAAATGGAGTGGTTGAGTGCATGTTTAGGACAGTAATGGAGTGTGAAAGGAGCATGAGATTGCATGTTGGGCTGCATTTAAACATGTGGGAAGAGGTTTTCAATGTCATTATATATTTAATTAATCGAGGTCCTTCAGTTCCTTTGGGTTGTGGTGTTCTAGAGGAAGCATGGACAGGTAAAAAGGAGAGTTATTCTTTTCTCAAAACCTTCGAATGTGAAGCATTTACACATGTAGATTTTGAAAATAGAACCAAACTAGATGCAAAATTAAAAAAATGTATCTTTGTTGGATATGGCATTGATGAATTTGGTTATAGGATTTGGGATGTTAAAAATCTAAAAATTGTGAGAAGCAGGGATGTTGTATTCAATGAGAAGGTGTTGTACAAAGATCAATTGCAGTAGCATGAGAAGAAATAAAAGGACTTTTTGGTGTTGGATGATACTCCATATAGTGATGTTCCAGTAGTTCCTCATGCTCCGCAATAACAACAAGAAATACCACAAACTCCAATGAATATTAGACATTCAACAAGGCTAAGTAGACCTCCTAAAAGGTTTTATCCCTCTTTGTATTCTATTTTTTTAACAAATGTCGATGAATTAGAAGTTATGATGAAGTTATGCAGGTGGATATAAAGGTTTGGTGGGAGCTTGCAATGAAAGAAGAAATGGACTCCTTGTTGAAAAATTAGACTTGGGAATTATGTAAGTTGCCTACGGGTAAAAAGGCTTTACCAAACAAATGGGTTTATAGGATGAAAGAGGTAGATGGAGGTAAGAACATATTTAAAGCCAGGTTAGTTGTAAAAGGATTTGCACAAAAAAAAGGCATTAATTTTGCTGAAATTTTTTCTCTGGTTGTTAAGATGACCTTCTATTTGTACTATTTTAAGTATTGTGGTTGTTGAAGATTTACATTTGGAAAATCTAAATGTGAAAACTTTCTTTCTCCATGGTGATTTGGAGGAGGAGATATATATGGAATAGCCCTAAGGATTTGAGGTCAAAGGTAAGGAGAAATTGTTGTGCATATTGAAGAAGAGTTTATATGGCTTGAAACAAGCACCTTGGTAATGGTACTTGAAATTTGATAGCTTTATGGCTGAGCAAGGCTACAATAGGTGTAATTCTAACCATTGTGTTTATTTTAAGAGATTGGATAATGACAACTACATTATTTTATGTTTATATGTTGATGACATGCTTGTAGTGGGGTCTAACATGGATCACATAAGTGAGTTAAACCAAAAATTAACAAAATAATTTTCTATGAAGGATTTGGAGGCAGCAAAACAAATCCTTGGTATGAGAATTTGAAGAGATAGGAAAAACAAAAAATTGACTCTATCTCAAGTTGATTATCTTGTAAAGGTGTTGTGGAGATTCCATATGGAGAATGAAAAAACTATCAGCACACCTTTTCCTAATCATTTGAAATTGATTAAGGAGATGTGTCCAAAGATACAAGATGAGGAAGAAAAATTTCCAAGGTACCATATGCTTCAGTTATAGAAATTTAAATGTATGCCATGGTATGCATGAGACCAAATATTGTACATGTTGTATGGGTCGTAAGTACATATATGAGTAATCCCATATTGGAGCATTGGAATGTAGTAAAATGGGTTCTTGAGTATTTGAGAGGTACATTCAATAAACATTTATGTTTTGGGGGCTCTAATACTGATTTAGCAGGTTATGTAGACATATTTGGTAAGGGATATTGATACTAGGTAGAGTACTTCAGGTTATGTCTTTACTGTAGGTGGGACAACAGTGAGTTGGATCTCATGGTTGCAAAAAGTGGTTGCTTTATCCACTACGAAGGAAGAGTATGTAGCTACAACAGAGGCAAGCAAGGAGCTGATATGGCTGCAATCTTTCATGGAAGAATTGGGTAAACAATAGGCCAATAGTTATTTGTTTACAAATAGTTGGAGTGCCATACATATTGCAAAGAATTATGCCTTGCATTCAAAGACCAAACACATACAGTTGAGGTATCACTTCATTCGGTCGGTGTTGGATGATGGAGAGTTAAGGTTGGAAAAGATACATACAAATGACAATCCAGTGGATATGTTTACAAAGGCAGTGACAAGGGATCCAAGTTGAGCTCTTCTTTAGCTTTGATTGGTCTTCAAGACTGAAAAACAATAAAATCAAATTAGAAAGGTCCAGGGTGCTTATTTCCAATGGGAGCTATAGGGTTAGCAGTGTTATGATCAGTCTCCAAGTGGGAGATGATATGGTGTGTAGTATAATCTATCTCCAAGTGGTATTTTTTTGTTATATGGACCCTAATCAGACTCGGAAGTTAAATTTTCTCCACTTTTATCAGTGCAATTTCCTCCCAAATTATTTAATGGGGGTTTGGAGGCAGCACCCCCAAGATAGGGTCAAGGGGTAGCACCCCTGGCGCTCTCCCTATCACAATACAGGGTGGGGTCGATGGGAAGAAAACCTCAAATAAATTTTATTATTTTATAAAGGCATTGAGAGTTATTTTCTATTGGCTAACATAAAAAAACCCAATTTTGTAATTGATATAAGTCTTGATAAAATGCCTAAGGGTTAGAGTTTCCATTGATATTGTATTGTAGCATTTGTAGTGGTACTACGTTGCAAGGATTGCTAGTTGTAATCGATTCAGTTTGCTGGATAACAATATTCAACGCGCTATTGGTGGATGTAGCCTAAGTTTAGGTGAACCATGTTAAACTTTTCTCTTGCTGTTATTATTTTTGTGTATTTTTCATTCCTCTACTTAATCTTTATCTACATTTAATTGATATATTTTGTATGCAATTCCTAACATGTAGTGAGATGAAGTTTGAGACTCATGTCATTTCGTGATAGCACAATTGTTGTGGACCTTGGGTTTTCTAGCTCTTTCACTCCTATTATTGACACTAGTACACTAGGTATGGACCATACCCTTAACAACTCTTTTCCTTCAAGTAATGTGATGTATGTTGAAACAAGGAATGAAAGTATCCGGTAAGAAAACATAATTCAAATCCATAAATACCTAGAAAACTTACAACATCAAGTGCAAAATGACAACATTTCAACTACAACCACCCTATAGATAGCATTCACCACATCCTTGAAAGTGAAGATGGACTTGACCTTGTGAAAAACATCATTCAAATCTTTGGGAAACATCTCACTTCAACAAATAGTTGTCCTTTACTTACAAGCAATGTCACAAGCCAAGGAGGAAGTCAAATTTCTCCTCCCACAACAATTGCTTCAATACCTACCTATACCAACCGTCAAGTCACAATAACAATGCAACCAACTAGTAATGTGATTCCTTGAGTATTTCCGCTAGCATCCCTAGTTCCTTTGTGGCATTGCATGTCTTATCTCCTACCACTTTACCACCTATAAGTATTCCATTCACTTGTCCCTCAAACACATACACCCTCTCACCTTTTTCACCTCCATCTCATAACACAAGTAGTGAACCTCTAATTAATCAACTCTTCCAAACCGTTTCATCCCTTCAAAAACAAATTTCCACCATCAATCAAAATTAAAATGGCCCACCCACATATTATGTCAAAATTAGTCCATTGTCCTTGGAGATATTGTGAACACTAATGCCACAAGGTGTAGATTTTCCTAGATTCAAGAAATATGGAGGAAAGGGATATCCTTCAAGCCATGCTAATGCTTATACTGCCTTATGTAGTGACTTTGTACTTGATGATAAACTCTTGGCTAAGATTTCCCTAGGTCCTTGAAAGATACTACCTTGGAATGGTTTTCTTCTTTACTGAACAACTCAATTTTTTCATTCAATGAACTTGTTGAGGCATTTGTTAACCATTTCCAAGTGCATATTACTCCTAAGATGACCTTAGCCAATTTGATGAGATGCAAGAAAAAAGAAGAAGAAAATATATCTGACTTTAATATCTCACACTATCAATTGCTTTATTCCCAAATTGATGTCAAGGTTCCAATACTTACCTTCAAAAGATGTTCATAGAAAATTTGCAAATAAAGATGCAAGACAAGCTTACCATGATGAAATTTCTATCCTTTATGCACTTGTGTACTGCCCTCTATGATTATCAAAATTCGGTTAATATTCAAGATACAAAATCCACTTCTACCCGAACTGAGAAGTTTGAGCCTGCAAACCAAAATAATTCCCAACCTTTCAGAAAATAGAACAAAGGGTTCCTTCAATTCAACCCCCCTCAACAACCAACTCAAAATTTCAATAACCAAGTAGTTGTTGTTAAAGTTGTGATACCCTTTAGCTATGGAGACCCAAAAATACAATTCAATCCCTTACCTGATACCCTTCAGAACACAATGTCCCAACTCATAGAATAGGAGATGATTACCTTACCTCCTATTAAAACACTCAATCCTAATAAGCCATTACTCACAAGCTATAGACCAAATTCTTACTACCATTATCACCAACAAAATGGACATGACACAAAACATTGTAAGCATCTTGAACATCTTGTACAAGACCTCATCGATTCCAGTCATCTTTTCGTTGGAGGTTTTAGTGATCAATGAAATAATTTTGTTGCCCCTCCTAACCAAAACTTGCAAATTTTCACTAACCCTATGCCTAATTATAAAATTTTATTTGTCAAAGCTAGCAAAACTAAAAATAATGATGTGATGAATGTTGATATGAATGATGACAACAATAACACTACTCAACATGATTCTGTAGATAATCCAATGGATGGCATGGTAGGAGTGATAGATTCCATTCCTCTAAAGATACACTTAAACACATGTGCACCCGATGGTCCTCTTTATATAGATGGTTGTATCTATGATAAGACCACTAATGGAATATTGATAGATCCCATCTGTGGAAAGAACATGATCACTAAGGAATTCTTACTTCTACATGAACTCTATCAAGATATATATGATAAACTAAAAGCATGGATCAAGATGCATAATGGTTTCACTTTCCCTATGATAGGATCGATCACCTTACCATTGCAAATAGGACCGAAAACATTAGATATCTCATTCTACATCATCCCATAGTTGGACCAATTTCGTGTGAAGCTAGGCTATCCATGACTTTGCTCCATTAAAGTTGTCCCTTTAGTTGTGCATTTAAAGTTTCCCTTTGACAATGAAATATTTACCATCCATCATAGTGGCTTTAACCCATTGTCCTCCAAAGGTAACTTTTCCTTAGATTTATTTTGACTCGAGCCTATGGAACCTATAAAATCATGAGAAGACTTATTTTCTAGTCTTATCAAAAGTTCAAGGAAAAGAAGATAGTAGAACTATCCCTCTAAAACATGTCCCCACCCACCATCAAGCCTACCATCCTAGATGAAACTATGATTGAGCCTAAAGAAATTCCAAACAACCAAGACCAACCTAAGACAGAACCTTCACCTCCTTCCTAGAAAATACCAAGAGATAACGAAACCAATCCCATCACACCTCCTAGAATAAAACAAGTTTACAAAGTCAAAGAGAAAGTCATTGAACAACCCATGTGGTACCTTTTGTTCCTCCCCTTAGGGAAGAAAAGAAACCTATGGTTGATCAACCCGCTCCTACACAAACACAACTTGAAAATCAAACTAAAATAAATAGAGGTGTTAGAGCGTATAGGCATCGACATTGTGCCCTTGCTTGCAGGTTACATGAAGAAATAAACAAAGAAAATAAAAATCCAAACTTGACTATTCAAATCAATGCATGGTGAATCTACCCCCGCCCTAAAACAAAACAATCCAATACAACAACTACAACAAGAGTCAAACCCCTCTTTAGACATTATCATTCGACCTCCTATTGTGATTAACTTAGATGACGATGAGGAAGTTGCTAAAATTTATGAAGAGGTGCATAATGAATTGAACACACTTTTTTCCTCTTCTATGAGCTTAAACGACAATTCTCTTAAGAAAAGTGTTTAGCCTGGTGATGGTCCTAGTTTGGCACTTGCTATTATCCCTTTGGCTATTTTCTCGCCTTTGGTATATAATGAACACAACTGGGATGTGGATGAACTTCTTTAGGTTGATTCACATGTTCCTTACTAATACTTATTTCTTTTTTATTTTTATTTTTTATGATTGCATGTGTGTAATGTGATCCCCCATGTTGCTCTGTTGGACATGTATCTCTCTCTCTCTTTGTGGCATTCCTCTAATTGTACCTTCATTCTTCTATATGTTATATACCTTTTATCTCTTCACATTTTACCTTTTTCATGTGTGTTTTGTTTTCCTTTTAGGGATGATGCAAGGTGCACTCCAGGCATTTCATCGTCTCTCTCCTTGACCAAAAGCCCCCTTTTCCCTTTATTTCTTTTTCTTTTTATATTTTCTTTTATCTTATGTTTCCTCTCTTTTGGGGATGATGTAAGGCATCAAGGATGATCCATATCCCTTCCATGTTGACCTGAATTTTTTTTCTTTTTTTTCACTCTCTTTGTGTCATTCTTCCAGTTCTATGCATATTTGGGGAATGATGACAATTTTGAGCTCTTTAAAAACATTGTAGCAAGAACATACTAACCCCAAATTCATAAATTTCTTATGTGTTTGGATTTTCATTTTTGGGAGAAAATCCTCTCTTGTCCTTTCTTTTTGCATGATGTATCTTTACTCAAAAACATATGACTTGGAATAGGGATTTCCAAATAAGTTCTCATGTCCTCTTTATTGTTATAATTTATCGTATGCTACTTTAAAGTAATTGCTCATAGCATGGTGTTTAGCAATTTATTTAAAGTGGGGGAATACATTAGTATTATTCTTTTTCATTTTTCTTTCTCATGGTTCATAGTGCAATCTTCTTACTTTATATGATGTGTTTTTCACTTTGTGGATGACATTAGGTGTGATTCCCTTCAAGATCATGATCTATCTTAGCATATTGCATTCCTCTTAGTGGCTTGATGTGACACAATGCATCCCCTACGTTGTGAATTTTCTATTCTTTGATTGGTTCTCTCTTGGAGACATTAGGCACAATGTTCCCTAAGTTAAGACCTCACATGAACTAAGCAAGACTCCCTTGAACATTTCTTATTGTTACATTTTTATTTTCAGTTATATGACCACCTTCAATAACACAACTTTTATTCTTGTAGAGCCATCTTGTTTGTTCATAAGCTCCAAGCATACAATTTTTTTCCTGTCTCATGAAGCTCAAAAATAATTTTTGCATGGCACCTTATCAAAGTTATCAGGAGGTATAACTTGGTATGGTTTGACAGGAATCCAAATGAGGGCATGACTTTCCCTTAGCAACTCACATGTGTGTGTGAGCACATACCGACCATGAGTGTATGTTTCTCACCTTCTTGGACTTCTCACCCAATGGATAGCCTAAAGTTTTGTTGCCTTGAGTATGAATTTTTTGGATAAACAACCTCGGTTTGATCCACATCATGATGGACAAATGGTTGAAGCTTGATCTACCCCCTTTTTCTTTTCTTTTTTCATTTTATTTCATTCTCTTTATGTCTTTGACAATGCATGCTTGTTCCTTAATGATTCTCTTTATATCATTTTTTTCATGTGTGTTATTTTTTGCCTATGTTGGTTTGACATGGGATCTTGATCCTAGGGGCTTGATCACCCCTCTTGATTGTTTTCATACCATCTCACCAATATTCACACACTTGAAATCCTCTTGATGTGTGTTTATCTACATTAGTGTGAGTTTGAAGTAAGTTCATCCTCTCACTAAAGTGGGGGCTAAATGTGGCAATAGAAAAGTATCCCTTTGTCTTTCCTGTAGTTTAAATTGGGGCCCCCTCCCTTGTAAATCCAGGGCTTAATGCAGCTCGACTCAAGGTTCTAAATGTGTTTAATATGCTCAAATTCAGGGCCCTTGGTCCCTCGTGGAACTAATGAATTTAAATGGTACTCTCATTAAAGTGTTTTAAAGTGCTGCAACACACTTCTACACTTTCTCGGTCTTACCACTCACCAAGCACCTAATAAACCTCTTTTACAAGTAAAATAAACCTTAACTTACCTTATCAAGCAGCCGTAAAGTGCTGTAAACACACTTTCACACTTTTCTGTGGCTCTCTACTAATAATTGTAATTATTTATGCTTCTAACTGGCCCCATCTACAAGCCAAACCCCATTTTAATGCAATTCTTCTATGATAATCCTAAAACAAATCATTAAATCAAGTAATTTAGGCAAGTTATTAGCTTTGTAACAGACTTATGATTTTGGGACTCATTTTCCACCTTGGGGAAAATGAGTACTCACCTAGATTCTTTGGGTCTCCCCTGAATCCTAATTTCTACACCTTTCTAAAGTGAATTTCTTTTAAAATGGTCCCAAAATTATGCCCTGGGTGGGACCTAACCGCCAAATTCTGGGAAAATGAGTAATTCAAAAAATTAAAATTAATTCAAATTCCCTTTTTTAGTGAGATTTTCACTCTTAGACCTGATGGCTCTAATTGTGCGCTGTAGTTTTGGGAATTTTTGCATAATTGAGTATAAATACAAGTTTCTTTCACTCATTTTCACCCTAAACATTCAATTATTCATTCTTATAGAAAGTTTGAGTTCATGAGTGCATTCAAGTGTTTATAAGAGCATTCAAGGGTAGATTATCAAGTATTTTAGAGTAGTATTCAAGCATCAAGCATCATGTCAAGGACTTCATGCATCATGCTTTCTTTTGTGAGCTAACAATTGTGATGTAGGGTTTTATGATTCTTGAGCAAGCATTTTATTCAAGATCTATCACCTTCAAGCAAGAGTCAAGGTTTGCATCCATTAGAGCCATCTCACACATGTTTGCAGCATCTTATTGCTAGAGTTTGGTGAGTTGCAACATCATATTTTGTTCATTTATCATTATCTATTACTATTTCATTCTATTTCAAGGTTTGATTACCAAAACGGGGTTTGACCAAGGAAAACCCCTATCCACTAAGCCAACAACATTTTTTCCTCTCCTTTGTGTGTGATTTGCAGGTCTAGGTGGCATATTTCCTAAGGAGCAAGATTGGAGAAAAGTTGTCAAATCAATCAAAGTTGTGAAAGTTGTCATCAAGCCTTGGAGAATATTGGAGAACACCTACGGGTTGCAAGTCAAGGTTTTAGATCCAAAAATAAATTAGGAAGGAAAGAGCAAACAAAGAAGAGCAAGATCAAACTTTGAAGCTTCAAAAAACCCTAACTAGATTGATTCACCACTTCTGGCGAATGAGTCCTAGTTTTAGTCAAAATTTGGATTTTTGTAGATTCAGACACCCATTTGGTAGATTCCTATTCCCGCACAAAAACCTAAATTCTAGATTGATTCACCCAGTGTGGTGAATGATTCCCACTCAGCATCAAAGGCATAAATTCTAGTGTTTCATACCTCCTTCCATCCATCTCCATATTCTCAAGTGCACACAATCCTTTATGTATATTTATGTTTTGTTTCACTTGAATTTCTAGGTCATTTAGTGTTACTTTACATTGATTTAGGGTTTTTCATTTCATCTTTCATTACATTTGTCTTTCCAAGTTCTTACTTGGATGTGAATCCCTTATTAGTTTACATTCATCTCCTAGGACAACCCTATTGCAAGATCTCTTTCTCCTTTGCATTAAGATCTCTAGGGTTATCCTTGAGTGGAATATCTTGAAAGTGGGTGTGCCCTATGTCCTAAACCATACGATGGCACTTAATCCCCACATTTTTAAGAGGTTCCAACTCTATTTCAATCTCTATATTCTATATGACTTCCTATATAGGTCAAAAGACCAAACCATGTGCTTGAGCATTCTTGGCAAGCTCCCACACAATTCTGATCATTTTTTGTGTTCTTTATTCCATTCAAATGGGGTAAACACACTATATTCCCTTCACTAAGAATAAAAAAAATACTTAATGATAGTAGGAGCAACAAATAAACAATCAACTTTAATTCATTAAAATAAATAGAAATATAAAATAAAAGACTTTCTTATTTTTATATAAACTATTAAATTAAAATTCCTTTTCATAAAATAAATATAGTAAGTTACATAGTTTTCATAGGAATATAAACTAAAATATTGAATTTTTTATTTTATCTTATAGCTCCTCTTTCTTTGTCTTTTCTCTAAAATCCCCCTTTTTAATCTCTACCCCTCTTCTTGTTTTTCCCTTATAATTATTAGACTCTTATCTTATTTCTTGATACCCTATATTTTTATACACCCCAAATTTTTCTTACCTTTAAACTTTTGCTTTATTTGACTTTTATCATGCACCCTTTGACTAATTCACCACAAGAAGACAAAGAAAATTCTTTAAAGACTAGTTGAATACTTTCTTAGAGTCCCTTCCTTATTGAACACACATGCATGAATGTACATTATACATTTTCTAATTTATTTATTTTTTAATCCCTAATACTCTTCCCCTAACTTCTCTTTCCATGGAACATTATGTTGTTTTATCATACCCACACCAATTAGGAACCTTTCTCTACACGAATTCTATTTATTTTATTTTTTCTTTTCCTCCCTTTTACACATGCCTACAAACTCTCTCTTTTCAATTATACATAACACATAAGTCTCCATCTATGATTGACTAAATCTTCCCTATATTTGGCATATTAATTATTCCCTTGGTTGCATACCAATGCTCAAATAGTTTAGAATTAATGCTAGATGCACATAAAAATGTTCTATAGCTTCAACCTTGAGTTACAATCAAATTAATAGTGCTAAATATTAAATGAGGTGGTGAAATAGGTGAAGATTCATGATCCAAGCTCAAAGTAGCAACTTAAAATTGTAAATCATGAGTCAAGACAATGAAATGTGATTTGGTATTTTTGGTCTTAAGAAAACCACTCAAAATAGAGGATGGAGAATTTAAATGAATAAATTTATGACACAGATCCTAAGGAAGCATCTTCAATTGACATTAATGATAATATTTACAAAATTACTTTGTACCAATTATGTTATATCGCCATGTCCTCTTGATGAAATAATGTGAGTCCTACTTACCAATTGGCCACAACTTTAATTTTTCATGATCTAATACCTAATACTTTAGAGGACTATGTCATATTTGAGTAGGGATACAAGTGGATGCTTCTACTAACATAAAAGTTATCACTTCATTCTTTAGTTCAACAAATTCTACTCCTTCATTCTAGTCAATTATTTTTGTGCCTCGCAATATTCATTTGAAAGTTCTTTGCACATGAGACCTAGTAAAAATAAATAAAAAAGGCTTTTGAGCAGTGGTGACAAGAACCATAAGAAATTAAAACCTAAGAGATGGATACTGCAACATATATATCTTGATAAAAACACTTGTATTATAGATTTAATTCACAACTAACATAATTGTATATTTTGATATTGATTTAATTCCTTAATCTTTTATATAGCATAATTTCTTATTATATTATCTTTGTTTCCCTTAAAAACAACAAAAATTCTTTTGACTTATTATACTAAACTCTATAATCAATATGATTATCCTTTATAAACATTAAAAATTCTCACCTGAACTCTTATACTGAACATTGTTTTCAAGCCCATATTATGTCAACCATTAATAATAGTTTTAA
>VDFB02379711.1:75213423-75394566 GCA_007258455.2 Sequoia sempervirens | reverse complement strand
ATGTTGTATAAGAGGATGATGTAGATGGATATGAAAAATATGGGGATGAAGAAGATACTGGATATCCATTGTGAAAGGTGGCATAAGGAGCATGATTAGGCATGTATGAAGACATAACGAGATAGCTCATAGGAGTAATTGGATTTTGGAAAGTGGGTGGAGAAAGCTTACTAGATATGATAGTGTCAAGGGGATCTATGTCGTATACCTCTTGATCGACAAGACTTTCGTTATTATCGTCAACGTAATTAGGGTTTCCCTTGACTACTATTGATGGAGGATGAGGATTCATAATGATGATAGGATAAATAAAATGGATCAAAGATGATGGACTAAAGCTCAAATTGGGATTTAAGTCAAACTTAGATCATGATTGGATTAAAGTTTAGATTAGGATGATTAGATGATGCGATGGGATTGATTTTGATTTTCATGGGATTTGGTAGATGGATGATTGGATCAGGTAGATGATTTGATGAATTTGATTAAAGTACTAGATCAGTTTGATTGGATAGGATCAAATTATTAGATGATGTTGATTGGATAATTGTGATTGGATGAACTTGATAGGATTGGTGTGTTTGGATTGATTAGATGATTGTATGTATTTGATTAGAGGAATGGATTGGTTTGATTAGATAGGAAGAAACAAAAGGTACCACTAGATAGAGCTAAAAATATTGAGCAATTTTGGTTTTTGGACGAAGTCAATTCTACGTACGATTTGTAAATGACGACCTCAGGAAGTTAGGGGCGTGTCCACCCCGCGATGCGGGGCGTGGCCGCCCCAGGATGGTCAAATTCTTGATAGGAGGAAATGGAAGGTAACACTAGATAGAGCTTGAAAAACTAAGCAACTTTGGTTTTTGGACGAAGTCGATTCGACGTACGGTTTGTAAATGATGGCCCCAAGAAGTTAAAGAGGCATAATCAGCTTTCTGCGGTAGAATCAGGGGCATAGTCAGCTTTCTGTAGTAAATCAGGGGCATAGTCAGCTTTCTGCAGTAAATCAGGGGCGTAGCCACCTTTCTGTAGTAAATTAGGGGTGTGGTCAACTTTTTACAGTAAATCAGGGGCGTGGTCAGCTTTCTGTAGTAAATCAGGGGCGTAGCCACCTTTTTGCAGTAAATCAGGGGTGTGGTCAGCTTTCTGCAGTAAATTTAGGGGCATGGTCAACTTTTTGCAGTAAATTCAGGGGTGTAGTTAGCTTTCTGCAGTAAATTCAGGGGCGTAGCCACCTTTCTGCAGTAAATCAGGGGTGCTTCCGCCTTTCTGCGGTAAAATCAAGGGCACTTCCACCTTTCTGCGGTAAAATTAGGGGCACTTCCGCCTTTCTACGGTAAAATAGAGGGCGTTGCCGCCTTTCTGCAGTAAAACAAAACTTGGTTTTGATGGCATTGGCTATGGCAAGGACCCAAAATAATAAAATAAGGCCAATGTATCAAAGATTTCATGGGTTTTTCACAAGAAAACACTTCAAACAAGCATAATCCTATGATTAATGTTAAGGGTATGGCCAAGAAAGGTCTTAATCTAGGATGCACAAGGCTTCTAGGGAGTCCTCGATATACTCTCGGTATGTGAGGCACAACTGTGAACACCAGCCCATCACAAGTGTGAGTCGGGAACCCCAACGAGATATTGAAAGACTTAGACCAACTCTTCACGTCTATCTAGGTATCACCCTAGCTTCGACGCTCTGCCAATTACGACGTGACTGGATTGGGGTACAACTTTCGTTCTCCCCCTTTATATACCCCGCCGGTACGCGTGGTTGGAATCATCCCTTGGGGTGATGAAATCCCCAAGCAGGTCCCACTAAAAAGAAGACACTAACCATTTCCAACTACTCCCCAGACTCACATGAAGTGCAAGAGGAAAGTGAAAACAAATTAATGCCCCCTTGGGTGACACAATAATAAACAAACACAGCAAGCAATAAAGGTTACGTCCCCCTAATTAGACTATGTTCAAACAACAAGGATAACTTTTCAAAAATTTGATCAAATAGATGGCCCTGCAAGCAAATATTAGCTATCTTATCCTTCGTTCTTGGTCGATTATGCCATAATATGCTTCCAAACTGTGTTGTTTTGGGGCGTAGCCACCTTTTTGCGCTAAAATCAGGGGCGCTGCCACCTTTCTGCGGTAAATCAGGGGCACTCCGCCTTTCTGCGGCAAATAGAGGGCCCTGTTGCCTTTCTGCAACAAAACTAGGGGTGCTTCCGCCTTTCTGCGACAAAATCAGGGGCACTTCCGCCTTTGTGCAGCAAAATCAGGGGCTCTTCTGCCTTTCTACGACAAAATCAGGGGCACTTTTTCCTTTCTGCGGTAAAACAGAGGGCGCTTCCGCCTTTCTATGGTAAAATAGAGGGTGCTTCTGCCTTTCTGCGATAAAACAAAGGGTGCTTCTGCCTTGCTGCGATGAATTCAGGGGTGTTGCCGCCTTTCTGCAGTAAAATGTTAGAGGAAAAGAGCCTTTCAAAATGAAAGGGCATATCCGCCCCTTTGCAAGAAATTTTATCAGATTTTTGAAAAAGAAAAGTTGTATGACCTACTGCAAGAAAGTGTTAGAAAAGATCTTCTAAGCAAAATGACGTATACACCTAACTGTAACAAACTGTTAGAAAAAATCAAATTTTTAGATATAGGGTGTGATCGCCTTTCTGCAGTAAAACAGAGGGTGCTACTACCTTTTTGCGGTAAAATTAGGGGCGCTTCTGCCTTTTTGCGATAAAAGAGGGGCACTTCCACCTTTCTACAGTAAAACAGAGGGCGCTTCTGCCTTTCTGCGGTAAAACAGAGGGCGCTTACACCTTTCTACGGTAAAACAGGGACGCTTCCACCTTTTTGCTATAAAACAGAGGGCACTTCCGCCTTTCTGCGACCTTTTTCTGCAAAATACTTAGCAAAAATGAAGGTTAAATGCAAGAACCTGTTTGTGGGTCCCACAGGCGTGCCAGAAATGTGTACCTTAGAATTTTACCCTATTCTAATGTGCAAAATAACTAAAAATTCAAATGATAAAACACTAAGAACACTTCAAAGATTAGCCTAAAAAGTGATAAAATAAGGAAAATAGATGAAATAAAATGCAAATCGATTATACCTTCCTTGTTGTTGAAGACTCCTTGGTTGGCCCTTGATTTAGATGAATTTGTGTGCTCCTTGGATGACTTTTTGGTGTAGCTAGATGCAATATTGAATATGCAAGATGATCAAAGTGGATGGCTAAATGATAGTGAATACTTGAGAATGCAAATTGATAGCATAAGGTTGCTCAAATGAAAAAAGTGTTAAAAATGCCTTTGAGGAGGGGGTATTTATAGAAGAATTTGAATTCTCTAGAGAATTCAATGGTTGAGATTCATCCAACAAGGTCAAGATGAAGGGCTATGGTGGGTTGAGAACTCACAAGCCCTCACATCTTGACATGTGGATGGTGAAGTGGCTAAGAGGAGATGAGGTGTAAGTGAGGTGGCCAAAAGGTACATGAGGTGGAGGAAGGACAAGTACCTTTCAAGTACTTTGATGTGACCTTTCAATGATCACATGGGGAGAGGGAAAGCTTTGGGAGAATAAAAGTGAATTAAAAGTTCACAATGATTGGAAGAATCTAGTGGACAAGACAAGGTTCCCAAAAGGTGGGAATTTGTCACATGTGACTTGATGTGACAAGTCAAAGGTTCTAAAAGATGCATGGGAAAAGGGGATTCTAGGAGGAATAAAAGTGAATTAAAAATTCACATGGGGAAGAGAGGAGCCAAGGGTGAATAAAAAGGAATTAAAAATTCCTTGGGGATGGGGAGAGTTGACCAAGGTACTAATTAGGTTTGACTAATCAGTAATTAAATGATAATTAAGGGTTAATGAGGATTAAAAGCCAACTTGCAAAAGTTGGAGGATGTGACACATCCTAATCAAGGATTAGGCATGTGCACATCCTTAATGAAGAGATTAGGAGATGAATTAGGATTAGATGAAAAAGACACGTGAGGAATTAAATAAATGTAATTCATTTGATGAAAATAGGATTAAGGAGAGTAAGGTATTTAATATTTAATTATTAATTAAATACCTTAGGGATTTGACAGAATTAAGAATATTAATTAAATAATAGTAATATTATTTAATTAACTTGGATAAGAGGATGTTTAGATGAAAAAGTGATAAATTTGGATAAATTAAGTGTCCAAATTTGGATGTCTACACTTACAACTTAACAATATCTACAAAACTCTACTCACAACCTCCATCTCAAACACCTACTATATGAGAGATACATAGCTTGAAACCATCAAATGGTAATTAGAAACCCATGAGCTAAAACCACCCAAAAGTGGTGCAAAAATTATACCCCAATTAAAGATGTAGGTTATGCTTTATCATAGCACACATTATAAGTTGGTTAGTAGGTGTAACTATCCTTTATAACTCTTTTATGCATCCAACAAATTTTTACATTTCCTATGCAAACTTTCAAAGGCCATAACTTTTGATCCAATGGATTAATTGGGCATATTTAAACAAAATGAAGTACTCAAAGAGATCTACAAAATAGGTTCCCTTGTAGGAAATTTTGACCAACTGAAAATTTTTATTTTGACCAAAAATCAACTCTATAGCCTAGAAATTGAGTTTTTCTATTGTATATTTGAGAATCACACTTTTTGTAATATTAACATTAAAAGCAAGGTTGAGACACCTTTCCGAACAAGGAGGTCTCTTGCAAGGTTTCTCAACTTGGATGTGCTACCTCTTTAACTCAATTAGAGGTGCATTTGGAGGTAATGCAAATGCTTAGTTTCTTGTATTTGAGTCTTGTTTTCATGCTTTGCTTATTCTTGTTCACAATATTTACAAAAAAATCATGTGGGTCACTCCAAAATTATGCGGAGCCCAAACAACCTTCATTGCCTAGCCAAATGTATATTCAACCAACATGTGTACAATATAACTCTTTTACAAGATCAACTATGCCTCATATAACCATTATATCACACTCCTAGCTTTCTCTTCAACTCTCAAGTTTTTAACACTTGAGCTTGACTTTTTTTTAGACATCAACAACAAGTCCATAGAACAAAATTTCCACTTTTATTTTGATGTAGTCATTATTGACTTTCTTCACATACATAATAATTAAAAGCAACTTGCCACACTACATTTTATAATTGAGCTTTAAGATAACCAATGCTTTGTTTTCCATCATGTAGTGTTGTAGATTCCCCATTGTTCATGTGCACCTTTAAATGCTACTTGTACACTTTTGACCACTTTAGAGAGTTTGATATAACTGAAAAAATAGTGTTTTTCTTTTCTATTTATGGTCCAGAGAATGACTCCTTAATATATCCAGTCTCCAATGCATGAAATTCGATTTAGAGAGTCTAACATAATCGATAAATTTAAGAGTGTTCTTTTTTCCCCTTGTCAACTAGAAAAATGACTCCTCAACATAGCCAATCCCTAATGCATGGAATGGGCCATTCTAATTGAGTTCGACATAACTCACAAAAGAGTGTTTGTTGTTTTCCACTTGTTGTCTAGAGAATGACTACTCAACATATCCATTCCCCAATGCATGAAATGGACCATTCTGGAGAGTTGGACATAATCGATAAAAGAGTGTTTGTCATTTTCCACTTAGAGCTCGAGAATGACTACTTAACATATCCAACCCCCAATGCATGGATGGATCTTACAAGACTTCAATAAGCTTGTGTTGTAACACAAAGCAACTTAGTGACATACTCTACTCTTGGTAGTTTTGTGAAGTCTCATTTTATCTTTATAAAGACAATAACCTTCTTAAACTTATGTAGCATATACAATATCAACACAACAACTAATAGCCTTCATACGAACATTGTAGAATATGTAAACTCCTAAACATACACAAACAAAATTAAATAATACCACATACTTCCAACCATAACATAACAAAAATAAAAATAATCTTCTTAAAAAATACAAAGATTTCATGATCTATCAAAATCTCTTACGCAAATAACTTTTTCTTAAGATACCCTAATAAAAACCTCATTTTAAATGAATTTGGAATAGAACCTCTCCACTTTTAAAACCTAATATATATAACCATTTATTCATCCATCACCTAGTGGAGGATTACTTTCTCTTTACTAGTTGTGCCTATATTATTTGTAGGCGGCCATTGCCAATCCTAAGACTTAAGACCTAAAATTAGGCAACAATAATAATTTTTTATAAGGTACAACCTAACCCCCTTAACTAGAGAATCAATTTCTTTTCATTTTCAATAATTTGAAAACAATAAAATAAAATCATTTGAAAACAATAAAATAAAATCGACCCAGTGTAAAGCACTTCTTCTCAGGCTAATGTTGACATAGCCCAAATTATATCCTAAAAGTGGAAAAAAAAAACTCCTAAAAATAAAAAAAAGCATCACTCCAATACAGCGAAGGTAACACGTGTCTTCAAGATGTAACGTCAGTTACGTTCAAATACGTCACCGTCAATTGCCGCTAATCTCCTCCCGTCGCAAACTGCCAGTCCTCTGTAATCTAACACCAAATTTTCCGTCAAGTAACACCATTGGTGCATGTAGGATTTAAAAAAAACAAGAAGCGAGCCTTTTGTGATCCAATCCTGCCACTTTCAAAGGTTTTTCTGTCAAGTAGCTTGGTTTTCTTTTTCTGTCACTTGACACACTTGAATACAATTTCTGTTTTTGTCTTTTTTCGAGCAGGTAATGTTTTTCGAAGTATTTGATCGCAGGGTGGTCATGACGCCGCTTCTGAACAACATGACAACTACTTTCTTTTTATTAATATTTGTCTGGTAGGTGACGGAAGAAGTTCTGTCCCAGCGAAATTTTCCATTACATATTCTGTCACGTCTCAAGATTGTATAATGGAAGGATGGCTTTATGTTATACACCCGAATAGATTGAGGTTGCAGTTCCCTCGCAAGAAATATTTTATTCTGCAAGGCAATACGCTTTTGTGTTTCAAGTCCATGCCCTCTACTGGCAATGAGGTAACTTTTTAAGTAGTATTTTTTTTTAATTTGCATTGGTTTGAGTTGCTGTAGGATTGAATTGATTTTTATTAGCAGTCCTCGTGATTACAAATAAAATGCTCTGTTTCAGTTCATATTAAATGTCACTGAATAAAATTTGAATTAGTTTTTTCTTCTTTTTAAATATTTTGAATTTTTGGGTTTCTGTTCTCTTTTTGCCTAATGATTTCTGCGCTGAAATAATTTTGCCTGGCTTTTGCTTTTTCCAGAGCGAAAATTCGGGTATCGCATGTTTCTCTAATGAATATTTGTATTAATGAAAATTTATTTTTAGTATTTTGTTGATTCTTCTTTGAGGTGTTTAATGTCTTCTTTTTCGTCGTTTCTAAATTCAATCTGTGAAATTGATTTCAAATTCTAAAGAATTATTTAATATTTTTTGGCTCATCGATTTTAACTTCTTTTGCTAGGAGTTCACAACTTTCTTCATAAAATATTCTGTTAGATATTTACGATATTTTTCTCTTTTCTAGATTCAATATACATGCACTGTAGTTATTTCGTTTTTAAGAATTTTCTTTGGATTTTAGCATATTATAATTCTTTTAATTTTTCTGATTTTTTTCTTTTACTAGTTTATATATTTTTTTATCGATTTATTAAGTTTTTACCATTTTGGCTTTCATCATTAGTATCCCAATTTGTCCTTTATTTTCTTGTTTACAATCGTTCTCGGGCTCTGTGAAATCTTTGTTGTATGGAAACACCTTGTTGTATGGAAGCACTTTTTACGATGCCTGTTTTTGGTGTATTGCCAACCTAATTGTGATATTCTCAATATCTTATTATTTTGGTTCCAGGATTTGGACTTTTTAAATTTATTTATTATTTTGTCTCTGTATATAATTGACTTTCCGGTATATGAATGGTATTGTTGTGGATTCAATCTCGGTGTCAGAATGACTTTCCGGTATGGCCGTTGTTGTTTGTTATTACCTTTGAAACCTAAAATGTTGCTTTTGCTAGGCAGGAAAAGTGTATCTCCATGTGCAAGATATTTCTCATTCCTATGTTTTCTTTAATTTCCAGAAAACCGTTTTTCAGAAGTATAAATTGCTGTAGGCACCGATTGAATAAACTTAGTTGGGTAATGCTGGTTTTTGTTTAAGATAACATGCGCTCGGTGTTCTGTTTAATTTAATACATCATTCGGATATATTACTAGCGGCTTGGACTAATTTTGGGTGACTTTCTTACCAATTGTTCCTTCTGACAACAATGCCATATCTTTGATAAAAATTAGGCAGCTGGAACTCAGTTTTCCAAGTTTTCATTGGTTCTAAAAGCTTCGTTAAGTTCTTCTTAGTGTAAAGATTTCTTGGTTCTCTCTTATAAATAAAAACTCAGAAATGCTTCATCACAAATTAGACCTCCTAAAGCTCGACAGATTCATTACTGTTACCGGGAATTTCCACTAACATTTCATGCCAGTTCCATTTCTGTCATTTCTTTAATAAGTCTACACCAAAGTTTATGCTGTTCGTGATCTATCAATCCTCGCTTTCATTATTTTTGTTTCCAAGATGTGTGAATACCTGCTTTGGATTCATGGTACAGCATAGTTTTCTAGGTTTTTATTTAAAAAATTGTTTCAGCTAATTGAAATAGAGGCTATAATTGCTTCATTGCCTTTGGCAAAGAATGGCAAAAGGCCGATTAACCAAAATTCTTTTGCCAAACAAGGCTTGGAAATCCACAGATTCATATTATAACCAATGATAATCTTCAGATACTCAGTAAACAGCAAAACCATCACAGAGACAAAATCAGCAGATAGGACATTCTTTGCCATCCTCTTGCATCTCTCTTCTGTTTTTATATTTGAATTTTTTCTTTTTCAATTTTAGATTGGTGTTTTATTTCTTGTGCACTGTTCTTTTACCAAAGAAGTTCACAGATTTAAAGTGAACTTTTAGCCTTGGGCATTAAATTTTTTGAATGTCTTTGTCTTGTATTTGTGAGAACTTGAAATTTCTAGAAAATAATTTTTCCCTAGTTATTTCCTTTAAAGGCTTTAATCAAATCTAGAATATTTGGAAAAAAAATAATGGTACTGAGAGGTCTAGGCTTTAATAAAACAACTGGAAATCCTACAGCTGAAACCTATAACGAAATTTTCCAATAATACTCTTCACATCTAGATTGTTTGGCAACACAAGAGTGCTACTGAATTTCTAGGTCAATAGACCCAACCCCAATATGAATATTTGATTATCAACTGTAGAAATATTTGATTTTTAATTCCACCGTAATGGGGTAAAAGAGAAGAAATCTGTCAGAAATGAAGATCATTGGATCAAGCCCCCTAGTGGCTTATTGAAATTAAACTTTGACGGAGCTTTGAGGGGCAACCCTGGTGTTATTGGAGTGGTGGTTTTATCGAGAGAGGATAAGGGGTGTTTTTTGTTGGTTTTTTTCCTTGGGTGTTAACAACAATAGTGAGGCTTAATAGATGGCTGTTATAGAAAGTCTTGATCTCACAAAAAAAGTGGGTTGTAAGAGGCTAATTGTGGAATGCGACCTCTCAGTTGTTATCTAGGGGCTGACCGAAATGGATTGCCCAAGTTGGAAATTGAAATCTCTTTTGGAAGAGATGCTTGGTCTCTGTAAAAGCTTTGATGATCTTTTCAATCATTGTTTTTGTGAATGCAACAGGGTGGCTGATTTATTAGCCAATGTAGAGTGAATCTTAACCCTCTTTCTTGTCTAATGGCCAATTGTGCAAATGAGTGAGATGGCCTAGGGTGCACTTTTAGAAATTGATCTTCCCCTGTAAGGATTTGTTTAGTGTTGAGTTGTGCCAGGTGGAACCCTCAGAGAATGAGTTTGTTGGTCTTAGTACTCCTCTCTCATCGCTTATTAGGTTCCCACACTCAGAATTGTTATTTGGTATGTGGAGATTTGGTGAGTGGCAGCTTGTTGGCATGTCTGTTTTTTGTTTTAAACAGCCCACCTTCCTCTACGTGGCTAAGCAGCTTTGAATAATACTTTGCAAGCTCTATGTTTCTACTGTGCCCTTATCTTTTCTCTTGTGGTTGTTGGTGGGCCATGGGATTTTTTGTGGCAGCTTCCTTTGGGTCCCATCTTGTATGGCTCATGGCAAGAAAGGCTCCAAATAGTGGGATTCTCTTCTTTGCTCTAGGCTCTCCTAGTTTGGTGAAAAGCATTTTGGGGTCAGAAAGTTTGGGAGTTACAGGTTAGCTGCAGAAAAGTCCATCATCCAAGAGGATTTCTTGCGGGTTTTGGAAGTTAAGGTCTTGGATGGTGTGCAGTGTTGAGCAAAGATTATTTTGCTTCTAGAAGAGTCTTTTCTTCTGGTTTGAGCTGTAGCACCTCATCTTCGGCTTGCTCTGCTCTAGAAGAACCAATATCTTATGGTGACATCAGCATGCTTAGCAAGGAGATTTTTGCTTTCCACTGCCATCTTTGTGACCTCCAAATCATTCTGCTTGGACCTATGCACAGTGGTGAAGAAACTTCTTGTTACACTCAGGGTACTTTGCAAGTTTTGAGTATGTTTACTCTTCTGGTGTTGGTGGATAGGGCTTTTCTTTGTTTGGAGAAGTGCCGAGATGCTATCTACAACATCAATTTTCCCCAGCTTGCGGACTCGAAAGAGAAGCAATCAATGGTTATCTCACTCCTGAATGTGGGCTCTTCTGCTGGCTGTAGTAAAGGTGTTGGTAGTTGGGGTGTATTGTCTTTGTCCTACGTTTTTGGTCATTTCCTTAGTCTATTGGGTGGCAGGCATTTGGTTTCTTTTTGGGCTGCCATTTTTTTTTTTTGTACCAATTGATTTATCTCGGGATGTAGCCCTTTTGTCTACTTCCATTTTTTGGTGGGTTTCTAGCCTTGTAACTTGTTTGTTAGCATATTTGTATTTTGCTTGGATTTTAGTGGGTGAGGGCCCCCATAGAATCCCTCTTTAAATTATCAAAAAGAAAAATTGATTATTCATATTAATTCATTCTACATTAGGCTTTACACTATTGCTCATCTCATTTCTAAAATATTTTAATTTAAATCCTTTAAGATGTCCAAAATCAAAATGTTAAGGATTATAATGGTGCACATGCCTCTCATATTTGATAGCCTTATTTATATACCTTTCTTTTTTCTTTGCAGGAGCCTGTTAAAACAGGGGTTATTGACCCATGCATAAGAGTTGCAGATAATGGAAGAGAAAGCATTCACAGAAAAGTATGTCTGCTTTGTATGGGCTACAAATAAATACTTGTCACTTCCTCTTCCATCTTATAATCCACTTATATGATGATGAAAGTTCAACATAATGTTTCCTATGCACCTTTTGCAGGTTCTATTTCTTTTTACGCTGTACAATTCTGTTAATCATGATGATGAGCTTAAGGTAAGATATTTTGACACAGGCAATGCAAAATGTGTTTAGTATTGAATGTTTCTTAGTTTCTAGGGGACATTTTGTGTTATTTGTATGACCATTTAAACTTTATAGTTGTAAAACTGTTACTCTCCTAATTATTAGTATGTGAATTTTCTTCTTGTATACTATTAACAAATTTATGCAGGTGGGGGCAAGGAGTTCAGAAGAGGCTGCCAGGTGGATGCATATTTTAAAAGAAGCTGCATTACAGGTCAAATAGATTATGAATGTGAAACAAGATTTTTCTGGTGCTTGTGCCTTGCATCTTATTTTTCTATCTAATCATGGAATGTCCTAAATAAAGTAATCTAGTTAATTAGAAGGCTAACCTAACTTAAAACTTTTTTTCTTGGAAAATGAAGGCCCAACCTTCTCAAGCAGTCAGCACTTTGGTTTCACCTAGGAAGAGAATGTCATGTTTAAGGCAAGTATATTCTTTGTCTTATGAATCCAAAGTTATTTACTGGGCTCTTTTACAAGTTAATGCTCCATGAAGCCTTACACACTTGGTCCTCAATCTCATGAGTTCAAACTAATGTTTGAAATTTAATATTATTGAAACTTTTCTCCAATTCTTGGCTGCAACATATGCATCTTATATTCTGGCCATATCAAACGCCAAAATGATAATTCATGTTTATTCGAGCCTTTTGATACTGTGTTTCTTTTATTGGTCTAGAGAGCAGACTTATAAATAGAAAGTGAGTAGTGTGACTAGAGAAGATACTTCATAAAGCAATCTGTGTGACTAGAGATATATATTTCAATTTTCAAAGCTTATGGTTACAATTATGAATCTTTGTTTCAAAGCTTATGCTTACAATTACAAATGTTGTTTGCAGTCTGAAGCTTAGCATATAAGTATAGTATGCTTGGAGACAAATTGTAAATCTCCTTTTATTGTGGGGAATCTGGGGATGGCAACCTAGGTTAAATGTATTGAAGAATGCTGCAGGCAATGGAAAGTTCTAAACCTATGTGTTAATTGCCTTTAGATGACAGGTAGTGCTTTGGTGGAACTATAAAAGTAGTCCAAGATAATTAGGTGAGGAAGATATTCTTTGTGCAGTACTTGAACAACAATAGATGTTGCATTTACTGTTTTATTCTATTAGTGACAAGTTTATTGCACTTAGTGAGAGAATTTTTACATTTTCTGCCCAAATATAGCTCGACAAGTACTTCATGTAGCCCTAGTTTGAGGTGGAAGGTTGGAGATTGTAAAAAGCATGGGTTGTGATATGATTCAAATTTTCAATGTTAACCACATGATCAAGACTCTGCCTTGTTTGCTGGGATGGGCTGTCTTTAAAATGAGTCAGGATTGCCGGACTGGAGAAGGACATACTAGATATACAGCTTTGATATTAGAGGGTGGTTAGAGAAGATGATCCAAAACTATGTACAGAGATCACTGGTAATAATGATTCTAATGAATGCTTCTCCCTATCCAATTAGAAGACACCCTGTGATGGCAACCTTCAGCAAGAAATTAAAAGACAATAGTGGATTTGCAAAGGTGTAGCTTGCCTCAGACTGCATTGGCTATGTCTATTGTCTCTTGTAAATTTGAAATTTCTGTGGATTGCATGAAGGATGCAACTCTTTTGTTGCTAGGATTACATTCCTTCAAAAGAATTTGCATACTCATACATATAGATGCCTGATATTTACTTAGATTTTACAGTTTGGACCATAGTTGGAAAACTCGCCCCAAGGAAAAACTCGCCAAGGGAAAAATTGGAGAGTTTTTAAAAACTCGCCAAAAACTCGGAAAAAACTCGGCAAAAAAACTCGGGAAATGAAAAAATTGCTTAATTTTCATTAAAAACACATTTTTTTTGCAAAATTCAATGACAAGATGAATCCAATGAATCCATAAATGAGTACAAAAGTGTTTTCTATTAATTTTGATTGACTTTAATGTAAATTAATTACAAAATCGCATTCTCATGCGGAATCCGATGGCTAAAAGCCTGAAAGTCTGATACATGAAAACAGTAAAACTAGAACTAGAAGCAAATACTAAAGTTCTAAACAACAACTAAATACAACATGCTAGGCTTTCCTCTTCCCTAGTCTAGCAACAGCTAGGGAAGAAGAGGTGGGTCCTCTAGCCCTGCCACGTGTGCGTGGTGCTAGTGGTGGTGGCTGCGGTGCTACTGCTGCTGGCTCTGGCTCTGGCTCTGGCTCTGGCTGGATCTCATCCAACCCTACATCTCCAACTCCTGATGCACCCACATCCTCCATTGCCTCTCTCTCAAAGTCAAGGATTTCATCTGCACTAAACAATGGAGGCTGCTCCTCTCGCCCTGTCCAATCACTATAAGGATCTATCTCATCTAAGTCAATAGGATCCTGTGATTTTTCTTCAACTCTCTTTATGCGCAACCGAAGGTTGTATTGCACAAAGACCAAGTCATTGAGGCGCTTTTGTGTTAACTTGTTCCTCTTTTTCGTGTGAATGGACTCGAACAAGCTCCAATTGCGCTCACAATTGGATGCACTACAAGGCTGACATAGAATACGGAGGGCAATTTTTTGTAGATTTGGGGTTTTTCCACCCCAATTTTTCCACCAAACATCTGCAAAAAACAAAAACAAAATTGAAGAGTTAGAAAACAAAGTCAAAGACTCAAAAGTCAAAAGTCAAAACACATTTTATCAAATTCTAAGATGCATGTGAAATAAACTTAAAATTTAAAGACTCTGAATTTTATACCTGGTGGCAAAGTGGTTCTTCCTCTAACAGCCAACTCTGAAGAAAAGAGATTACCAGTTGCCTCCCTATATATATCCATCTCCTTGACGATGAGGTCTCTCACTGCAACCTCAGGTTCCATCCTCTGAATGCATGTTGTGAGCCCCTCCATAACCTCTCCATTAGGATCAGAGAAGCTCTCTGAGAAGAGAAAAGAAGGGTTGAGGAAGTACCCTGCTGCATGGATGGGTTGGTGGAGTTGATTGTTCCACCTCTTATCAACAATCTCCCATATGGGATCAAATTTGAGGCTGTCCCCCTTGTAATAACTTTTGATGGCCTCCTTGGCCCTATCCATGGCCTCATAAATGTATCCCATTGGGTTTTCATCCCCATCTACCAAGCGGAGGACTCTAACCAAGGGCTCCGACACCTAGATTAAAAATACAAAAAGATCAAAGTTAGAAATTTATAATGAAAGGCTTAAAGTTAAATTAAAAAACATATATTTATATTGAACTTGAGATTAAAATTAAAATCAAAGTTTGGAAGTTACCTTCACGATCTCTGTAGCTTTTTGTGCAAACAAGGGGTCGAAGACAATTGCAGAAATTCTATCTCCTTCGGCCTTCTTTGAATATGAAGAGTCATTCCATGCTTGACTCACAAACATTTGTCTTAGAGAGCCCAAAGAATCCAAAATGCTTTGCAACGTTAGGAAAATTGTTGCAAACCTTGTGGCACCCGATCTCACCAACTCCTTCCCTTGCGTATGCTCTCTCATCAAACTAAGAACCCAAGGGTGATTGTAGATATATTTTGTGATGCTCCTTGCATCATCTACAATCGGTGCCACCCAAACAAGTTTGCCTATGTCCTCCAAAAGAAGGTCAAGGCAATGAGCCGCACAAGGTGACCAAAAGAGTGATGGATGTCTACTCTCAAGCATCCTTCCAGCTGCCACATACGCTGCTGCATTATCTGTGATGACTTGCACCACATTAGCAATCCCCACCTCCATCACAACTTCTTCCAACAACGTACACAATGTATCTGCAGTTTTTATCTTGTTGGAAGCATCCACCGACTTCCAAAACACAAATTCACCTTTGGAAGCAACCAAAAAATTAAGGATGGTGCGGTTTCTCCCATCCGTCCACCCATCAGAAAGAATTGAGCAGCCAAATTTTTTCCATTTATTTTTTTGCTCTTCCACCACATGCATTGCCCTTTCGGTTGCATTTGTGAGCAACCTACAAGTACAAAGTAAAATAATTAAATAAGTACAAAATTGTAAGTTATAAACAAAAAATAGCTTGAATTCAACATAAATAATAAATTAATTTAAATTTTAAATGAAAGAACATAAAATTTAAGTTGATTTGTCACTTACTTCCCACTCAAATCTTTGCGAGAAGGTGGCTTGAAGCCTTTTCCCGCAACTGTCAATGAAGTGACCATATTGTGCCAATAGGGACTATTCGCTACATTGAATGGTATGTTATTGAAATACCAAAAATCAGCACATGCCATGGTAGCATGTTCATGCACCTCCTTGTTCCACCCTGTAGCCTCCAATGATACCTGTGCTCCTGGTGTGTTTCTTGGCACAAAAAAACTCTGTGGGTTGCGTGAAGATGAAGGTGGTGGTGGCATTGGCACTCTAGTCGAACTAGAGGACAAGGGGGGCCTAGAGGATGCGGTGGCTGTGGCTGTGGTGGTTGTGCCATGAGTGCGAATCCGTGGACCACGAAGAGAGCCCACAATGCCAACAATATCTGGCTCTGCATCCTCATCTGACTCTATCTCCATGTGCTCAGCCTCGTGCTCCTGAGTCCCATGGGCATGCACATGTCCACTGGCTATGGCTGCTGCTATGGCTTTTTTAGCCCTCTCCTTTTGCATTTTTTTTTCCTCAGCAAGTGAAAGTAGGGCAAGCATCTCTCTTCTAATCTCTTCTTTGGGCTTCTCACAAACCTTGGCATCACGCTGAGGAATGCCTGCTAGATGGTATTTGAGGCGATTTATGCCTCCATGATATGTTTTTTTGCATTCACCACAAACAACTGTTCCAGGCACTGGCCCTCTGACACCATATTTCCATGTAGGGTCTCTAGCCCCTGCAGGACGTGTGCCTGGAACCCATGATGATGTTGTGTGAGGGGTGGAAGTTGATGGGGTGGGGGCGGAACCTGATGCTGAGCCTGAACGAGAGCCAGAAGCCATTATAGTGTGTAATGTGTATTCACTGATCAATGATCAATCTACACATTCAAAAAATAAGCACAACATATTAGTTTTTTAATATAAAAAAAATTTAAAAACAACCTAAAATCATTAAAACTTAAAAAATCTAAAGCTAAATTCCATTTAAATTGATACAAATGTGCTTAAATGAATTATCAATTAACATTATTAACTAATCTTATCATTCTACACAAAAAATGAACCTAGGTCTGAAATTTTCAAAAAATAGTGAAAAAAATGAAAAAAATCAGCAAAAATCAACAAAAGATTGTGATGAATTTTGTTTTTTGGATTCTAAATGCAAAAAAATTGTTTCTTTGTGCTCTATCATGTCTTTTTTTCAATTTGGAATGAGTATTTTGCAAGAACAATGAAAGAAAATGATTAATCAAAAACAAAAAACAAAAACAGAAACCCTACCTTTGAATCGAATTTCTCTTCAAAATCCACACAAAATGGCGTTTGAATCTTCTCTCCTCGATGGAAAATCGTTGGAAATGATATCTCCTTGCTTGGGGGGGGGTTTCAGCTCCTCACACAAAGTATCAATTGATTTTGAAATGAAATGAAGAAGACAAAAGACGTTTTTTTGCTTTATCCCTGCGCAGGCGAGTTTTTGGCTCGGACTCGCGAGTTTTTGGCGAGTACTCGCCATAAAAACTCGCGAGTTTTTACCAAAAACTCGAAAAAACTCGGAATTTTAACTTGGCGAGTTAAACTTGTAAAAACTCGTTTTTGAAAAAAACTCGCGAGTTTTTAAAAACTCGCCGAGTTCTCTGCGGGTTTTCCATCTATGGTTTGGACTTCTTCTTCCATCCATGCATTAATGGAAAAAAAAAAGGGATGAATTCTTATTTGAAAAAGAATATGCAGAATTTCATGACACCTTCATTGGCATCGGCTCTCTTAATTTTTTTGATTTGATGCTTTCTCTTATCTTTGTACAAAGGAGTGGTCACTATTTAATTACATTTTCTGTCTCCTAGGTTTTGAAAGGTAATAAACACAAACCTAAGTATATTGGCTCGTTTGAATCCTTTTCATTCTCCTTCTTTGGCTCTAGATCAGTACCCAAAGATAATTCTAAATTTAAAATTATAGATCAGTAAAGATAAAATATTACTAGTAATTTAATTTATGGAGACATTAGATGATGCAGTCATGGGTTGGAGCCAAATTAATGGCAGCCTTGGCCTTGCAGCCAAAACCCAGATTCAACACACATATCCTTGATGCACTATGAAGACACAAATTTAATCCAGATTCAAACACACAAAGGAACCATGAGCAACAAGACAGATTTTAAAATTTATGAGAGGCTTTAAAAAACTTGTAGCTTTAAAAAACTTGTGTCATTCACTTGATCTCTCAACATAATCTGAACTGAGTTTTCCCACCCATCTCTTTGAGCTTTCAATTCGTCTTACAAAAGTAATTAGACACAATGAATTGATTAGTTTTCCTTGACTTTCGACCTTCAAAATCTGAGTTTTCTTCATACTCTTTGTCTCAATTTTTTCCACCCCTCTTTTTGAGTTTTCAATTCATTTTACAGTAGTAATTAGAAACAATGAATTGACTGGTTTTCCTTGACCTTTGACCTTCTAAATCTGAGTTTTCTTCATTATCTTTGCCTTTTACACCATGAAATGCATATGGTTTTTCTGCATTGAATATGTGTGAAATGTCCACACCTTTCGGTAATTCTATGGTGATCATTACTTGAGAACTTCCTCAAAAATTTGCATGGCCCAATCTTTTTCCATTTGGGTTTGTTATATGTTTCCTTTGGAATTCTCTCCCTCGAATGCACGAGAATTAAATCTCCTTTCTGAAGCTCAGCTTCTCTTCTCCTTTGATTTGTGTGGTCTTGGTATTGTGCAACACTTTGTGTTAGCTACTCTTGTTGGAAATGTTGTCATTGATGTCAAAGGTGGACAATATTGTCACTGATGTCAAAGAAGGTAATGTTATTAATGTCAAAGGAGAAAATGTGGTACAGTAGGCAATGGAGTTGAATTGGATAAATGGAAATATGAATTTGCACAGTTGCTTAGGACAAATCATGGTATAGACCCAGAAGCACATATGGTTTTGGAACTGTTCGGAGGCCTTTGGAGAGGCTGCAAGTGAAGATATTCAATGGTTGTTTAAAATAGTAGCAAGCAAACTCCAGGAGATTGCAGCTGTGGTCGTATTTAATTGAGGCCCTTTTTAAACACTTAAGAATTCCTAAGTTCAATTGATTTTGGATTTTGGACAATTCACTGTAAGGAAAGAATCTCAAAGAGCACAAATCGGAATTAAAACTTAAACAATCTGGCTTCAAACCATATGAAAACTTTTTCAAACAGGATATTACGTTTTCTTTTGCCATGGCTATCATAATGAATTTAAAGGACGTGCTTTCGGATTTGCAAACAAAAATGAAACCTATCATAAACCCTTATTCAAAGGAAAAATTCAACTACAAAAGCAGACTTGAAACATAAAATCTAAACTTAAATTGATAGGAGACTGAAACAAACAGCTAAAAGGACATCTAAGCAGCATAAGAAAAAGACCGGGACTCAAAAGAACAAAATTGAGGCAAAATTTGGGAATTAAAAGGGAAGCCTTTTCTTGGGAATTGAAATAACGTTTGAGAAATTGTCCATTGATTAGCAATGATATAGTGCCTTTGGATAAGTCCTATATCCTAAAGGTGTTGTTTGCTATAGCAATATGATTTGGTCCAATAAAAAAAGTATCAAATTTGGCATGACTTCCTCTTTTTTCATGTGCCTTTCCTCACAAAAATACTAAATTAGAGATCCTAAGAGATTTCATTCTTGTTCTTTTGTCAAAACAACACTTAACAACAACATGATGCTTGCTAAAGTTTTTCGAAGCTCTATCTCTTCTCCTCAAGTTGAAACAAATTCAACAATCTAGCTTCATTTTTGTTATATGTTTAATTCTGCATACTCTTAGATAACTTGCAAGGTGGGGATTTTCAAATTAATATGGAAAATAGGGTTCTGCCCATAAACTAAATGATATGGTGAAATTCCTGAGGTAGACTTAACTCTCGTCCTATCAATCCACAAGCAAAATTTAACATGCTATGCCAATTCTTAGGGTTTTTATTGATTTCTTTGATAAATTGAATGAGAACTTATCAATGGACTCATCTCCATTTTCTTGCAAATAATATTCAAATGAATACCTAACAATAATCTTTTGTTCATGCACCCATTCGTTAAAATTCTTGGAAGAAAATCAAGGTCCAATATCACATACTAGTACAAAAACCATTCTAAACCTAATTATGATGTTCTTTAGAAACTTGATAAGTTCTTCAATTGTACTAGTCCTCAAGGCTCGATCTTCACTCCATTTGGTACAACAATTTGTTGTAGTCAAGACAAAGTTATGTCCCGTAGATGAGTTAGGATTAGTGAATTGAATGAAATCCAACCCCCATTGTGTAAATGGTAATGATTCTAGCATTGTAGGGTTTCTCTCAGTACTTGAAATGACTTGACAAGTGTGGGAATGTTCGACATGTTCATGAGTATCCTTGAAAATAGTAGAGGTTAGTAATATCTAGATCTAAGAATTTGATACACAATGTCATCTTTAGATGCATGATTAGTACCAAAATTCTTGTGCAAATGCTTCAACACTTATGTTCCTTCTTATTTGTTCAAGCATCTGAGATAAGTTCCTTGATAATTCTTTCTATATAAAGCTCTTGATTTGCTTATGAAATAGGAACTTTTATGTCTTAACATTCTCCGTTAAGTATATGTCATCGATCTAGGGCATTGATTAGCCAACAAGTATCAGCCATAACTTTGTACCACTTATCATCAATTATTATGTTCAATGTGAATTGATAACTATAAATTCTCGGGTCTATATGAGCAATTGCTTGGCTCAACCCTTGTCCTCTATTAATCTTCATGGTTCTGTTTTCAAGGTCAAATTTTGGCAGAATCGACATCCATTTGCTTTTGCATTCTCCTAACTCATTCTCTAGAAGCATGGATTTTATTGTTGGATTTGGAACTATTGCAAAAACTTTACTTTTGAGTATTTAATGTCTAAACATCTTTACTGATTTGATCATAGCATAGGCTTGTAATCAATCAATGAGTACCTTTGTTTTGCATCCTTTAGTGGAGAACTCATGAATGCAATTGATTTTTTCTTATTATCACTTTTATGAGGGAGTACCCCAACTGCTAAATGTTTTGATGCAAAAGAATAGATAAAGAATGGCTTTGAATAATCTGGACTTACCAAAACAAGGGCTTGATTAATTGTCATCTTGATATCATTAATGTTGTCTTCGTTTCTAGATTCTACTCAACTTGAGCATCTTTCTTCATTATATCATTCTAAGGCTTGACTATTTCAGTCATACCAACAAAAATCTTTTGGGGAAGAAATTGACAAACCAAAAGTATAGGATTTAAAAAAAAAGAATTTAGATGGGAGAAAATCAAGAAAAAATTGGATTTAAAAAATATAGAAAAAGGGATAAAAACTTACTGTTTTTGAAATTTAAAGACATTTCAATAGCATAGAGATATAGAGCAAATAAAATTGAGAGTTTAGCCAATGAATTGTAGAATATAGAATTTTGTTGTTTATGTTCATATTGTCGATTCCATTGCATTGCACAATACATACTTCATAGTGCACAAATAATGAGTAGATGCTAATAGTTCTCAAAATTTCAATTACAATCTAGTTTTTACAAAATCAACTTATAAACTAAGTATAAAGTTCCAAAAAATCAGACATAGCCAATGATTTGTGCTACTACAAAGAAAGCTACACTAGAGGGTTGTAGGTCTTGATGATGAAGATCCTAGGTTAGAGCCTCTCCTAAGTTGTTCAACCACAACATTAACAATGTTGGCCTCCATCAGGATATCAAAATCCTAAGGATCAAGAAAGACATCATCAAGCAATCCATTCAAACTCTGAATAAATTTCGTTGAGGTCAATTGGTTAGTCATCCTCAGCGGTACTTGATTTTGTCCATATAAAAAATTAATCTTGGAAATTGAAGTGAAGAAACATTATGAATTCAATTATAACCATGATTGCAAATATATTAAACTCTAACCTTGATCTTTCTTTAGTTTGAGGCGGAGGTTGTGGTGAACAAACACCAAGTTATTCATCTATTGTGTCAAACGGTTGCGTTATTGAAAAATACAAATTATTTGGAGATGCTATTTAAGAATATATTAAAAGATTAACACCTTTAATGTACTTTTCACAATATAGAGAGACTGTCCAAATCTTGTAGAGTCTACCTGGTTTGAAGGTCCTCCTACTTTGCATGGTAGCCATACTTGGCAACTCTACCATAACTATCTGCAACTTTTTTGGGGTAGCAAATATTTTCTCCATGCACATGAATAAGCCTTGTGTGACCTCAAAATCATCATCTTTGAATGAGAGGCCATTAAACAATGTCGGATTTAGATAGCATCTAATAACTTGGAGAGGAAAGTGCATTTGTCAGTCCCATCTCCTATTGATTATGTTCCATAATGATATGTACATGTCCTTGTTATTTTCCATCTTATTTCTCATCACCTCTTTGGCCCTATTCATGGCCTCATACAAATAGTCAATGGGGGATTTCTCCCCATCCAATAGCCTCAAAAGTTTTACTAGAGGCTTTGAAAATTCTACAACTTTTTCAGTTGCATCCTCAAAACTTGTAGAATACATGTACTTTGGCATTGCTATGCCATCCGTTTGATTTGTGAAGCTAGACTCATTTGAAACAAACATTCACTTCAAATTCAATTTTTGCTTGAAAAGAGTTTGTAGTGCATGGATTGAAATGATAATTAATTGATGTAATCGTATATTAAACCGAGCAGAGGAATACTCCTTTTATAATAAATTACAAGATGATGTTTCTAAAAAGAAACAGTTGTTAACTAAAGAGAACAAAAGAAAATAATAGAAAGTTACTAAAAGCTAACTGAAGCAAACTAAGTTAACTAAAAGTAAACTATCGACTAACTAAAAGCTAATGACCATTAAATATTAAAATAATACTTTAATACCCTCCCTTAATGCTCATTCTACTAACTAAGTCTACCCATAATTTGATGGTCTTTTGGCCATGAGTACATAATATGCAGACTCCTGCTTAGTATGCTCTACCACTTGAGCCTGATGCGAAGACCCTTCCTGGTTGGACTTCTCATCAGCCAACTACTTTTTGCAATACTTCTGCATATGACCAATCTTCCTACAGTAATGGCATGAAAAAAACTTCTTGGAGCTTGCCTCCGATTTGCCTTGTCCTTTTTGTTGAGTGGACTTGCCTTTGCCATCTTTGGTAGTAAACACTTGTTCAATATTGGGAGACTCATTGCTGCTCCCAAACTGCTTCCTCTACCTATCTTGGTGCAAGAGCTTGTTGCACAACTCATCAAACTTCAAGTCAACATTGGTAGATGTAATGTTGAGAGTTTCAATGAAGTGCTCGTAGGATCGTGGCAAGATTTTCAATGTGATCACCACCATATCCTCCTCTTCCATCTTGCCACCAATGGCCTCCAGTTGATCGTGAATGTCTTTGATTTTCATTAGGTGCTCCTGCAAAGACACATTGTCATCCATCATAATGGAAAACAACATATTCTTCAAGAAGAAAGCCCTGCCCTTGTTTGAGGTCTCATGAAGATCTTTCAAATGTTTCCAGATCTCCGTAGTAGACTTACCAGATGGTATTTCTGGTAACATCTCATCGGTGACAGACAACTTGAGAAGCATAACCACCTCCCGATTACTTCCATCATATTTGTCCTGATCCTTCCCCGCAGTTGTGGGACAAACTTCTATACCTAGAACAAGTAAATCCAAACACCGATACTCAAAGATGGTAAGAATTCTCTGCTTCCACGTGTTGTAGTTTTTCCCATTGAACCTCTGGGTACTTTCCAACATGACATTGGTCAAAGATTCCATCCCTCATGTTTTCCAAAAGCACAAAAAATGAGGTAAAAGTTGGTGATCAGCTAGCACGAAACCCAAGACGATCAGCTGGCACAACTCTCATGATTTTAAAAAAAATCGTCAAAAAAGAGGCTCAAAATCCCATGATTTTATTTCAAAAAATCGCCAAAAACTCAGACTTCGCCCTAGGTGACAGAAAAGGCAAGATTTTTTTCAAAAAAAAAATCTTCAAAAAACTGCAAAATTTTTCAATTTTTTTTTTCAAAAACTTTGATGACAAAAAATTTATAGAAAAACTTTCAAAACTCTTTTCAATTTTTTTATCTCAAAAAAATCCATCAAAAAACTGGCTATGGCACAAATTTTTTAAGAAAAAATTGTCAAAAAACTGTGAATTTCTTTTTCTTAACCAGAAAAACCCTAGCCAAAAAATGGCTATCCCTGAAATTTTGATCTGTAGGAAACAAAAATTTCGTGACAAAGAGAGAGCCACAGATTCATGGAAATCTTCAAAAAACCCACAAACTCAACATAGACACCCATAAAAGTCAGAAAATACAGCAAAAAGCTGACGCAATTTGCAGTAGAAAACGCTGTGCCAACTGCAGAAACTGTCGCCTAAAAACCATCGCAAGATCGCCAATACTAGACGTGAAATGTAGAGGAATGCGTGCAAGGTTTTACAGTCGCAATTTGCTTAAGAAAACACCCACGCAATGAGTAGGAACATAAAAGGAAGACGCCAAAAGAAACCTCCACGTATAGTACTTGAAAAATTAGTTGTAAAAAGATGTATGTAAAGACCCTTGACAATTTTGCTCTAAATTTTTAGTTTGAGTGGTTTTGGCATTTTGTCAAACACTTGTCTTGCAGCCCTCTTTTAGCATGTAGAAGATATTTCTTTTTGTTGGGAAATGTATTGTTAGTGTTCACATAAAATGTGAGTTGTTAACACAACTCACGTAGCTATTTGTGATAATTTGTTAAGGTTTGTTTGTTTGTTGAGTTGTTAAAACAATTCAACAATTAGTGAGTTGTTCCTATAATGTAGGAACTAAAACTCTTATAAGTATGTAATTCATTAATCGAATGAAATAGGGGTGAAGCACCATAATATTTGTGTTAAATTATTTGCAGCTTCTCTGTTTGTCTCTGCCCATATTTCTAATATGGTATCAGAGCAGGAGAATATTGTGGGATAGATTTTTCCAGCTGGGACCATGAAGTTTCATTGTGCAGTTTGATCTGGTCGGGATAGTATTTGTTTCTGAACAGGCATCATTTTTTTATTGTTGTGGACATCATTGACATTTATCTATCGGTGTTGTATGCCTTGAGAGGACCTGTGTATCATCTCTTTGGCAAATATAATTTTGTTATAGGTCTGTATTTGACTAGGTGATTCCATTTGCAAGGCTATTTTAAGGAGATCGAGGCAAGCTTCATTCTGTGATCTTCCCTGTGTTGCCTTCTTGTTTTGATTGACCTAGTCATCGTCCTTCTCATGCCGTGATTTGCTGAATCGGTTTGCACTGGGATTGGGAGGCGGTTGTAAATATTTTTGTTGCTCTGTATTTGTTTGAGCTGAAATCTAAACCGTAAGCATTGTAGAAAGGTGATCTATGGGTGTGTGAATTTCCAATAGTAGATCCAAGTTGGCCGAAGTTTCATTGGCTCATCGTTGGTCATAGATCCATTGTTGTGATTGACTCTATCTACAAAGCAATTTTGAGCTTGTGATCAACTATATTCTCTACCGTCTCATTGTTCATGCATCGCATCTGCAGAGACTTTGTATCATCCAGTGGTTTCTAGAATTGCATTGGCGTGACATAGCCTTTGCTCAACAACTTGTTCATGCATTGGAATTGGGAGTGAAATGTCAGGGAGGATATATTCTTTCCTCGCAACTATGAAATGAGCCTCAAAATACAAATTTTCTAATTAAGTAGCAAATCTACTGGAGGATGGAGGACAACCAACAACCTCTCGTTAGTCACCAACGATGGGTTGCACAACTGATTTGGTGACCAGTGTGCAGTGTGTTTTCAATTTTTTGGTGTGGATTTTAGTTTTTCAGATTTTTAGTGTGGTGTGTGGATATTGGAAAAAACGATTATATTGGAGAGCAGATGACTACAGAGATCCTTTGATTGCGGAGATCCTCTGAGTGCTGTACTTCGTTGGAAGATGGTTGACTGGTGAATACGTTGACTGGCAATAATGGCCATGTGCAACAAGATCCAGATAGTAGTATGTAGTATGGTATGATTTTCTTTTTAGTATTCCTATTTGTGTGAATAAATGGAATTTCACATTGTGGGGGGCAATAATAACCAATGTTCCATTCCCATTTTGCGCCAAAATGGCTAAAGTCAAAGGCAACTTCCAGTGGTAGTGGCGGTTGTCTATGCTGTTCGAGATTGAGTGGCAACGATCGACAACAGTGACTACAATTAAGATCATTGTGTTCTTATGGAATGTAATGTGAAATCTTTTCCAATGTGAGTTTTTCAGATTTGTTATATGTATGTTGATTCCTATATACTTCCCTGATGTACAAGCATAGTGGTGAACAAAAGCACCAATGTAATGCAGTTCATGGATCTTGAAAGGGTTTGTGGCAGGATCTAGAAAACCACATGAGGTGGACAGTTGATGGGTTCCTGTTCATGTCCAGGTTTGTGGTAAACTTGTGTGAAAACCATGAAAGGTTAATGGGAGGTTCCTTTCGTTTTGAATCAAGATCATGATCCACAAGAGTTGGGCCTACTGCAGATGTAGGGTGCGAGTTCTTACCATGTTCACACTAAGGGGGGGAATGTTGGGAAATGTATTGGTAGTGTTCACATAATGTGAGTTGTTAACACAACTCACGTAGCTATTTGTGATAATTTGTTAAGGTTTGTTTGTTTGTTGAGTTGTTAAAACAACTCAACAATTAGTGAGTTGTTCCTATAATGTAGGAACTAAAACTCTTATAAGTATGTAATTCATTAATCGAATGAAATAGGGGTGAAGCACCGTAATATTTGTGTTAAATTATTTGCAGCTTCTCTGTTTGTCTCTGCCCATATTTCTAATACTTTTATCTTTTCTCATATGATGACAAAGCATGCATGAATAGACTCTAACCAAAGAATGCAAATGACTGAGGATGCAATGACTAAAAGTATAATGGATTAATGCAAAGACTTGCAGCAGGATGACTACTATGCAAACACTTAACTTGAAATGTAATGCAGGGCTTCTTTACTTCAATTTTGTTTTCCAAAACTCATAGATACCAAAGCTGAAATGAAATGCAATCATAAATCACCTAGAATGTACTATGATTGTAAATGGACATTTTATCGAACAATTGTCATGTAACTCAAGATGGACTGTAAGACTGAAATTCAATAGATTTCCAATAACTGAACAAATGCTTATTGCTTCCTTATACGCCTTGAAATGATCACTGACCAACAATACAAAAAGTCTGATTTTATTCAAACATTCGACTCAGCAGTTCAAGTCGACTATGATAGCAAACATGCATTCTAAATTGCGAACCTACAAATATGATGACGCCTCAACAAACTCACAATTATGATCCAATGATAATGGTCCAACCTGGAAGGACGTCAATGACCTCTAACTGTAGCTACGTCTAAACATTCTTGAGCTTGAAATTATAGCAGCAAAACTCGTCCTTGACAAGCAAACGACTTCCTCTAATTTCAATCGCTTCCTTCAAAACTTTGATCCCTCCAAACCTCCTTATTCGAACTGTTGGTACCTGATAATTGCAAAATGATGGTGCGCTTGGGAGGTAAGCAAACCCACAATTTACACCAAAGCAATCGGCTGTCAATGGGAAATCGCTGTAGTTGTAGCTGAAAGTGATCTAATATTCTCAATGCCTTCTTCATGTAAAATCAAATCCTTCTATAGAATGCCAATGAAAGATTGCCACAAATCTGATGCAAAGTAATACCAATATAATCTATATGAAACCCTTAATCCAACCAGCAAAATGGCACCTAGGGTTTAGTAGAAAAACCCACAAACTTCTTCTTCAAGTGGAATAATAATTGCAACAATCAATCAGCTGTGCAATTATGCAAACCCTCAATAGAATGCAATAATAAACCAGCTATTGCATCAATAGAAATTCTTATTCAGAATTGCAATAATACATCAACTATTGCAATTGTTCAAATCCTCAAATACTTAGCTTCTCAGATAAGTTGAATACAATCACTATTCTCCAAATTTGGTCGTTGAAAGTGACCTTAAAGTTGCAATTAAGCTCCTGTAGGAAACCTGAAATGATCTTCTCCGCAATCTCCAGCTAGGGTTGATATTTCACAATCAAAACCGGTATCCTAGAGTCTTCAAACCCTTAGACATGAAACCCTTCGAGCTCTCGCCAAACTAAAATGAGAAGTGTAATCCAAGCATGCTTAAATGGCTAGCTCTCAGCTCAATATAAGGAAATTTCTGATCTTCTAAAAAGATCCTACAAGAAGCTTCTAGAATAATTTAATATTTCCAAAGTGACTTTATAATTTATTATTTTATTTTAGTCACTTTAATTAAATTAATTAAAAATAAAATTACCTTTATGATTTAATTTATTTAGATAACTTTATAAATAATCAATTTAATATTCCCACTTTATTTTAATTAAAATAATCAATTAAGTCATCCTTTTGAAATATTATTGATTTTTGGACTACTTAATTATTTAAATCACTCCATCATAAATTTGGGGACTGTTAGAACTGTAGAAAATTGATATTTTTACATGTTGATTTTACTCATAATCCTCCAAATGAGTCCTGCTTAGATGCATTTCCCTCTCTTCATGCATATTTTCTCCTTGGTTGCCCATGTTGTCCCATTGAATCCGTTGGGTTATGCATATTTTTCATTCCGGCACATGTCGGTATAGGTACCCAAATGTCTCCCTGACCTGTGTATGTTTCACTATTTCTTGTTGCAGGTTTTCGGCAAGACACTTCTCTTGTTATGGCGACAACGGATATCTCTATCGGCGTATGTTTTGAATTGCGGCAGGAGGTCTTGGCGAAGGGGTCGGGCTTTGCCGATGTGGTTTAAAGTGGCTTTCGGCAGGAGACTTCTCTTCTCTCGGCGACATATTATGCTTGGGGCTTTCGGTATAGCTATTCATTTTGCATAGCATCTCACCGAGTATTTCGAGTTATAGCGACATGTATTGAACGGGTGGCCTTTGTCGGTATAAGAACATTTGTGTCCTGGCGATGCTACATGAGGGCCGGCTGTCGGCGAAAGAATTTTGATATTACACCGACATGTGGCTATATAGGGAGCTTTCGATGTAACCCGGTGTTTCTCTATAACATCTTGCCGAGGGGTAAAGGCTATAGCGATACACATGATAGGTGCTCTTCGGCAAGAGAAGTGAATGGTTACAGCTACATAAAAAAAATGTAAAAGGTATGCTTTCGGTATAACTAATGGATTTCTATGATATCTCAACGATAGTGGCAGGCTATAACGAAACAAGGGACCACTATGGGGCTTCGATATGATAAGCGGATTGCTATGGCGACTGTGAATGAAACGTTTGAATTGCCTTCGGCATAAGTTGCGATGTGTCACGCCGACTCCCTCACTGGTAAAAAACAGAAATTCATCACTGGCCCGACATGAATTCATTTAGGTGACTGTTGCTGGCTGACGTATTCTGAGCCCGAATCTTGTGGAGGGCCGACATGATATTTCAAAGTGTTTTATTTTCTTAATGCTGGGTATAAATATGCACCTAGATTGTAATTGAACGATATCAGATTTCAGACAAAAAGCAGTAGATAGTCAGATGGCTATAGTAGGATAATTTTCTCTTTCCAGAGACTATGTGCATGATTTCAAATGGTGATTTCAAATAAAGTCAGCTGGTGTGGCAGGTTGCTTCTGGTATCAATTGTATGTTCAATTTATTGAAAAGCATTGCTAAAGCTGTCTCCAAGTTGATTCTTTCTGGTTGTTTAAATTGAAATAAAAAGTTTATTCTCAATTTATCGGTGCACATTTGCTGTATCTGTGTGATTAATTGACTAGTTCTCTCAAGTAGGGATTAAATCCTTTCTGTTGATCACTGTAATCAGGGGGAATTCATCTGGATTCTTAAAGTAGAGCTTAGTAATCATAATCCTGCATTGTTTATACAAATTATAAACAGATCATATGCCTACAATTTGATTTTCTGCCAGAATAAGTTGCTCACCTCTGTTTTGTTTGACTCCGCATACCCAACAAGGCACTGGTCTCTGCATTTCATCATTTTGAATTCACTTAATCTCTTTACATCTATTAATTAAGCATTCTAGGATTTAGATCACAAGGTAGCTATCAAGTTTGGTTTCATTTGTTCACTGTCATCTGCCATTGTGGACAAAGCATTTCAGAAGGATAATCACAAGTTAAGTCTGCACTATTCAGAAAGGTATACCCGCCTAGGTCTTGCAGCACCTGAAGAGTAGAAGGTTGAGTTCTCTTGACCTTGTTCTGTTGCCCTAAAACGTATCAAGAGATTGATAGCCTCTTGAGGCATTCAGCCTGCGTTTTTGAGAGCTAACAAATTGGCGACTCTGCTGGGGAACAATCATAATTAAGGCCTTAATCATAGAGTCAGAAATCTTGAATAGACTCCGCTGGGAACAAGAAATATTGAATATTTTTCTCATTTTGATTAAAGTGAGTGGCGACTCTGACATAATTTTTGCAGCTGTTCATCATGAATGGAAGAAGATCTCAGTACAGGGGAGGTCATACTGGAGCTCCTGCTGGCAGCAGTAAGTGGACACATAAAGGTGACAGAGTTGATAAGGGAAAAGGAATAAATGAAGATATATGCATGACAGATAAGGATAAAACATTTAGTGCACATCTTGAGACTTATGATCGTTATGACACGTGGAGAGATAATTCAGGTACAAATCCTTGTACCCCTGAAGAGCAATTAAATCCATTCTACAATCCTCAGGAAATGGCTGAGCTTGAAGCTAAGAAGCAGGCTGAGTTTGAAGCTAGATTTGAGCCTGAACGACTCAGAGTTCAGCATGAATATGATCAGAGGATGAAGAGTAGCCAAAATATTGTTGCTGATCATGAGCTTCCTGATGAAGCAAAAGCACTGTTGGAACAGAAAGACAAGAGAATAAGGGAGCTAGAGGCTAAATTGCAGAAATCCCAAATTACTGATCAAACAGCTGGTGGTTCAAAGTATGTCCCACCTCACAAGCAGGGTGATCATGGCGCAGGGCCCTCCCATCAGCAAAATTCTCCTCACCATCAGATAGGGAATCACTACAGGTAGCCAAATCAACCACCTCATATTCCCAAACAACATGCGAATGTGCATCCCCCTCCTGGTCAGCAACACATCCCTCAGCATAATGCACATCCTTTACATCAGTATCAGTATCCACCTATCCCTCCCCCTCACCAATACGCAACGATGGTCAGGCAGTTTGATTTGGTAGGTCTCAATCCATGCCCTTACCCTATGGATAATAGTTGGAGAGGTATGATTCCCAAGTTTACAGGGAGTAATGCAATCACTGCTGAAGAGCATCTAAGGAATTTCAATGTGGCCATTCAAGACATAGGTATGTCATATGAAGATTTGTGCATGAGGCTTTTTATGATGTCACTTATTGAAGATGCTAGGGATTGGTTTAACAACTTACCAACAAATTCAATTAACTCTCTCCAAGTATTTCAAGACAAATTCTTAGAACAATATGGGAATCAAAATGCTCTAGATGCAGCTTTTTATGAATTGGTGAAGATTCAGAAAAATCATAATGATTCAATTTATGATTTCAACCACAAGTTCAACAAGTTGCATAATAAAGTCCCCCCTGAATCAAGGTTGTCAGATTTTGCTGCATTGAGTGTTTATTTAAGTGCATTTGATCCCAAAACAGGGTACGAACTGAGAAATAGACTTCTAAGAGACTTGGCTGAAGCATAGAAAGTTGCATTGACAATTGAAAATAACAGGAAGGCTGCTGGTGTAACTAATAAAAGAGACAACCCGAGGCCTCCCCAGCAAAATAATTATCAGTACAGACAAGAGAACACATACATAAATGAAAGGCCAAGGCTGCATGATATGCCTTACAATACAGACTGAAAAGATGGGAAATCTATGGCAGCTAGGCCCAGAAATAAGGAAACTCCAGATCCATTGAGCAAGAAAGGGACTTACATGGTGAGTAATAGTTACTTTTGTGAAGTTTTTAATCAGCCGCATTCTCCAGACTATTGTGTTGTAGCTCAGAAAATGCAAGAGGAGGGAATGTTGATAGAAAACGATGGAGAAGACCACAAGGTATACTTGACTTCAAATATTCTTCACCATGTTGAGGAAAGAAACTCATCTTCAGAGGATGAAGGTTATGAATATGATGTTTCAAATCAGAAATATAATGTTCATATGGTTGAACAACAGATCTTTTATGATTCTGATGAAGATTACACAGAGCCACATTCTGTTGAGGCGCCTGATCAGTGTAATGTTAGAAGACTAACTAAAGATGAAGTTGAAAGGATTACTGTTGCTGCGGTTGAGAAAGCTAGAAGTCAATACTGGTTGAGAAATAGGAAAGTAAATGAGCAAGATGGGGTTCCTGGGGGAATTTTTATAAAAGACCAAAAGGCAACATAGGAAACTGTAAAGAAGCCAGAAAACAAGCAGCATGATAAAATTGAAAAGACATCTGACCAAGAACAGAAAGTTGCAGAATTACACAAGGAACTGCAAAGGTCTGATCAGCCTAGTAAAATAGAAAAAGAGGAAAGCAAAGGAGAAGTGCTAGAACAAAAGAAGACTGTCAAGACGGAGGGTTCTTCTTTTGATTTCACCCAGGCATTATCCCAGGTAAAAATGTCTGTTCCATTACTTGAATTGATGAAAATTAAGGAGTACAGAGATAGTGCTGTTAAATTGATTACAAATGGGAATGAAAAGCATATGAATTCTGAAGAAGTCAATAGGCAGGAAAAAATAAATAATTCAGAGGTTTGTCTAGGTGATGTTTTAACAACCTCCCCACAAGTGGATCCCTTCTTTACCACATTGCTAATAAATAATAAGTTGCTGAGGAATTGTATGATAGATTCTGGTTCTACTATAAATATTATACCAGTAGGAGTAATGAAACAACTTCGCATGTGGGTTGATACATGTGAAGGGAAGTGTTATGCTATGGATAATCGACCTATTCCTGTAGTTGGTATTATAAAAGATGTTGAGGTCAAATTGGCTACATATCCGCAGGAAACATATAATATAGACATAACAGTTATTGATACTCCTCAATTCGGGATGCTTTTGTCAAAACATGAAGCTACAGGCACAAATGAAATATTTGTTTGATAAGAAGGCAAAGAATAGAAAGTTTGAGGAGAATGACTTGGTGTTAATGTGGAATGCAAGGTGTCAGGAGAAGGGAAAGCATGGTAAATTTGAAGCTCTCTGGCTGTGACCATTTGTTGTTGTCGGAAAAGGGAGTGAAGATTCATACTATCTGTAGAACATGGTTGGTGAAGATCAGGAATTGTTTGTTCATGGGCAATTCTTGAAACCTTTTTTCTCTTGAGCTACACAGAGGATTGAGGGTTGCCAGTGCATGGACAACTCTTGTGTATCCTCTCTAAAATTGTTTTCCATGCACAATAGTTTAGGTTTTCATTCATCTCCATTTCACTGTCATTTTCCCACTTCACTTCCATTTTGCATTCATTTTGCATCCATTTTCACTTCCATCTTGCATTCTCTGCATTCATCTCCATTGCCATTCATTCCATTGCTGCTCATTCTTTGTCTGGTCTGCTTTCGCAAAGATTCTGGATCCTTGCAATGATCTGACTATCATTCATCCCCAGACAGAGCCACTGTTAGAACTGTAGAAAATTGATATTTTCACATGTTTATTTTACTCATAATCCTCCAAATGAGTCCTACTTAGATGCATTTCCCTCTCTTCATGCATATTTTCTCCTTGTTTGCCCATGTTGTCCCATTGAATCTGTTGGGTTATGCATATTTTTCATTCTGGCGCATGTCAGTATAGGTACCCAAATGTCTCCCTGACCTGTGTATGTTTCACTATTTCTTGTTGCAGGTTTTCGGCAAGACACTTCTCTTGTTATGACGACAACGGATATCTCTATCAGCGTATGTTTTGAATTGCGGCAAGAGGTCTTGGCGAAGGGGTCGGGCTTTGCCGATGTGGTTTAAAGTGGCTTTCGGCAGGAGACTTCTCTTCTCTCGGCGACATATTATGCTCAGGGCTTTCGGTATAGCTATTCATTCTGCATAGCGTCTCACCGAGGATTTCGAGTTATAGCGACATGTATTGAATGGGTGGCCTTTGTCAGTATAAGAACATTTGTGTCCTGGCGATGCTACATGAGGGCCGGCTGTCGGCGAAAGAATTTTGATATTACACCGACATGTGGCTATATAGGGAGCTTTCGATGTAACTCGGTGTTTCTCTATAACGTCTTGCTGAGGGGTAAAGGCTATAGCGATACACATGATAGGCGCTCTTCGGCAAGAGAAGTGAATGGTTACAGCGACATAACAAAAATGTAAAAGGTATGCTTTCGGTATAACTAATGGCTTTCTATGATATCTCAACGATAGTGGCAGGCTATAACGAAACAAGGGACCACTATGGGGCTTCGATATGATAAGCGGACTGCTACGGCGACTGTGAATGAAATGTTTGAATTGCCTTCAGCATAAGTTGCGATGTGTCACGCTGACTCCCTCGCTGGTAAAAAACATAAATTCATCACTGGGCCGACATGAATTCGTTTAGGTGACTGTTGCTGGCTGACATATTCTGAGCCCGAATCTTGTGGAGGCCGACATGATATTTCGAAGTGTTTTATTTTCTTAATGCTGGGTATAAATATGCACCTAGATTGTAATTGAACGATATCAGAGTTTAGACAAAAAGCAGTAGATAGTCAGATGGCTACAGTAGGATAATTTTCTCTTTCCAGAGACTATGTGCATGATTTCAAATGGTGATTTCAAATAAAGTCAGCTGGTGTGGCAGGTTGTTTCTGGTATCAATTGTATGTTGAATTTATTGAAAAGCATTGCTAAAGCTGTCTCCAAGTTGATTCTTTCTGGTTGTTTAAATTGAAATAAAAAGTTTATTCTCAGTTTATCGGTGCACATTTGCTGTATCTGTGTGATTAATTGACTAGTTCTCTCAAGTAGGGATTAAATCCTTTCTGTTGATCACAGTAATAAGGGGGAATTCATCTAGATTCTTAAAGTAGAGCTTAGTAATCATAATCCTGCATTGTTTATACAAGTTATAAATAGATCATATGCCTACAATTTGATTTTCTGCCAGAATAAGTTGCTCACCTCTGTTTCGTTTGACTCTGCATACCCAACAAGGCACTGGTCTCTGCATTTCATCATTTTGAATTCACTTAATCTCTTTACATCTGTTAATTAAGCATTCTAGGATTTAGATCACAAGGTAGCTATCAAGTTTGGTTTCATTTGTTCACTGTCATCTGCCATTGTGGACAAAGCATTTCAGAAGGATAATCACAAGTTAAGTCTGCACTATTCAGAAAGGTATACCCGCCTAGGTCTTGCAGCACCTGAAGAGTAGAAGGTTGAGTTCTCTTGACCTTGTTCTGTTGCCCTAAAACGTATCAAGAGATTGGCAGCCTCTTGAGGTACTCAGCCTGCGTTTTTGAGAGCTAACAGGGACATTACAATGTATAACTGTAGAAGCCTAAGGAATAAGTAAAGTTTAAAGTTTAAACACATTGCAATGATTTCATTGAACTAGTGAACATTGAAAATCAAAATGAAAATATACTTAATAGACATTGGAACGAAAACTAGATGTTTCATAATTATGATTCTTAATTACAATCAACAATTTTCAAAGTTCAAACTTCAAAAACAAAATACTAAATAGTAAATGGCTAATGGCCTAATGCATTTAATGATCTAATCATCCCCAAGCTCCATGTCAATCTCCTCATCACTGGAATTGCTAGACCCCACATGCTCAAGCTCAACTAAATCAATACCAACCAACCCTGTTTGTGTAGCATCATCATCTATTTGTCCATAGTGATACTAAGTCTTTGAATTTTTAGGGTAAGAAATAATAAATTTAACTTAAAACTTTTAAATTTTAATAGTTTTCACTTTTGTTTTTTAAATTTAAAAAAAAAAATTATTATTTTTATGCATTTTCGTGGGGGACGCCCAATAGTTTCCTCAAAATCCTGGGAGTCTCGGAGATGCTTGGAAATCCCCTTTTGGCAAGAAACATCCCCTTGGAAGGAGAAATGTTCAGGGGACGGGTGGAGAAACGGGGGGATGTTTCCTAGACGTCCCCGTGTCTTGGAAACGTCCCCATCTGGGGTTCGTCAAGAATTTGGGGGGGGGGATGCATCCTCGTGGAACATTGATCAAATATTGTTACCTTTGATTGATCTATAGTACTAGATGTTAAGGGTTTCCAAGTTTTTATTACCCGTTGGTTTAGCTCTTGCAAACTTGGCCATAGGTTATTGAATCTGCATATAAGCTCTAGATCTGGATAGGTTTTTGCTTTCTTACTTTTCCATCCAACATCACTACTGAATTTTCTTTGTTGTCTTTACCATTTTTCCATGAGGCTCCAATCCATCCACATGCATTAGATAAATCAATCATATCCTTCCTCCTCCTATCCATGTTGTATAGGAGTGACTAGAATGACAACCCTCAATGTAGCCTGCACCTAAAACCTTGTTGTGTGCCTCACTAGCTCTATCCTTCGGCCCACCTACAGATTGAAGTAAATTTATAGACAAAGACTCATTCTTACACCCAAGGTAGGCCTTCTTTGCCACAATTGAAACAAGGGCCTTCACTGTTACATTAGGGTTTATGCTATAGCTAGTCATTTTGACAACAAAACTAAGCATGATCTTTGGATTGCTAATTATTGTCTACGCCAATAATATAATAAAGCATTAGGACTTCCTAACTTCCATTCAAAATGTTAATAGGTGCTACATTCTTTAAGAATGAGATTGTGTGTAAAGAATTTCAGTTCTTAGGGGATTATATTAGGAAATCATTGCTTAATTTTGTTGGAATTGATGTGAATAGGTTATCGAATGATTTTCTCAAAGAAACATTATGAAACCTTCCATGTATATAAGGCTTCCAGCTGTTGGCATAATGTTCATTAAATAAGAATTTCTTTAATATTTCCATTAATCTTGAAAATAATAAAGACTATCTCTAGGAAATTTCCCCAAAGTTTCTTAGGCCTTTTTCTGTATAGATTTGGAATTTAGATCGAATGCTTTGTATGCTCCTTCCAAAACATATGAAAGGCATAATTCCTTTTTGAAACAAGAAATTTTTTAGTGCCTCACACAATTAAATTTTGGACCTATTAGCATTTGAATAATGCATTAGAGATTTGCTACTCGCAAACATGACCTTACCCCTTTTTTTAACTATTTAATCTTTTGCCTTAGTCATTTTACTTGAATTCCTGTTCAGGCGGCGTTTTGTTGTACTTCTCGAACTCAGGCGGGGTTTTCATTTGTTCCTCTAACCTCCCATTTTACCGCCTGTATAGTTACATCTTTCACTGAGCGGTGTTTTGTGACTTTATTCAAACTTACCATTTCCTTGAAGAGGGCATTTGTGTACGGATGACCACGTCATGAGTTGTCATGAGTCAAAAGTTACCCGATAGCTTCCCTCGATAGCTTCCCCCGCATCTTACATTAGTGGGTGGTATTCTTTAAGCTGTTTGAAACCTAGGCAGTGTTTTACTAAGTTGCGCGAACTGCCCGTTTTGCCGCCCAAAGAGTTTTTCAGTAATTAATATGATGTTGATTCATAAAACCAGTGCATTATGTAGAAAAAGAAATCAGCATTTTCAGATACGACATGAACAAACGCAAAAAAAGCCATGCATACAACACAAAGATACCAAAATGATATTTTATTTATATATAAGTGCGTGTGTACATGGCATCGGCACTACAAAATTGTTTGATTCGACTACAAAAAGTTCATATCGATAACAAAGGACAAAAAGAGACATTTTCGTTTAGGCACACATGGCAAACATTCAGGACTTGAATGCCCTCAACCACAGTCTGGAGGCATTCAACTTGAGTAGGTGACAATAGGTTCTCATCGACTGAAGGAATTGCGCGAAGAGCCCCATATCATTTCTTACGATTCCTGCACAAAGAAGAGTCACAACTCCCTCAAATGTATCATCTTGAAGAGTCGACGCTATACAAATGGTGTCAGCTATTAGTCCACTTCGAGGATAGTGATTGAGCCCAGTAATAGCCACATTGACATGATGATGGAATTCAGGCCTTACCTTCCAATGCTTTCACACCCCAGTCACGACGGCCAAAGGTCCTAATGACCGTGTACATGAAACGTCCCAACATGATGGTATTATGTACGTGAGCCTAGCTCAGAAATGCTTCGCCTAGGATGCTGCGAAACACCTCCTCTTCTACCTCGCTCTGTATCACGAAGAACTCCTTTAGCTGATTTAAAAAATTTCTGAACAGTGGACTGCATTTGATCTCTTCCAAGACAATGAAGTCATTTGCAGAATTACGGTCACTTTGAGAGCTCGCCATGTTAGATGCCGTTGAATGATTAAAAATGGTGACACTAGCTGAATTTATAGAAGGTTGGTTAGACATTGGTGCTTTCTCCTAAAGTTTGATGAGATGGCAACTCAGTATGAAGTTATGGCTGATTTGAATTGGTTTAAATTACATTTTCCCATTAGACAACATACACGTGCTATCATTTGATATTCCCTTGATGCTGCATTAATTATTTGATTGTGTGAAAGGTCATTCGACGGTTGTTGGTGAGATAAAGATCGGTTTTCTTTCTCGATGTCCATTCATTTGCCAGATTAATTATTCTATTTGATTTTAGCAATTTTCAAGAAAACGGTGGAAGAAACAAGGATACCGCAAAATTTAGTAACGACTTTGGCGACTGTTTAGTGGGGTTGGTTCGCTATATATTTGAAAATGAAGAGAAAGATAGGGGTTCTTCGGATATACACCTGGTGGTGTTATTGAGAGGGATTGATGCCATTTATTTCATACTGTAATAGTTCATGATCTTTGTGTTATGAATTTAATGTGATGCTTAGTACGCTGATCTTTGCATTACGTGTGCGATATAGTTATGTCTTCTTTGTGAGATAAGCTGTATGGTGTTCATTTATCATGGTATGATCTCATTTCCTTTGATAAGATAGTCATAGGCTTTTCAATCTTTGTGTTGATCGTTTATGGCTGTGATTTGCTCTTTCCGCATTAGATTCATATTTATGAATTGGCATTTGTTGCTTTTCCTGCTTTCTCGTCAAAAGCATACCCGTGCTCATTAGCTGAGATAAATTCATTGAAAACCTTGTGAGGGAGTTGTACCTCGACAAAATTCAGAGAAAAGCCACAAATGCAATTGTGGTCTTTTTAAAGCCGTTAGCGGGTTTATATTGGTGCTAAGTTGGGTTGAGAGTCATTTATTCTTGAGCATATTTATCTTAAGCCATTTCATTCGCTAACAGATTTTTGGCGACTCCACTAGGGATCGGAATTGAATTGATTGAAAAACATCTAACAACATCCATCGCCTCATGTGGCAAAATGGTACTTCCTCATAATGATGTGTTTCCTGTTTTCCAACCAGATTTAGATTGGGTTGGAGTAGAACAAGAAGACATCATTTCACAATTAAATACGCTCGCCTGGAGATTTAGGAGGAACGCAACAGATTATATGCGAGCAAATCTTGCCTTGGAAGAAGAGGAAGAGTTGGCCCAACGCCCACCTGCACCTGTGGTTGAACGCCCTCCGAGGTTGATATTTGTGTACTACGACAACTGTCCTCGTCATCCTGATCATCAGCCTAATCAGCCGTTCCAACATCCACGGGGCCCACCCCTACATCAACCTGAGAATCTGTAATTAGCCTAACCCAATCTGACTCAAAACACTTCAATTTGCTGCCTTTGTAATTTTGTCAAACAGTTGGTATGCAAAGTCTTCACTTGCTGTTTTGGTTTTCAGTTTGTTGTTTGTTTGCTTGAGATGATGTCAAATATGATTTAAATGCTTTCAAAAGACTTCTATGATGTCCAAGCAAAGAACTAAATGCAATGCAATAATCTTTTTGGATTTTCAAATGCAAATATATGTATACTACATGAGAAAAGTGCATTTACAGCCAATTGACATTTTGTCAAACACTTGGCATGCATACTAATATGCTGATCATGAAAGATATAAATATGCTCATTACAACAAATATATGACTTGCAACCTATAACTCCTTTATTAAGATATATTTTCTAATACAATGCTGATATAGAAAGGCCAAGACTCTTGGCATTACAGTTTTATGCAACTCCTACAAATCTAAGTACAAATGACAGCCATGACATTATTCTAAAATGCATATATATGAAGCAAATAACAAGAGGAACCTGATGCAAATAATGTAGATGAGCTGGAGACAATATAACAATCCTTGTTGATGAAACCGACCCTTTTTGTATGCCGTTCCTGTTCTGGATCAGATTGCACAAATAAAATAAATGGCAGCTCCTATTGTCCCCTTCAAGCTCCAAGAATCATTGCAAAGCATCAAGGAATGGTGTGCCCAAACTCAAGAAGGAAATCGATGCAATCCAAGGCCCCCATGATTCAAAATTGTGGCTCTCCAACAAGCTATTATGTTGACTAAAAAATTATACCAGAATATTATATTATGCCCAAATCGTCCCTTAAAGAAAATGAGAATGATGTCTCCAATCAGCAAAATGATCTTCAATCAACCCTAAATCGAACTCCTCAAAATTGGCCTTTGGCCACAAATTTTGTAAAGGTGAGAAGATTGAGATATCTCCTCCAACAGCTGCAACCCTTTAGTAGATAGTTTTACTACCTTAGTTATGCAAAATTAATGGGATTATTTGTTCCCAAAGACCTCCAATGTAGTCTGCAGAAACCTCAAGGCTCCTCCATAACAAGCATATCAAGGTCAAGTGCCAAATGTCATGGATGATTAGAAGCAAGCCCCAACCCCTCTTAATATACTTTTCTCCTCTTTAGGTTGGGCCCCTCTAGAAACTTCTAAATAATCATTATTTTATTTTATTTCATCTTATTTTATTTGCACTTTATAATAATATTAAAATATAACTTTATAACTCATAAAGTGCAAATATGTTGGCAAAACAATATGTTTTCAAATATTCTGATAACACGTTATGTTTTCCAACATCTTGATAACACATTATGTTTTCCAATATTTTAAAGAACATAGGAAACCCCCATTAAACCATTGAATCTAGGAGACAGATCCAACCACAAACTGGGTAATTTCCACAAAGACCCTCTAACCACTCCTATTAGCCTACGAGGGCCACTGATAGGCTAATCATGCAGATGTGTGAATGTCTAACTAGAAGGGGACATTACAGAATCCACCTCCAGCTCGTCCACCCAAAAATTAATCCAATAATTCTCTTTCCCAATCTTTACTCCCCTGTGAGTTGGCAACTTTGATCATCCATGGCCTTGAATCTTTGGTGTAACCACGTTTGCCCTCTTTCCTTGTCACAATATCATTATTTACCCAAGGGTTCCAGAAATGGTTTCCTAAATTTCCTGGTCAAATGAACAAGACCCTGAGGAACACATCCTGGCTATGACTGTAGTAAGTGGAATTTTAGGAATTCAAGAAGAGGATGTTTTTGTAAGAATTTTCATTGACAGCTTGATTGAAAAGGTGACAGAATGGTACAAAGGACTTGAAAAGGGAAGCATTATCAGATGGAATGTTTTGAAAACAAAATTTCTTCAACACTATAAAATCCCGATGAACATCGCAACCGCCTTGCAACTTTTCTTTGAGATCATGAAGAATAAGGTTGAAACAATGAGGGATTTTGTATATCGTTTCAATCGGTCTCTTCAACGAATTCCTGCTCCAAAAAGACCCAATGAGGAGATTCAGTTTCACATATTTATTTCTGCTTTGGAACCTGACATTCAGTTGATCCTCAAAAGAGATAAAGTTCAAGGGATTGAGAGAGCTCAATTAGAAGCAGTAAATATTGAGGATGATTTATTAGCTGTGGGAAAATGGAAGTCAGGCGCAAGTGTAAAGCCTGAAGCTAGTTGCAAGTTATCCTTTAAGTTCTGGGTTAAAAGTCATGAAGAAGAAAAACTACCTCACTCGACTGCTGAAAACATTAATCTGACAATTTTTGATAACATGCAGTAGCCTAATGAAGAACTAGACCAACATTGCAATGATCATGCCTTCAGTTTATATACCTCATTTGAGGTTGAAAGTGATCTCAGTTCATCTAGTGATGATGAAGATGTTGAGCCGTAGAAGAAGACACTGATTGTCTCTCCTTCTCTTTTTGAAGATAAGTCCTCTTCTGAAGCTGATTCAAGGGACCTGGCGTCAATTTCCCTTCCTACTCCTGACTACGAAGTTTTCTCCTTTAAAGAAGCAGTGAACGAGAAGACATGTTTTCATCTGGAAGAAAATGGAGGTCTTGCATATGGTACTTCTCAAGAGGAAGAAAAATGGTCAATTCATCCTAACCCTCTCTTCAATTTTGATGGATTTGAAATATATGATAATTGTCTCTTCACAAATTTAATTGTTGATCAATCTATATCTGAGGATGAACATTGTTTATCAATCGTTGAAGATGGTCAAAATCAAGGAAACAATGGGAAAACTGCTAGCCCTTTATTGGAGGAAGGTGAGATTGGTGCACAATTAGAGGTTAGAAGTGAATCGGTTCTTGTTTTGTCTCAGTTTACAAAGGTAGTCATCTCCCATGGAAATAACTTGATCGAGGAAAGAGGTAATGAAGTTAAGGAGAATATTGTTTCTTATGGTGACTCCTCAATGGATGGAGGGATGCTTGAGTGATGTAGCTATGGAGGGGAATTTAGAACTTAGAATTTTATGTCAGAATTAGGCCTATCTAGATTGACAAGTCTTGACTGTGGAAATTGGCTATTGAAGGATGGTCTAGTGCCGACAGGATGGCAGCAAGATGAAATTTTTGATGAGTGGCTTTTTGGGAAATCGTTTGACTATGGTTACATTTTTGTCAGTATTAATGCTGGGATGTCAATATTTGTGGATTTGCTTTAGAGACTGTACGGGAAGGTGGGCCTTTTCAGGAAAGGGTTATTCTTCTCCCAGCCAGTGAATGGGTTCGTATGATTGTTTACCTTTCCTTTCCTTTTCCGGTAGGTTGGTCCTGCCTTGTAAATAGTTACAATTTTGGTGTGTTCTTTTTTGGCTTGTTGTTTGGTCTGGTATCCTTCTCGTTTTGACTCATGCCTAATGGAAAGACTGGTCTTACATGCTAGGTTCTCTACATCCTTTGCAGTCCTTGTCCCCAATTAGAGCCACTGTTACTCGCAAACATGACCTTAACCCCTTTTTTTAACTATCTAATCTTTTGCCTTAATCATTTTACTTGAATTAGTGTTCGGGTGGCGCTTTGTTGTACTTCTTGAACTCAGGCGGGGTTTTCATTTGTTACTCTAACCTCCCATTTTACCGCCCGTATAGTTACATCTTTGGCTGAGTGGTGTTTTGTGACTTTATTCAGACTTACCATTTCCTTGAAGAGGGCATTTGTGTACGAATAACCACATCATGAATTGTCATGAGTCAAAAGTTACTTGATAGCTTCCCCTACATGTTACATTAGTAGGTTGTATTCTTAAGCTATTTGAAACCTAGGCGGTGTTTTACTAAGTTGCGCGAACTGCCCGTTTTGCCGCCCAAAGAGTTTTTCAGTAACTAATATGATGTTGATTCATAAAACCAGTGCATTATGCAGAAAAAGAAACCAGCATTTTCAGATACGATATGAACAAAAGCAAACAAATCCATGCATACAAGAACACAAAGATACCAAGATGATATTTTATTTATATATAAGTATGTGTGTACATGGCATCGGCACTACAAAATTGTTTGATTCTACTACAAAAAGTTCATATCGATAACAAAGGACAAAAAGAGACATTTTCTTTCAGGCACACAGGGCAAACATCAGGACTCGAATGTCCTCAACCACAGTCTGGAGGCATTCAACTTGAGCAGGTGACAACAGGTTCTCATGTGACTGAAGGAATTGTGCGAAGAGCCCCATATCATTTCTTACGATTCTTGCACAAAGAAGAGCCAAGGCTTCCTCCAATTTCTCATCTTGAAGAGCCGACGATATACAAATGGCATTAGCTATCAGTCCACTTCGAGAATAGTGATTGAGTCCAGTAATAGCCACATTGACACGATGATGGAATTCAGGCCTTACCAGGCCTTCCAATGCTTTCAAACCCCAGTCATGATGGCCAGAGGTCCCGATGACTGTGTACATGAAATGTTCCAGCATGGTAGTATTATGTACGTGAGCTTGGCTCAAAAATGCTTCGCCCAAGATGCTGTGAAGCTCCTCCTTTTCTACCTCGCTCTGTATCATGAAGACCTCCTTTAGCTGATCTAACAAATGCCTGAACATTGGACTGCATTTGATCTCTTCCAAGACAATGAAGTCATTTGCAGAATTACCATCACTCTGAGAGCTCGCCATGTTAGATGTTGTTGAATGATTAAAAGTGGTGACACTAGCTGAATTTATATAAGGCTGGTTAGACATTGGTGCTTTCTCCTAAAGTTTGATGAGATGGCAACTCAGTCTGAATTTATGGCTGATTTGAACTGGTTTAAATTACATTTTCCCATTAGACAGCATACACGTGCTATCGTTTGATATTCCCTTGATGCTGCATTAATTATTTGATTGTGTGAAAGGTCATTCAGCAGTTGTTGATGAGATAAAGATCGGTTTTCTTGCCCGATTTCCATTCATTTGTCAGATTAATTATTTTGTTTGATTTTAGCAATTTTCAAGAAAACGGTGGAAGAAACAAGGAGACTGTGAAATTTAGTAATGGATTTGACGACCGTTCAGTGGGGTTGGTTCGCTATATATTTGAAAATGAAGAGAAAGATAGGGGTTCTTAGATATACACCTAGTGGTTTTATCGAGAGGGATTGATGCCATTTATTTCATTATGTAATAGTTCATGATCTGTGTTATGAATTTAATGTGATTGTTAGTACGCTGATCTTTGCATTACGCGTGTGATATAGTTATATCTTCTTTGTTAGATAAGTTGTATGGTGTTTATTTATTATAGTATGATCTCATTTCCATTAATAAGATAGTCATAGGCTTTTCAATCTTTGTGTTGATCGTTTATGGCTATGATTTGCACTTTCCGCGTTAGATTCATATTGAACTGGCGTCTGTTACCTTTCCTAATTTCTGGTCAAAAGCATACCCATGTTCATTAGCTTAGATAAATTCATTGAGAACCTTGTGAGGGAGTTGTACCTCGACAAAATTCAGAGAAAAGCGACAAATGCAATTGTGGTCTTTTAAGACCTGTTAGTGGGTTTATATTGGTGCTAAGCTGGGCTGAGTCATTTATTCTTGAGCATATTTATCTTAAGCCATTTCATTCGCTAACAAGATTAAAGATTCCAATAAAATTGCCTAGCTTAATGCTTACCTATAATGTTGGTCTGTGTTAGATATGGAAATATGAACGCCAAAATACATAAGTCGTTTTACTTTGGAAAACATACTCACTTTAGTAATATTATTGCTAATAGTGAAAGAAGATTTTAAACAAAGCCTCCCATCTTTGAAATTGGCCTTCTCAAATTTCTATAAACAATTTACTCAGAAGGACTAAAATCAAATGGTTTTTCTCATTTGATGTCGAATGTTGAGTGTTTTTAAATGGATATTTTCTTCCATGGTTCATCATCATTGTCATTGTTGTGGAGTGGCTAAAATAATTTAGTCTTGGAAGGATGTTATGTCCAATGAAAGAACCTATGCATTTCAAGCACTAACTTATTAGATATTGTGATATAGTTCAACTGCTTCTAAATCAGCATAGATAAATTCATATCTTTAAAGTTGATTGAGTGTTTCGAGTGGCCTCCTAAATATATTGTAAACTATCCATGTAAATTTCAACATGGGTGCATTCCATATAATCATATCACATAGCTAGTATAAGATATACAATTTGAATTCATGCGCTTGTGGAAACTAATCTTATACCTACATAAGACATTTCTCAAAACATCTTGAGGGAAATACATATAAGCAAGCTTCCAATTTTCGACTATGTCTGATTTTGCAATATACAAATACAAGCCTACTCAATACAGAAACTTGTGATTTTGGATATCGATTCTTACCATTCAAACTACAATTTAATAAAATCAACTAGAAAGTGTTTGCCACTCAAAACATGATAGTCACGTTGCAAATTGTCGTAGTCTAAATGTCAATTTTCATGTGTAGCTCGTGCCTTATGTTCACAACAAAAATGAAAATTGCATTCAAATATGTTATCAATTACATAAATTGTTCACTAAATATGTGTTTATTAATGCATATCAAGTATACAATTGTGTAGAAGAAAGCATGTGATTAGTAAATGAGGATTGCCTAATATGTACACAAATATTAGAGAGGTTTTGCTTTATCCTAGGTTATGCTCGTCATATGAGTCTCTTAACTATTTTATTGGCTTTCATACTGTTGCTTGAGATAAACCTTACAATTGTTCTGATCATGATTTTAGTTATTTTGTATTTACATTTATCTATTTGTTTATATCCCTTTATGTGAATGGATGCTTCCTTTTTTCTCTATATATAGTATATTGAATTGAGGATAAATGGGTTTTGTGAAACTAGAGTTAGACACTAAAGGTGTCACCTAAACTTCAAAAATAAATTCGATCAATTATTACATCCAATGCAGTCTTCTCACCCCATTCACCCATCCTCCACCCTGATATGGGTTGCGCCTCATGTTCACAAGAAAATGAAAATTTCAAATAATAGTTTATCTATTACCTAAACGATGAGTAGTACATGCATCCCATAAGTCATAGTTTTTCAAAGGAGGAAAAAGATGGTACAATAAAATTGACATGTGTTAGTTTTAGGATCAGCAATAAAATAAGCAGATTTAGAACAATTTAAACAATTTGACACAGCATATATCCTGGGAAAACCCTCCAACTTGAGGGAGAAAAAAACCCAGGAACAATATATCACTTATATATTGAATTATAATCAGCAATCTTGCTTTACAATAAGGCCAATCACAAGGCTGAATAACACCACACTTGGTGCAATGCAATATAATATCGAACTCCTTGAAGATGAACACTGGACCCCTTGAAGAACAACTTCAATCTGCTCTTTGATAAATTCGCACTTCACACTTGAAATGGAATGAATGAATATGATAATCAAATGAACAATCCGCATCTCTAATATATACAAGTCGAAGGGAAGATCGCGCCCTTTCATGAAATGAAGTCGACCACATATGACAAGTTGTGACTCAATAAAGGCGGCGAATAAGATGAGGTCGGCCTCATTTAAATTATTATTTATTATTCAAGTGAAGCGCCTCTTCACTAGTTGTCATCAATAGGAGACATAAATTACATTGCTAATAATCGATTTATTTAAATGCATAGCCAATGGCTATATGGATTTAATATTATCGCTGCTGGGAAGTATGGAGCCCACAGCTGAACATCAACAACATGTATATGTTTCTCATGTATGGGTTATGCCTTATATTCACATAAAAACTGAAAATCACAAATACTAGGTTTTTGATGACCCAAGCAATGAATAATGCATGCATTGCATAAGTTATATGTAGTTTTACAAATCAGGTCAATGGTTGAGTATCGCATTGTTAGTATAAATTTCTTCCAAAGAATGCATGATATCTACGCATGTCTTAGACACGTTTATCTTGGTCTATGCTGATTACAAAATTTTCTCTTAACTAGGGCCATATCCTTGTAGACCATTGGTTTAGACAACATTAATAGCTGTTGTGATAATTGTAGCCAAGTTTTATTTTGCATTTATATGTCCATTAATCTTTACATGAATTCACCATGGTAACATCTTTTTTCTTTTTTTAATATATGTGACTGTATTGAGCTCAAGAAAACTATAAGGTTTAAATGGAGTATATTTTTTGTTAATAGATAACATTCTGATTAAGGAACATTGTGGAGCCTCATGCTTTTAGGTATGCTAACTTTTATTTCGTGAGGGATGCTTTGAGGCACTAAGAATGCTTATAATGCACATTTGGTGTTATAAAGAAGTTTATAAAGCTCTATGAAGTTATGAACTACTTTCCATATTGGATCAACAAGTAGCAATGATTATAAGTTTATATCTTGTCGGAGGCCTAATCATGATTAACCTTTCCTAAAAGTAGGGTTTTGTACGACCATTGAACGATATAACTTGATCATCATATAGTATATACCCTTATTATTCTAGTAAGAATGCATCCATGCTAACCAATTAATTGTTTTGTAGTTGTTATATAGGAAAAGTGATCCTAGATCTAACTAGGATTAACTACTTTTCACTTACAAAACATTGGAATTTAGATCGGCAAGGGTATGAGATTAACTTGCAACCTAAAAGGTGAATTGATCAACCTTGGATCTGAATTCTTTGAGGGTTTGGAAATTGATTATTGGTGAAAATGCAATGATGCAACTAGCTATCTATGAAAATACAACGTTCTAAGATGAATACAAACAAATTGGAAACACACAGACAAATTTGAGTTCTAGAAAAGCGAAAGGTAGACACAAGGTACCTGACCTATGAATTTGAGGCAATTTTTGTTGGACAAGGGTACCAAATGGTTCCCTAGACCAGGGATTTGAACTTGAAATCTGTTTTCACATTCCTTAGGCCCTTGGTTTGTGGCTTCTTCCCTTCAGATCTTGCTGTTGCATTGTTGTCTGTTACTGAGATAATTGAGTTTCTATATCTTGTCAAGTTGTAGGGCTTGAATGCATAAATGAGCAAATTGTCTTCAATCTTCCTCCAATCTTCTTCAGATCTATAACTTGCACATTCAAAAGGAGAGGAAGGGTTGTGCCATATAGGGGCTTGCCTCTGTCAAACTCTATGTTGGTATTTCTACCTCCACAATGGTGATAAAGGGAGCTTATCCTTTCGAGGGATAGAGGCTAAATAATAATGGAGTAATGAGTTAACAAGTTGCTACAACTCACCACTTAGATCTAAACTCCTTGATGGACCGAAGTCATTCTCATCACCTTCAAGGATTGATTGCAACTTGACTTGATTTGATTTGGAAACCTACAAGAGTTAGTACTCACAAAACAAATAATCACAAAACATGAACAAACTTACATGAAAACATGATGAAGGATTGACATGATGGTTGACTGAAAATAATAATCATAAATTTGTTCTTGACATCCCTTGATTGATTTTAGGATCTTCAATTTTCTCAATAATTTCTCTTAGGATCAAAATGGTGAAAATGGCTAGGCATTTATATGTGATTCTTCTAATTTCTAGAAAATTAAATCCCAATGGCTGACAATTAGAATTTGAATTTCAAATAATAAATTACCAACACCAACATATTTATATTTGGAGCCAAGTTAAGAGGACAAGGGCACCAAGGGCACTGTTGTGTGGTTTCACAACACGCCCCAAGACTGAAAGACTTGGGGACCCAAGTGAAAAAATAATAACTCTTATGGCAGGAGCTAGCAAATTGAAAGATCACCGGAAGTGGAAAGAAAAGAGAAATCTTTAATCAAAGAGTACTTCGTAATATAAGTGTTTTGGGTACCAGAAACATTTGAAAAGGCGAAAGGTAATGTGAGTTTGAATGGAAGGCTCCGGTCTGATGTTTGTACTTCGGTAAGATGGAGTCCGGTAAGATGGAGTCTGATAAGATGGAGTCTGGTATAACCAAAGTTCGGGAAAGTTTGTGGGAAAAGTTGAATACCGGGTACCAGGTTGCAATGTGAAATGAAAATTTTAAAATTTTGAGATTATCTAACGATTCCGGTAATCCGGTATATATGCGAGGATTAATGATATGCTAGAAAGCGTGTTATTTATGAGATTTTGTACTAACATTTGAATAATGGTTTTATATACATGAGATTTTATAAATGTTTTCTTTCTTTAAAAGGGATTTAATGTGTGGAATTTGTGATTGTAGGGGATATAGGCTGCGATGCAAAGTTCGGGTATGGACAGTTAGGAAAATTGTATTTGCAGACAAATCTGATGATGTTGCCAGGTTCAATGACACACTTTAAAAGCTCATGCTGGAATAGAGTTCGTTGCAAAGGTGTGCCAGATATTGGAGTCCTGGGATGCTGGAGTTCAAGCATGTAGCAAAGAAGTGTACTTATTTTGGGAGTAGCTTATTCTTGGAATTTTCAAACCGAGGATGAACATGAAATATAGGAACAATAATTCCACCTGATCACTCCGATTTCGCGGGAAGTTCCTATATTTTTTTTGAGCGGATTTGTTTGGTTCAAAGAAAGAACCCTAATAATTAAAGATTAACACCCGAAGAGCTTCAAAAAGTGATTGGAGTTGACTTCCATTGACTTCAATTACAATTCTCCTATTGGTCACTACATTCCACGTGCCTTGATGTGATTGGTCCCTTGGATTCCCTCTCATGTATTTGTCTTATCCTATCTAAGCCTTGTGTTCTATAAAAGGCCAGAGGATCCCTTTTTATTTTAAGTTCAGAATTTGTGGATGTCGGAAGAGCATAAAACTTTTTTAAGTTTTGTTCTTTTTTCCTGTTTTGTTAATCATTCTGGCATAAAACTTTGTATGCACGTAGACATTGATTAATATCAAAGCCAATTAGATAGCTACCTATCTCATGAATCTTTTGTAGCTGGTTTTGTTAGTTCAGTCGAACAAGACTGTATGTTGCATCGTTTAAGGGTGCATACAGAACCTACTCCGTGTCCAGAAATGAAACCCCTCTCTTTAAAAGCTCGCACCATTTTATATGTAGCTGTGAAGCAATCTGGTGAAGTATAAAGCGGTTTGCTTTGTTTTAATTGATTCTTTGGGGCATGCATGGAGAATAATCAGGAGAAATTTTAATTTTCAGTATTTTTATACTTTATTTTAGAGTAGATGTTTAAATTCTTGAAAATGTTCCAAAATTTAAATGAATGGATGGAATTTTATTGAAAATATTTCGTTTTCTATGAAATTGCTGAATGCTTAATGCTAAATCTACTTAAGTGATAGCAAAGAATTCGTGATGTTCATGAAATATTATTGCAAATCTTTTGATTTCATTATACTTGTCTCTATTATCCAATTGAAAATTCAATGCCTAAAATATTTAATTCAAAAATAGTGGTCCTTTTGAAATTAACAACAATATCACATCAAACCTTAGAGCGACTCTAGTGCAATCATGACCTGGTTATCGCAGACTTGAGATTGAACTAAAGCCAATCTTTTCCTGTTAAAGCAGAATTCCCCTTTAGGTTGTCTTTGTTCCATATCTTTCAAGAAGGATAGGCTCTTTGCTGTCTTGTCTGTGAAGAATTTATTCACCCTGTTTGTTGCAAGTAAAATCGTCGTCAACAGGCACCTTTGTCTAGATTCACTTTTTCGAGATCTACAGTGTTGGGGGCAAAATATTAAATGCATACTTTGATCTTGCATATTTGATTTTCCAATAAATGATAAAATGGGCCATGGAATGCATAATTTAGGAAATTAGGAGCATAATTAGGTCCAAGCACATAGGAAATATTTTGTGAAATTGTCAAGGGTGACAACTTATGATGCTATAGTATTGTCTTGTAAGTCAAGGGCTAGGCATTTGATTTAATGCTTATTTGACTGGAATGGTTTCAGCATCCAAGTTGATAACCACATTTGTTACTAGAAATGCTTCATGGAAACTTATTATAAGGATAAACACAAACTTAGGTTAAGAGGTCCTCTCCTTGTATATGCGATTATAATGCTTTTCATTCCAACATTCATGATTCTAAAAAGTTTGGTATGTTGTCTTTGGCTATTTTGGAATATAAATAGTCTTCTCTATAAATTGGACTTGGGGGTGACAATAGTTTATGCTTTAGGTTTGCATGGAGTTGAGGTGATTACTAGATTGGATGGCAAGTACTTGAGAAAAAAGGTCTTGTTCCTTGACATGAATTGTGGTGTTTAGAAACCAAGAACATTGGTTTTCACTTTTCTTCAATGAACATTTCTATATAGAAAGCAATTATATTAATGTCTACAAATGATCAGAATCAGTCAATGGAACTCTCAACTCAGAAGTATAACCAATAGAAATACCATGAGGGAGTAGTAAGAAACTCCTAAATGAGGATAGAAGCTGAAACTCAACTTACAGCACACCAATAAAAGAGTCTAATGAATGGTGTTCATTACCTTTCCTTTTTGTGACATATGGTGAAGAGAAATGACTCTTGTGTATACATCCCATATTTGTCATGATGCACCTAATTTGTGTCAGTTAAAAGAATTTTCTTATCAAATCATTTAAAAACTCATCCATTTCTCAACTGGTAAGATAAATAGGAACATGAAGCATCTTGAAATATCTTCCAAGAGAAATCTAGCTGGTCTGATTATGTAGGAAGAGTGGTGGAGATTAGGAGTTTTTTATATGATATGCATCTTGTGACAAGACTTCATTGCAACTAACCTTAACCATATTTTAGTGAAGAATTTATTCTGTGACATACAAGAAATACAAAAACGATAGAATATTTTTCTTTGAAGTAGGTAATGTTCAGGTACCAAAACATTCCACTAGTTGAGCTCACAAATGTACAAGTAAAAATTAGAAATTCAAATTCAAAGGGTGTTGTGTGTGTTAATGATATAGCAGCTTCGGTAGTTCCTTCCAGCTCAGCTCTTTCGTGGAAACATAAATTAGATGATAGCCGTTGGCTATCTAATTTATATTCGTGTTATCTTCATCTCATAGCATGGCCGACTTGAGAAGATGCGTATCTATCTTGATCTTTTATTAGAAGACAATTAATATTTGGTTATTAATTAGAGTCGTCTTCATTCTCCTTGGGACACGATCTTTAAAGTGGCCGACCTCTTGTGAAGAGGTGTGAATACTCATTCAGGCCGATATAAGAGCCTCGAACAAGTGAATACTCATTCAGGCCGATATAAGAGCCTCGAACAAATAAAGCGATATAGATTATTTGATTGAGGCCGACATCCATTAAAGAAGAGTTGAGATTGCTTGAAGCCGACATCATATCTTAGAGTCATGATTTCTTAAGAGGCCGACATGAAGGATTTGTCTCTCCATTCATTTGTATATATATACAGAATGTTTGTCCATTGTTTATCATCAATCTAGCAGAGTTCGGTCATTCACATCAGTTTTATATCAGATGATAAAGTGCGAATAGATCAATTCATCAAGTGCGAATTCATCTGATGTTCAAGTGCGAATTTATCTAATAAGCAAGGTGCGAATTCAAGAAACAGGGCGAACACACTCAGCGCCAAGTCTTTACTCAGTGCGAACTTTACACAGTGTGAAGATCATGCAGATTAAAGACCATTCAGTGCAAAGCGAACATTGCCAGATCTGTGTTCAGTCATTGCCAGGTGTGATTTAGCAGGTTGTCATCTGTCATTCCATATTGCCAGGTGTTGTATATCGGTCTTGTGTTAGACCTCATTGTAATGTGTGAAATTGCCACTGTTACATCAAATATAAGAGAGATCTTTGTTGCTGGGTTTTTTCTCCCTCAAGAGGAGGGTTTTCCTAGGGTATATGCTGTGTTATTTTGTCTGATTTCAAATTATTTTCTTTGCATTTAATCTGTTCACATAAATTTAACAGTGTGTTCACTTGTATGATACTTTGCTAGAACCGAGAGCTCTTAATCATTGAAGTTCTAAAGCAAATCTTTTAGAGTACCTTGCAAAAGATTTCTGAAGGTTAGAATGCTTTATCATATCTTATTTTAAACATCATCAAGTACCATCTAAGTTACCGGTTCGGTTTTGGGTTCGGGTTCGGGTTCGAGAACCCGGTTCGCCAGTTTGGAAAATTTTTTTTTTGGGGTTGGGTTCGGTAATACAAAAACACATAAACATCAGAAATATATACATATTTGCAGCAGTAATTAAGTTCAGAATATACCACCATATTAATAGTCAAATAACATAGCAAAAATACACCACCACTTTCATAGTCAAATATTAAAATATTAGTGATACTCGAATGTCATGATATAAAATTATAAATTAAAGTTCAAACATAAAAGTGTCAAGTGTTTACAATCAGCCATTATTGATCATTGATCAGTCTGAAAAGTGTGAACATTTTTCTGTGTGGAAGGCAAACAAGAAAACAGTGTTACATAATTATTTAATATTTACATTGTGAAAGAGCCAAAACCTTTTTCTTGCAGATAGTAGAAAAATCTGAGAGATTTTTTGGGTGTCCTTGCCTTGGAAGTTTGGAACAGAATTCGTAAGTTCTTGTTGATGCAGTATTAGATGTGAAGTTTCAAAATAGGCATGATTCTATAAATTCTCATCTCAGGACTATCATTGCATCAAATTAAGAATTTTCAATCCTTTATACTTTATAGTCTAGACAAGAGAAGTATGGAGTAGTGTTCCAATGCTAAAGATCATAAAAAGGCCACAGAAATGAGCAGTCCGCTGATTGCCCAGCATGGTGAAGATGGATGCATTGAACATTCATGCCCAGAACTAGAAGTGAATGAGTTGTTCCTCGTTAGCAGTTTTAGATCCCTTTTTTCATTGAGTGTGAGGCTGTGGGGGTTTTGGCACAATGATTTATTCTGCCAACTGAAGAATTTGCAGAGAGACTTCTAATCAAGGACATTATAAAATCAAAGCTTGCAGCTGATTTTGTTATAATGTCCTGTCAACACAAGTAAATTTTACCCATTTCAAGTTCTTCCCCAACATATCATGAAAAGTTTCCTGGAAAATGTTCATTTTAAGAAGTGCAAGGAATTTGTTTCAATGCGTTATCTAAAACCTACATCTCCCTTGTAACTATAACCATTGATGTGTCTACCAAGTAATTGTCCTCATTTACATTCAAGGGCTCAAATATCATGTGCCTATATAAGGTGAAGAACCTAGGAGAGGAGGAATATAGATCATAGTTCAAAATCTGACGGACCTAAAATGTTTTAAAAACTCAGACTTGGCAAATTTTCCAAACAACGAAACATACAAAAATTTGTAAAAGGATTTTTAATAGCATGCATAAAAATTGAATTTACTAATGTCATAAGTAGTTTTTCCTTTCATTTATTGAGCAAAAGACAAGTTCAATTCACTTAACAGTGTCATATAATTATAAATTAGTAAAATCTTATTGTGAATCTCTTTGCTATCAGTGGTTCAAAAATGAGGAATTTATCTTCTGCACCAAATGAGAAATATTCATAATATGTGCTAGGAAGGAATAAGTCCATAAGATCGAGTATGCAAGAACTAAGAATTGCAAATTGGCTTACGTTTGACTTCCACACACAAAAAATTTCACACTTTTCGAACCCACAGTCAGGTTTTCGAACCCTGATCGAACCCACAGTCAAGGTTTCGAACCTTGTCGAACCCACAGTCAAAAAATCGAACCCAGGGCGTATCTGACCCGAACCGGACCCGAATTTCGAACCTGGACCGAACCCGAATCGTACCCGGGCTTCCTAGGGGCGAACCCGGTAACATAGAGTACCATGAATCAAGATCCTCAATGAATAATAGGGAATTTGTAAGTAGGTTTGAGAATGAGAAACTAGAAATGAAGCAAAGTTGGCAAACTAATAAGTCTATTAGTTGGGGTCCACATTAGAATTGCATAGATTATATACAAAATTTGTTATCTCAATATTTGGTTTCCTGCTGTGAAGGTGGATTGAATACTTGATGATTATAGCCATTGGTGGATCGGATTTTAATTTCAGATCGTGGATTTCATCATTTATAAGCTTTGGACCTATATTTTTGCATTTTCCAATTAATTTTTTCATTGTTCTTATTTGATTACTGAATAATCTCATACTTCTGTTTTGACAGATCTGGACGCAGAAGATGGTCTTCATTCTGCAGAAATAGCTGCGGTGTGTAAAAATGTAGCTTTATTTTACTTTCTGATTTTGGATTCTTTTCTCATCAAGAATGTATGAGTTTTTTTCATAAATTTTTGATGTCTTTAAGTTTCAATTTTGCTGTTATTTTTACCAAGAGAGTCAAATTTTCTATCACCCATCAATATTTTCACTTTTTCTCAGATACTCACCATTCTTATATGTAGACTTCTATCATGGGCTTTGTAACTGATATATTAGTCATACATGTTGATGGCTGTCTTGTTTTTTCAAACCACTTGAATTTTCTTTTGGAGATATTGCTAGTTCTTACTCAAAATTTCTATTTATATTTTGTTTCTTTCACCATCGGTAGATTTGCCAGATTGGTGGCTCCATACATGGCAGACAACAGCTGATGTCATTGCACCTTCACCATGGCAAATTTTTGGTTGTGAGAATGGTAACACAAATTAATTTATTCTCTACATTCCTTAGCTGTGGCTAATTAATTTACTTCTGTTTCTGCTGATAAGGGGAAGTTTTCTGATGCAGGATTGCGATTATTCAAAGAGGCAAGTGATGGAGAATTTAGGAGCAAGGTATATGCCCTTTCTTCATAGGTGATTAAATTCAGGAAATTACAGTTCAATTTCTTAACATGCTTAATCTACACAGCATTGGGATGATCATCCGGCTGTGATGGCAGTGGGTGTTGTGGATGCAACCTGTGAATCTGTATTTAAGACTGTTATGTCTCTTGAACCATCAAGATCAGAGTAATCTCCAATTACCCAGTTCTTTACTTTTAGGACAGTGTATTAACTGTTCCGTTTGAACAGTATATAATTCCTTTATTTGAACTTAGGCAAAGCAGTGATGCAGGTGGGACTTTTGTTATCTACAAGGTCAGGTTATTGATCACTTGGATGGTCATGCAGACATAGTCCACAAACTATTGCAAAGTAGCTGGCAGCCTTGGTAAACTATACATTCCTTGTAATTATTCAATGATACCAAAAGAAAATTAGTTATCCTGCTTAAGTTGTCCTTGTAGATGCTAATTTAAAGTAGTCATATTTATTATAACAGGGGACTGGCACCAAGAGATTTGGTTCTACATCGTTACTGGAGGAGAGAGGATGATGGCTCATATGGTGATTTCTTGAGTTCAGTTAACACTTAACAGTGAAGGACTTCAATTTGTTGTGACCTTTTAATGTTTATCTAAAGTAGCTGCATTTTGGGTGCAGTAATTCTTTATCATTCCGTGACGCATCCGAAGTGTCCTCCTTCTCGGGGCTTTGTGCGTGGCTGCTTAAAAAGTACAGTGATTATGCTTTTGGTGAAAAAGTGGAATCAGGATAGAGCCAATGTATAAATTTGCAGAAAAACTGTTTTAGGTTGTAAAGATTTAGTAAAGGCTCTTGATGGTAATATTTGTATTTTCGCAGGTGGAGGATATGTGATATCTCCATTGACTCATCCCCAACAACATCCACGTGCAGTTGTTAAGCACATGCTAGCCATAGACTGGAAAGATTGGGCATCTTATATACAACCATCTTATACAAGAAGAATTACTCTCCGAATGCTAGGGCGCATAGCAGGTATTTTAAGAAAAATGTTCTTCTGCGACTGAGAAAAATTCAAATGAAATAAAGATCATGATAAAAATGGTGTTTCTGTATGCTTTTACAGCAATGAGAGAAATGTTCAAGGCTAAACCAGTTCATTATCTGTCTCCGGGGCTATTGTCTAGGGAGCTAGCAATGGGAAACACATCAAACAAGAATGAAAACAATAAAGAGAAAAGAGTACTTTTCTCAGCACCAGAAAAGAATTCTCATGTTTCTTCAATGGAATTTCTTGGCCCATTATATCAAGCAAAGGAAACAACATCCTCATTTCTTCAATTTAGTGATGCAGTTGATGAATTCTTTGATGCACACTCAAATTGTGAATCAGCTCAGACAGATTTGGATCAATCGTCGGAGCACCTTAGGGAGAGTGACGGGTCTTTGGATGATGAACAAGCTATAGAATTGCAGGTATTAGAATGTTGATATCCTTGCATACAACTTTAAAAATGGATTCCAATATGACTGGCTCATTTGGTTCATGAATATAAGACAACCTTTTTATTGGTTTTCTTTAAAGCAACTGTCTTCCATATGTCGGTTGAAAAGATGATATTTCCTGTGGCTATAATGTTCAGCAGGACTATCTACAAGGCTCAACCATGTCATGGTTATTGCAAAAACATTTTGTGGGAAGGGGTTTTTTATTATAAATTAACATTTAATTGTAACTACCCCTGAAAGAAATATCATTAAGCCAAAATGATCTAAAGTGAAAATGGAACCAGTTTCTACTGAACTCAAAAGTTTTAGACTGGAAAATACTGTAAAACTATATTATCAGAATGTAAGTTAAATATTCTATTCGTAGAGTCTTGAAGAGGTTCTTTAAGTTTCTTGTCATATGTTGCATTCTGATTATATTTAGCTGTGATAATACGACTGAGACGTTTAAAATGAAGAGTTCAATAGAAAATGGTAAGCATATAAACAAAAAAATGCTTTCTATTGTCAAGGGCTTGTTGGCACATTAACCAACCAATTCCAAATTGGGTTTGGCTGGGTGGAGTAATCTTGTTGTGAGATATGTGTTGTTGCTCTCCTTTCTCTTCCTTTTTGCCTTACCATTGCTTGCATCCCCTAGTCCTCTTTACACTCATAGCTCTTCTTTGCTGCTTTCTTTTTCTTTAATTGTGTTCCACTAGGTTTCCTTGGGACACTCTCAAGCATAGACAGCATTGGCTGATGGTATCGACCATGGACAGTAGTGAGCAAAGGGCTGTCTTTGGACTTATAGCATGTCAATGCTGCCGACCATGACTAGTACTGTTGGCCTGATAGGATTGTTATAAATAGGATCATAGAGAAATATACAATAAAAAAAATACAGAAATAAAATATAAAAATAACATAAAATATAGAGACACAGATATATGTGGTTCACCCAATATGGGCTACATCTACGAAGAAACAACCAATCCTTCCTTTATTTATCTAGCAAAACAAAGGGATACAACCTACAACACATCCATTGTAACTTCCTCTTCTCTCTATCATAGTCTCCTCACACAATACAAAAATGATGCTCAACTGTAATACAATGCCCTCATAAAAAGGGGTTTCCTTCTAAAACAAAAAAAACCAATATAATCTCTACCGTCAAATTTGTGACCTAATGATGAAAGACCCATATTTACTATATATATATATATGGGGCTTTTGGGGGTGCTAACCCCGAACCCTTGTCAGGGTGTGTGGCCCCTAAACCCTGCAAGGGAGTACCCCCCTTGCAGCCCCCTACAGCCCCCTACGATGAAATGGGCTCCAAAAGAAACAAGGTCAGGTTCCATAACCAACAAAGATATAGGTTTTAGAGTTTGCATGTGAATATATATCCTTAATCTAATCCTATTTCCAAGATTGGCCACAAATTATCTCTGCTTTGTGTTTATGTTAACAGCAGATTCTTCTATGGACAAAAGACTGCAAGGTAGAGGAGTTTCACCAAAGGAAGATTGTTTGCAAATGTAGAACCTACAGATTTAAGAATAGGGGAACACTTGTAAAGCACACCAAGTCTTACGAGTTTCCTATTGCCATTTACTAGGTTTTCTCTCTCTATCTTATCTCATTTAGGACATTTCATCTCACAACAGCTATTCTAATCAAAAGGGGGATTGATGTTCCAACAAGTCAACCTAGGCAAGTCTTCCTTAGCCCTACACCCTTTTTTTTCATGCATGCAAGATGCTCATTTTATTTGCTTTATATGCAACACTTATTGTCTTATTACCTTGTTGAATGCATACTCAGAGGGGCCCTTGACCTTTAACATTATTAGTGTCTCTTCTCTAAGCATAAACAGTAAGAAATTTGTGTTTTGAAGGAGTATACTGTATATTTAAATTTTGTTTCGGGTATGGATTCAGTAATTCTATGGTTAGTGTATTTGTAATATCTGTTTTGATTCATTTGGTCTAGCTTGGAGATCAGCAAAGGACGTCAACAGCTACAGTTATTGTCAAGTGCTTTCATGATCTAGCTTCTGCAGGTATCATTTATATCTTTAATGTGCGATATGCAGTATTTTGGGTGCCAATTTAGAGATGATATTTTCAAGTCCTAGTTTAACGATGTACATCAGATTGTAAGAAAATGTATACACATGTTTTTTTAGATTTTATGTTGAAGTTGTTTTATCTAAGCATGATGGAGTGCAAATGTTTGAATTATTCTTACAGCAAGTCACAAACGATCACAAGTGGATGTTCAGTTGGGAGATGATGCAGATTTTCTCAGCTATGAAGCAACTCTTCCAAAAAACTCTGCTTGTACATTGCCAAGCAGTTGGTCCACGGCAGATCCAACCACATTTTTAATACGTGGCAAAAGCTATCTGAAAGATCGTAAAAAAGTATACCAACTGTGAGCCCATTTTTGAGATACTGTCATATGGTTTTAGTTATTTAAGAGTGCACCATTTTTGTCTACAATTTATTTAAAAGTTTTATATCAGAGGGTTCATCTTATATGGGCATTGTTCATTTTTTACCATTTAACATAGATTTGCATACTTTATAGTTGCCGTATTAGTTGCTATTCAAACTCAAAGTTTCTCTCCTCAAATATCTTTCTAATTTAAAATGTCAATTATATTTCTACTCTTCAGATTAAGGCAAAAGATACATTGATGCGTATGGTTGCAGCAGACTGGCTTAGATCTAATAAGCGAGAGGATAATCTTGCTGGACGCCCTGGAAGTTTTATTCAGGTATGGTATTTGTGTCTAGTGATGTCTTCTACTGTTTTGCATCAACAGCTATAGTAGGTTCGTGTCTGTGTTCGTGTGCATGTTTGCATGCGCACCTGTATACATAATTTTGTACCTCAGCTTTTGACCATATGACAGCTGTTTTTGTTAAGATGTGTGAAGTATCAAGTTTTAGTGTCATTATTCCTTGAAAATGTATCACATTCACCTATAAAAAACTGACATTCTAATTTTCCAACTGTAGTTTGCATAATAGTTTTAGTGCCATTGTTCCTTGACAACGTATTAAATTCACCTATAAAAAACTGACGTCCTAATTTTACAACTTTAGTTTGTGTAATAGAAGTCATTGATGAAGGTTCTACTCTTCAAATAAGATAGTGCTTGGCAGGAACTTCTACATCCGTTTATATATTTATGATTTTATCACTGTTTTGTGGGGTTGCCTGATAATTTGAATACTACTTCAAGAAGTGTTTCTATGGAAATAAAAAATATATTTGAAATGAAATTCCTAGCTTCACAAGGTCTGCTTGTATGTTTTAATATGTAATAGATTTTAGAGGGATGATATTTTGCGTTTTTAATGTAGATAGAGGAGAAAGTGTTGCTTTATCCTTTGGTAGTTGGCATGTGGGTAAATTTGTGAATATCATTTTTCTTAAATTTGCTCCTCGGGTGATGTTGGTTGCAATTGGTCCTAATTCTTTTAGTCAAAAATTTTGTTTATTATACTAAATTATTCTGATTTTATTACATATAATGGATGCCTAACAATAACCATTTCGTGTGATAGCAGAGGAGAGCAGCTGAGGGTAGCAATGAATTTTTTTTCATTGTAAATATTCAGGTAAGCATTTCAAACATAAAAATAGTGAAATATCACATGACAAATGTGTTTCTGTTAAGGGACTTACGAGCTCTACCATCTACACCCTATGCTAAATAGGTTCCAGGTGCAACAACACATAATCTGGCCTTATACTACATGATGGATTGCCCTCTTGAATCTATTCCTTTGCTAAAAATGTTTGTTGAAGGAGATGATGCTTATCGCAATTCACGATTCAAGCTCATTCCCTATATTGCTAAGGTAGATGAATCAAGGATGTCAGCAACCTTTGTTTGTATTATATTTATGGAAACTTTACTTCTTGGTGAGTTAATGCACCAGTTATAATTGGTTTTTCCTCCTTCAGGGCTCCTGGATTGTGAAGCAGAGTGTAGGAAAGAATGCATGCTTGGTGGGTCAAGCACTAGAGATAAACTACATTCGGGGAAGCAACTATCTCGAGGTATGTTTTCAAAATTCTTCCTAATGTGGTACCAATCTCAATAGGGTGCAGAAAATGCATAATCAAAGTTGCACGGTCTTAACAAAACTCACCATCTAATGGGGTACTGTAGTGTCTGAATAAGATTATATAATTCTGGAAACATTTTTTTAGTTCATTGTAATGCGTATAGTTTTACTTTTTGCTTGACTTAGATGTAACATTGGTGTACTTGGCCTCTGATTGAATCTTGAATATTTTCTTCTCATTTGTTATAGCTTGGCATCAACATTGGTTCCTCTTGCGTAGCCAAGGGTGTTGTTAACCTAGTTCTAGGTTACTTGAGTAAGTTGGTCATTGAATTGGCTTTTCTGATACAGGTACATATTTGATATTGAAATGCGTTTTTTCAAATAAACTTATTTTCATTAAGATAAATCATGAACCATGTAACAAAATTAGCTGACACCTTTTGTTATACTTTTGATAGGGGGACACAGAAGATGAGCTCCCAGAGTTTCTTTTAGGGACTTGTAGGCTCAATCATCTTGAGGAATCCAAATCTGTACCAGCTGAACAGAAATATCACAAACCACGAGATGTGAAAATCTTTGAACTAGCCTCATCAATATAGTGTACTTTTGTGAAATGTAAATGGTACAAGGAGGAACAGTCTGGCAGCAGCAAGTTCCCTTCGTCAAATAAGGAAAGATCAAAGCATTACTAAACATTAAATTCATTTCTTATTTCAAGGCATTTCACAAATGTTGCCCTCTATAGGAGAAAAATTTGAGACCAATTGGTCTCATTCTAGCATTCCTTTGCCTTGTATGGGTAAAGCTTTAGAGCAATTGTCTCTAAGAAGAAATTGTTCATTGCATTTAATTCAATTTATATGAATTTATATCCACCCACATTTTTGTTGTATGGCTTGCTTTTTACTTTGTATAATAAGATTATTTGCAACATCAAAAAAAACTTATACTATGTTCCCAGGGACACATCCTTTGATTTGTTTTGCCGTTCCTGTATTGGAGATGTTTCAGGGATGTGGGGATGCCTTAGAAAGATCCCCTAGCTGTTCCCATTCTTTTGAAAAATGCTCTAGCTGTCATGAAGACATTCTTGAAACGTGGGGACGACTGAACATCCCTGAGATAGTTGGTGACGTCGTCTCAAAGGTTCTGTGACTGCCCTGAGGACAATAGCAGTGGCAAATCAGCCAATTTAAAAAAAGTCCAATATGAAAAAATAATTATTTTAGTGTCTTTTTTGTGGCCCCCCACACCACATTTAGTCCTAAATGATTAAAAAATCCAACCTCTTTCATTTTATATGTCAAAAATATTTGTCTCTAAGTTGGAGGGGAAAAATAATTTTGAATAGGGTTTGAAGGTGCAGTCGGAGAAATCAACATTAGTGAGTGGTGAGGAGTAAGGTAGCAAGAGAAGTAGAAGAGGTAAGTAATTCTTCAATTTGTTTTTTAAATTTTTTTTGGAAAGTTCTAAGGAAGAAATGTATGATTTTTTCTTTCTTTCTATTTTTAGTTTGCACTTTCGTTGTTCTTTTACAAAACAACATGAACAACAATAATGAGAGTAATGAAGATGAAATAGAAGAAAGAAATGTGAGAGTTTCAGCCTTAGTTGGGTGTTGATTAGAGTGTGGGAGTGCTATGAGTAAAGAAAAACAACCACAAAACCTATTTGAGTGTCCTTTCACCATTTAAAAAACTTATATAAAGAGCCCTTTTGACTCTAAATTTGTGGCAGTCCTAGATGTAAACAATAAAAATATTTAGGAGGTCGTAGAGTGTGGTTATGTTACATTTGCAAAATAGATTTTAGAGGGAGTTACATGACATGGGATTAGGTGTGTCCAAATATAAAAGAGGATGTGAAGGTTGTAAGAGTGGCTAAAGATTATAGCCACGCAAGATCTAGGCATTTCATGAAAGCACAAAATAGATCAATAGGCAATGATATTGCAATGGAATTGATTATCTAAGAAATGTTCAATATACAATGTATGAGACCACCTGGTTATATAGCCAAGGTGTGACACAAGATTAAACAAGATTATGACAAGTGTCTTAATCCTATATCATGTGACAACTTATCACAACTACTTAGGACATGTATTACAAGTCAAAAGATAAGATGACTGTTGAAAATGGAAGTAATTATGTAACTTAATACTTTGTAAAACTATGAGATTGTAGATCTAATTAAGTATTCTTTGTTACAATTTCTTTGTATATGATTATCTGTTTAGATTCATTTTACCAATTGTAGAAGTAGACAAAAGATTGTAGAAAAATAAGACCAGAAGATAGAAGTCACACAACATATATTGTGGAGAAACCCTTTCGGGCAAAAACTCCACCACCAAAATCAATAGTGCTTGTATTATTTAACCTTAGAATAAGATTACAATAATTCTTTATCAATCCTTGCTTGAGATGCTTCTTTTGCTTTCAACAATTCTTCTTGATAACTTGCAATAAAATCTGATATGTCCAAGCATGAATACACACATCCTGTGCCATGCTTCACAAAAGTACTCTCTTAGAACTCTCTTCAACTTGCTGCAATAAATAGACAATTGTGAACATTGTAAACTCCAAAGAGTTGACAATTACAAGAGGATAAGCTCCTCACAAATATCTACACCATTCTTGTGCAAGTAGAGTTCTTCCGTGAAAAATAATGTCAAACCAAGTCCATCAATTTGGGCATCCCAAACTAAAGTCTTAACTCAATGTTGATTACGAAGATATCTTCCAAGCTTCTCCTCAAAGTTGGTGCCTAAGAATGGACCCACTTAACTCAGCCTTATAAATATCTTCTCATGCAAAAGGTGTTAACTCCAAGATATGAACTTGGGCACCCAAGGTGGGTCCAAGTCAATCTTTGTTAACTGAAGCATATCTCTCCATCAATTCATGCAAACATGATGAACGATTGATCATCCCCACTTAACTAAATGTATCCACCTATTATCTGTCATGCAACTGAAGTCATTAGTCATGCAACTCAAGTCAACTAGCATTCAACTCAAAATAACTACATGCAACTGAAGATAACTGAACTGAATTGAATTGAATAAAATTGAACTAAACTGAACTGAACTGAACCGAACCAAACTGAACTTAACTGAACTCCACTCATGTAAATATCAATTCCTAATTTCTAGGATCTTTACATGCATTACTGAAGTGTTATCTTTTCTCCAAACAGTTAACTGAATTCAAGGTGGGTTCCACCTTCCATGTGGGCGCACCATGTGCTCCTATTTTGTAGGAGCTCTTCTTGGATGTCCTCACATGTTCCTATCATTTAGGAATAATCACAAATGTCAATTTACATGTTCATTTCATTCAAATTTAATCTCTTTCTAATCCTAGTGTTGGGGAACACTTTCCAAGGACTTAGGAGATACATGAAATATGTTTAGGATTGCAATTAAATGACATCTTATTCCCAATATTCTCCCACTTGACATTATACATTGCAATTATTCTAAACAAGGAATCATTCTTATAAATCAAGTACATGACTCAAGGCCAATGGCCTTCCTGCACCAAGAACCAATACCTTTCCCAAGTCTTTGTAACCATTTCTTCTGTCACTGAAACTTGCACCAATCTATTCATGAACAAAAGCATCAAATTTAAATGATAACAAAAGACTTTGAGTGATTGCCACACTCATACCAAATTGGAATAAAAACCATAGCAAGTTGCTAGCTCATCAAAAACTATCATAGGTAGAACATCATGCTATCAACATAGCAACCCAAATCTGCAAACAAGTCCCTGTATATCCACCATCCTGCAAAATAAGACTCCAAGGTAACAACACACATAGACATGTGATAAAAAACCTTTGAAGTAACTCACTGTAGTAAAGTGTAACCAGTCCAAGAGAGGTGCCCCTCTCATACAAAACACATATAACTTCTGGAACTCCCACTGCACAAGTAATGTCAAATCTGAAAACAAGATAACAATATTAACAAGTCCTCCTATAGCACTTCACATAGAGGATGTGGCTAACTCCTCTATCATAGTGTTAAAGAAGCATACAATGATATGCAAAATACATCTCTCGTAACACAAGAACCTTCAAGAAGAAGACCATTCTCACAAAGAGAGAACCTGCAAATCAAACCATGTTCTTATACCACACTAACATGTGCCAAACTATGTAAAGTAAGATCTCCTTCAACACTCCCAAACTAAAAGGATATCAACATCTAACCATTCAACTTATAATGAAACATGGAAAAACTTAGATGTAAATCTCTCACAGAAAGTAGATCAAACTTACCAAACATTCCCACAACAAAAGGGAATATGCCCAAAGCCACTAACTATCTCTCGTACCTCTCCTACCCAAATCCTCAGAACTAACTCAAGTTCAAGATTGCAAGGAGAACAATGGAAATACATAAAATCATGCATCTACTTCTCAAGACTAATGCATAAGAGAAGACAAGATGCATATTAATAATGCATCTAATAATCAGGCGGGCAACACCTCTTAGATCATTTTACTTGCCGAGTAGACCAAGAGTGGGATACAAGATTGTCTTGTGCATACAATAGACAACCTTCTCATCAGGTCTATGATGGACTCATATCCATTTCCAGGTGTAGGCTTCTCGTTCTTTACTATTGAAAAAAAATTTCATACAAGTAACCGTTCCAACATATATCTCTTAACATAAGAAATATCCGGCCTAACCCAAGTCTCTCTAGTGTCCATAAGCACCCACTAATCAATCCATGCCAACTTCAAATGCAACTTGCATAATCATGAAGCTCCAAGCAAATGATTAATACTCAAAACTAAAAATAACTACATCCTCTCCAAAGGACGAACAATAATACCTTTACCAAAGACTCTAAGGGTCCTCCATGAAACAAGATGTTAAAACCTCTTCAAATCACATGAAGATAACCATATCCTACCAAAGCTCCCACTGAACTGTGATACCGAACTATACATGGAAACAAGATAAACATCAAACCATCACTGTCAAAAGCTCCCACTGAAACATGTAACCAAGCTATCCTTGACATCGTGATAACCATCTCCTAAATGAAGATCATCCATACATGCAATACCATGGGCTCAAAACCACAAGCTCCAAAACCATGGACCAATATAACTAGCACAAAACCATGTGTTAAAGACCACTAAAGGTTAATCTACTAACTCTAACCCAAGAACTAGTTTAACCCGACTATCCTCTCCTTACCACCTAAGAGAAATCCTCTCTTACCAAGCCTTTCCTTTCAGGGATTGAGCAAGCCATACCAGGTCTTACAACCATCAGCCCAAATACATTGCAACATACTTCTTTTACAAATCTGCAATAACACAGTAGTAAAAGCTCCCACTACAGCCAAAAAACCTTCAAAATTTTAAGAGAAAGGTGCCCTAAACTCTACCCAACTATTAGCTCTGATACCCAATGTTGAAAATGGAGGTTATTATGTAGCTTAATACTTTGTAAAACTATGAGATTGTAGATCTAATTAAGTGTTCTTTGTTACAATTTCTTTGTATACGATTATTTGTTTAGATTCATTTTACCAATTATAGAAGTAGATAGAAGATTGTAGAAGAATAAGACTAGAAGATAGAAGTGACACAACATATACTGTGGAGAAACCCTTTCGGGAAAAAACTCCACCACCAAAATCAATAGTGATTGCATTATTTAACCTTAGAACAAGATTACAATAATTCTTTATCAATCCTTGCTTGAGATGCTTCTTTTTCCTTCAAAAATTTTTCTTCACAACCTCCAATAAAATCTGATGTGTCCAAGCATGAATCCACACATCCTGTGCTATGCTTCACAAAATTACTCTCTTAGAACTCTCTTCAACTTGCTGCAATAAATAAACAATTGTGAACATTGTAAAATCCAAAGAGTTGACAATTACAAGAGGATAAGCTCCTCACAAATATCTACACCATTCTTGTGCAAGTAGAGTTCTTTTGTGAAAAACAATGTCAAACCAAGTCCATCAATTTGGGCATCCCAAACTGAAGTCTTAACTCAACGTTAATTACGAAGATATCTTCCAAACTTCTCCTCAAAGTTGGCGCCCAAGAATGGGCCCACTTAACTCAACCTTATAAATATCTTCTCATGCAAAAGGTGTTAGCTCCAAGATCTCAACTTGGGCGCCCAAGGTGGGTCCAAGTCAATCTTTGTCAACTGAAGCATATCTCTCCATTAATTCATGCAAACATGATGCATAATTGATCATCCCCACTTAACTAAATGTATCCACTTGTTATCTGTCATGCAACTGAAGTTATTAGTCATACAACTCAAGTCAATTAAGGTCAACTAGCATTCAACTAACAATAACTATATGCAACTGAAGATAATTGAACCATAACTGAACTAAACTGAACTAAACTAAACTAAACTAATACTGAACTGAATTGAATTGAATTGAACTCCACTCATGTAAATATCAATTCCTAACTTCTAGGATCTTTACATGCATTATTGAAGTGTTATCTTTCCTCCAAATGGTTAACTAAACTCAAGGTGGGTTCCACCTTCCATGTGGGCACTCCATGTGCTCCTATTTTGTAGGATCTCTTCTTGGATGCCCTCACATGTTCCTATCATTTAGGAATAATCACAAATGCCAATTCACATGTTCATTTCATTCAAATTTAATCTCTTTCTAATCCTAGTGTTGGGGAACACTTTCCAAGGACTTAGGAGATGCATGAAATATGTTTAGGAATGCAATTAAATGTCATCCTATTCCCAAAAATGACAACTAACACCTTCTAGAAAGATTCCTTCCTAGGACCTAAGTATACTTAACATGTAAATAAGTCCCCTAATTCCCCTAGTAATGAATTAACTAGGTACAAGACTTTATTTACATCAACAAAGGTAATGGTTCATAGATTGCATATGGAGGTAGAAACAAAGTTTAAGGGTGTGCCAATGTCAACAAAAGTTGCACAATGAGCTATGCCTATTCCCTCATGGTTGTTAGTGGTAGTAGTGATGCTTCTACAAGAAGAAAGAGAAAAACCAGTATTAGTGAAAAGTTAGAAACAATTGCAAGTATGTTCAATATGTAAGCTCATGATGTGGTAGTCTTCCATTGCCATTTTTTTAGGCTCATGCGATTCCATTTCATGTAGCATGTTCTTCTCACTTCAAACAAATGTTCAAAGATGTAACTTTTGTTGGTTCCTCATTCACCCATGGAGAACATAAACCATGCACTATCTTCCTTGATGAAAATATTCTAAGGTGAGTTTGGTGATGGAGGAAATGAGGTAGAATTGGATTAAGATGGCCTATTCTATTTCCATGGATGAGTGGATCGATATTAGACACCAATCACTCATCATCATTTTACATGTTTAGTTAACTTTTATTTTTTTTAGAGCTATTGATTGTTTAGGGAAGTGTAAGGATACAAACTTTCAATTCATATTTTGTAGACGAGGTTGGAGCCTCAAACGTTGTATAGATGGTCATTGATTTGGCACATGTGTACAAATTACTTGGCATGATAGCAGTGGGTGCTTACAAGTACATCTTTTGGACTCCATGTGTTCATGCATTGGGCAATGTATTAAAAAACATAGGGAAGATAGAATGGGTTCAACAAGTGGTGGCATAAGTTAGAGATATTTAATATGTTCATTTGCAACCACCACATTTCACTTGCTCTTTTCAAGACTTTTTTGAAGAAGGAATTCTTCAAACATGTGGAGACTATGTATGGTAATCATTTCATTTTTTTAGAGAGGATGCTTGAGGTGTTGGAGGCTTTGTAGTTGATAATGGTTAGTTCAAAATGGATTAGATGGCCTACAACACACACTGTTGAAGGAAAAACTATAAAAAAGGATCTTTAATGATGATTGGTGGTCCATTGTGAAGTAAGAAATTGTTGATTTATAAAAATGATTATTGATTTTTTTTTTTTAAATTTTATTGTTTCTAATTTTTTAACTCATCTTTTTGAATTTTTTGTTTGTAGATATGTTTATTCCTTCATCTCACATGTTGTAGATGTTCTTAGATACATTGATACAAAATTTTCTAAATTCAGAGAGATTTATGAGACATTTGACATCATGCTTGGACAGATGAAGTAAGCAATTTTTAGCATGGATCCTAATTTGGAATTATATGGGAAACATATTAAGTCCATTGTGATGTGGCGGTAGAACACTATGAACACCCAACTTCATATGATAGCCTTTGCACTCCATCCCAAATGGTATGCACTAAAGTTTGGGAGGTTGCCTCCTTGTGAGACAAAGAAGTGAAATAAGGGTTAATGAAAGGCCCTTTGAAAGGCGCATTCAAGCAAGGAGTCAACTATACTTTGGACATAATGACTTTCCTTTACTAATCGTCATTGTCAAACATTCAACAAATCAAAGGTGAAGAAGATACATAGAGTAACATTTTCTCAAACTATTCCTATTGGATGGTGGACATAGCATCACAAGAATACACTAGAGTTGAGGATGCTATCTATTCATATCCTTTCATAGATTGCTAGTTCTTTTTTTGTAGAGAGGCATTGGTTCATCCATTCTTATCATGATGACTAAGCTTACTTTTAGATGAGCAAATAAGTTGGTGGCCATGCATAGTGCTTTGCGACTTCATCATCTTTAGACTTCAAAGTATTGATACTCTAGCTTTACGATGGGATGTTTCATGAAGATTCTACCCAAATTGACGAGGAGAAGGCACATTAGGAATTGGTTGAAGTTCCATTGGATGAGGCAATCCTTCATAGTTGTAGTGACTTTAATTTGGATGCAATGTTGGCTAGTGTCAATTAGGGATAGCTTCATAATTTCTATGCTTTTGTTATTTTATAGGTCAAACTTGTACCCTTTGAGCATTTTGTTGTATTTTCTAATTTTATATAATACACTAATATATCATATATACATTGACAATGAATCATGCAATCAACTCAATTTTGAGTATTGACATTTGTTAATTTGTTTGACTAGATAATGTGAACTCTCAAATCTACTATAATGTTGTGTATTAAGGATCTATAATGTATATGATGAATGTCTTATCAATGCTATCATATGAATCTTTAAATAAAACATTATATTTTTAAAAAAATCCCTATTTTTGATATAGTCATCCCCTAACATCTCTGTTGAAGTGCCTTAGGAAAAAAATCATGTAAGAAGTAAGATACCAAACTCTTTAGTTCAAGGTTTTCTTTAATCACTACAACTGAAACTATGGAGAAGTGTTCTTAAATCAAGGATAACCATGTAAATACTTTGGAAATTAACACATTTTCAAAGGTATTCACTAAACAATATAAGGGGTAGGTGAGTGAGAATTTTTTATTCACTATGATTGAAACCATAAGGAAGTGCATTTAAATTAATGACAATCATGGGGAATAGTTTGGTAACTAACACAACCCCAAAGGCATTCACTACACAATGCAAGGGGTAGAGAATGTGAGGTTAATTATAATATAATATTTCATATAATATAATTATTATATGTATTAATAATTATAGTTATAATATAATATGATTTACGAGACAAATATGTATCCTATTCTCATTCCTGTAGCGAGTTCTAAAAATGGTGATATTGTGGCCTACTTATAGGATGCAACAATTAGAGGTGAGGACAACTTTGTTGTCTCTATCACTTTGTGTAAGGTTTTATTGTCTTCTATTAGATTTCGTGTGAAAGTTTTGTTATCTTATTTGAACACATACAATGGAAAAGTAGTATCAGGGTAGGTGTTTGTGGATTCTACTCATAAGAGGTGCTCATTCATTATGATTGTTAACTTTGATGCTAAGCATAAGGATTAGTGTTAGTTTGAGGATGGTGTCTTTAAATGGCCTTGCTTGATTCCTTACTCCTTGGATACCTCTTTATTGGTCTTTGGAGATGTTTTTCCAAAGAGGTAAATTAGGCTAAAAAGGTTTGATATGCAAGTTCAATAATCTTTGGCCTAGTCTTCCAATTGCATTCATGGATCTTGAACTCGAAAGCCCTTAAGATGTCCATTGATATTTATCCCTCTACATAGGTTTCTTTTGGTTATTTTCTGTGATATAGCTAAGGATAGGAATGGAATTATAGAAAAGAACAATTGTGTTGAGAGAAGGTTTTTCATATTCTTAAGCCTTGGTACATCTTTCCTTCAACCCTCTCTCTAAATCCTTCTTAGTGCTTCTTGCAAGTTGGTTAGACTCATTATCTTTTGATGCAACTTTAGGTTTATTTGTATTTAAAGGGAATTGTTAATACTTTTGGTACCTCCTTGTCTCTTTCTATAAAGAGCGTTTCTCTTACCTATTCTACCATTTCAAAAATTCAAGTAGAAATCAATATCTAGAAGGGTTTTCCAAGATAGATTTGGTGGAAAGTGGAGGATTGCATGTGGAAATAATAAATTTATTAAAAAAAAAATTTATTGTCTAAATTGCTTTGATGATTTGGTTGTAGATTGCTTCAAAGGTAAATAAAAATTCTTTGGAAAGCTTCATGATGAAAGGGTTCCTAGCCTTTACATTTGAAGGTCTGTAGGCTGTTGCAAGGTGCTCATAGCAATCCCTCCTCTTTTGATGATGTTCCTGCTACGCCCTTAATATTATTGTACACCGGGTTATGAATAGTCGGCTTGTGGCTATCTTAACTCTCTATTAAGTCATATTATCATTAGTATATTGTTATTTAGTTGTTTAGGTCGGCCTAAGTCTTATATAGGTGTGTCTAAGTCGGACTAGGTGATATCCTTGGCATAAATAGGTATATATAGGAGGTTGTGAGTCTTATTTCATCATCAAGTGTGAAGTGTGTTCTCATTAGAGATATTTGGAGGTTTTCCCCCTCAAAGTGGCTTGTTATTCTTAGTTATTATCAATTATTTTCAGCATATTTCATATCATATTCTTCTATTGTGCAAGTTATTTCATAACAAGTGGTATCAGAGCATGATCTTGGCACCATAGAGGCAAGGTTTTTCAATTTTAGAGGTGATTTTGGGAAGAGCATATCTTTCAAATTTTGGAAATTTTTTTCTGATTTTTAAAGGGTTTTTGAAGAACATATTGAAGAAGCTACAGTCCATATTTTTAGAAGAATTGGAGTAGAATTAAGCGAATTATTGCAGAATTAGGGTTTCTACACTATTTTTTTGGAATCTACATATCTCGCACATCTTGTTGAATTGGAGTCTGATTTTTATTGGGTTTTTGAAGACATAATAAAGGAGATTATAGTAAAAATTTGAGAGAATTTAAGTTTCATTTGTGTGATTTATTTCAACATTAGTGGTTTCCATCATGCCGGGGCCTGGAACAAGGGGTAAAAAGAATGTCACTCCGGGGAAGACTCCTGATAAGGATGGTGAAACAATCGAAGATATTACTCATAATGAGGAAATAAATAAGGTCAAGGAAGACATTTCCTCAATTAAGATGGATATGTGTGACCTAAGAGGAGATATATCGGACATACGAAACATGTTAAGCACCTACATGGCTGAATCAAGAAAGGAGTTCTCAAGTGGCCAAGGTGAAAATTCTAGGTCAACTACTACTGACACAAGCTTTAGTACTCCTATGGGATCTAGGAATTTATTTCCAAAGGTGGATATGTGCAAGTTTGATGGTAAGGATCCTCTAACATGGATAAACCAAATGGAGCTTTTTTTTGAAGTACACCAAATCCCAAATGGACAAAAGGTCATGATGGCTTCCTTATATCTAGAACCAGATCAATTCATTTGGTATCATTGGCTTTGCACTCATCGAAGTAAAAAGGGGCTCACCGTCTCATGGCCAATTTTTACAGAGGAACTCCAAGCACAATATAGCAATAGCGTCACATACAACTTCTTCAGCCAGCTAGCTAAACTTCAACAAACAGGATCAATTAAGGATTATATTCAGCAATTCCAAAATCTATCCTTAAGGGTGGATACAATTACGGAGGAAAACTTGAATGATTTATTCTTGGGTGGTCTCAAGGATCAAATTCAACATGAGGTATGCATGTTTAGCCCTAGTTCCATAAATGAGTCTTTTATCTTAGCACACAGGGTAGAGGAGAAGTATTTGATTCCTAACAAGCAAGGCTAATGTGACAAGAGAGAAAGGATATTCAACACAACCTACTAAGTTGACTCCACAAAAATTTGAGGAGAAAAGAGCAAAAGGATTATGTTTCAATTGTGATAGCAAATACAGTCGAGGACATAAATGTAGTGAAAAGAAATTGTTTTATATTGAAGGTCCCAATGAGGAAGAAGAGGAGGAACCCATACTAGAAGATGAAAGGGAGTCAATGAGGAATCACATGATTCTCAACCAATCATTTCTTGTCATGCACTCTTAGGTTTCAAGCTCCACAAACTCTCAAGGTGGTGGGGTTCCTAAAGAAACAGAAGGTAACAGTGTTGATCGACTCAGTAGTACTCATAATTTCATCAACAAAAAGTTAGCTACTGCCTAAATTGTTTTATATATCTAGCTCCAGAGTTTCAAGTTTTGATTGCAGATGGTGGTACAGTTAGTTGTTCAGGGAAGTGTCATAGCATTAAATTATCCATGGGAGATTATCAACTTGATACCCAATGTATGCGATATCCATGGGTGCAGTAGATATTGTTTTGGGAGTACAATGGCTTACTACATTAGGAGCAATTGAGATGAACTTCCAAGAACTATTCATGAGATTTCAATCGGAAGGAAGGCTAGTAGAGCTAAGGGGGTTGAAGACAAAATCTCCACAAATGGTAAGCTCTCATCAAATGCAAAAGTTGCTTAAGAAAGGAGTGGATGGATTTGTGGCCCAACTATGTTCATTAGAAGTCTCTTAATCTAATACTCCTACTCATCCAGATTTGCAAGCTATAATTGATCATCACTCAATTGCTCTTGGAGATATGCCTAAGGGACTTCCTCCTAAGAGGGATCATGATCATGCCATACAGTTAGTCCCAGGGAGCCAACCACCGAACATTAGGCCTTATAGGTATCCACACATACAAAAGAGTGAGATAGAAAAGATTGTTAAAGAGATGCTAGAGGCAGGAATCATCAGGCATAGCCAAAGTGCTTACTTGTCACCTGTGGTGATGGTACGTAAGAAGGATGATACTTAGCGCATGTGTCCAGATTATCGAGTGCTCAACATGTACACCATTAAAGATAAGTTTCCAATTCCAGTCATTGATGATTTGCTAGATGAATTAATGGAGCTATGTTTTTTACCAAGTTAGATCTTAGATCTGGTTATCACCAAATTCGGATTAAGGAGGAAGATATTTGTAAGACAACATTTCGGACTCATGAGGGTCATTATGAATTTTTGGTGACGCCATTTGGTCTTACCAATGCACCATCTACATTCCAAAGTTTGATGAATTCCATTTTTAAGAAGTTCTTGAGAAAGTTTGTGTTAGTATTCTTTGATGATATATTAATTTATAGCAAGACTTGGGAAGAACATTTGCAACATGTGACCAAGCATTACAAATACTTGAAGATCATAAACTCTATGCTAAGCCATCCAAGTGTGCTTTTGGTCTAAATGAGGTGGAGTATTTGGGACACATAGTTTCACATGAAGAGTAAAGGTGGACCCTAACAAAATTAAGGCTATCATGGAATGGACTATTCCCAAAACCATTAAGAAACTAAGGGGATTCTTGGGATTGACAGGGTACTATAGAAGATTTGTGAAGAATTATGGTAGTATAGTAGCACCTCTCACCACTCTATTGAAGAAGGATTCTTTTCATTGGAACGAGTCTGCCAATACAACATTTGAGAGATTGAAGGAGGCTATGTGTACAACTCCAATACTTGCCACTCTGACTTCACCAAGGAATTCATTGTGGAATATGATGCTTTTGGAAATGGGATAGGAGCAGTGCTCATGCAAGAAGGTCGACCAATTGCTTTTGAGAGTCGTCAATTAAAAGGTAAGAATCAACTAAAACCTATTTATGAGAAGGAAATGCTAGCAATACTCCATGCAGTGAAACAATGGTGGCCTTATCTATTGGGTAGACATTTCAAGGTTAAGACAGATCATGATAGCCTAAAATATTTTTTGGAACAACGACTATCTTCTGAAGAGCAACAAAAATGGGTCACTAAGATGTTAGGATATGACTTTGAGATTGTATATAAAAAAGGAAAGAAAATATTGTCAGCAGATGCACTGTCAAGGAAGGATGAGAAAGATGAAGCCTTATTGTATGCCCTTTCAATATTACAAGAAAATTGGGTGGAGGAAGCCAAATCAGTGGCGAATGATGTTGAAACAAGTAATCTCATCGAGCAATTAAAAGTGATCCTAGTAGTTCAGATAAGTTTTGTTGGAAGGGAGATACTCTTTGGTATAAAGAGCGTTTGTATCTCTGCAAGAATTCCAACCTTAAAATCAAGATTCTCATAGAGTTGCATGAGTCTCCAGTGGGTGGTCATTCAGGATTTTTGAAGACATATCATTGAGTCAAGCAAGATTTTTTTGGGAAGGGCTAAAGGGTGATGTTCAAAAATTTGTGGCTGAATATTTGGTGTGTCAAAGGCATAAAGGGGAGACAATTAAGACACCAGGCTCTTGCAACCCTTATCTATTCCTAGCTTGTTGGGAAGAGGTATCCATGGACTTCATCAGCGGGCTTCCCAAATCTAAAGGTCATAATGTCATCATGGTGGTAGTTGATCGGCTCACTAAATATGCACATTTCATTGCATTAGCACATCCTTTTACAGCAAGTGCAGTGGCTAAATCTTTTTTGGAGAATATCCAAAAGCTACATGGTACACCTAAAGTTATTGTTAGTGATTGTGATCCTATCTTGACTAGTCACTTTTGGAAAGATTTATTCTCATGTTTGGGTACTCAATTGGCTCTTAGCTCTTCATACCACCCTCAATCAGATGGGAAAACGAAGGTTGTAAATAAGTGTTTGGAAGGATTTCTACATTGTTTCACTTCAGAGAAATAGTCTCAGTGGGTAGATTGGCTACCACTTGTGGAATGGTGGTATAACACTTCTTTTCATAGCTCATAAAAAATGTCTCCATTTTTGGCACTTTATGGATATCATCCTCCTTCCATCACATCATCAATTAAGGTGTCCCCAAGAGTTCAGGCAGTAGAAGACCACTTGCTTCATCAACAACAAGTACTTTAAGGACTCAAGGAGAATTTAGCCATGGCACAAAATCGAATGAAACAATAGGCAGACCAACATCGTAGTGAAAGAAGTTTTGAAGTTGGGGATTGGGTCGTCTTGCGATTGCAGCCTTATAAGCAAATCTCACTAAAGCAACAAAGAAAGAATAATAATTTGTCTCCAAAGTATTATGGTCTATACCAAATCATGTAGAAGATCGGTAGTGTTGCCTACAAGCTTGAGTTGCCACCAACAACAAAGATACATCCAGTTTTTCATGTTCCCTATTTGAAGAAGGTAATTGGGTATAATATTCCCACTCAAACAACACTTCCCGAGTTGGATGAAGAAGGAAGAATCATTTTGGAACCAGAGTGCATTCGTCAAACACGCACAAAGAAGCTGAGGAATAGAACTATCACTGAGTATCTCATCCAATGGAAGAGGTTACTAGTTGAAGATGCCACATGGGAAGACAAGGAGTTCATTCAAAAGTTTCCAAACTTGATAAGCATTGAGTATAATGCTTCTTTGAAGAAGGGGGGCATGCTATGCCCTTAATATTATTGTACATCGGGTTATGAATAGTCGGCTTGTGGCTATCTTAACTCTCTATTAAGTCATATTATCATTAGTATATTGTTATTTAGTTGTTTAGGTTGGCCTAAGTCTTATATAGGTGTGTCTAAGTCCTAGGTGATATCCTTGGCATAAATAGGTATATATAGGAGGTTGTGAGTCTTATTTCATCATCAAGTGTGAAGTGTGTTCTCATTAGAGATATTTGGAGGTTTTCCCCCTCGAAGTGGCTTGTTATTCTCAGTTATTATCAAGTATTTGCAGCATATTTCATATCATATTCTTCTATTGTGCAAGTTATTTCATAACAGTTCCTTCCATTGGGGATGTTGTTGGGGGATATTTAAAGATCTTGTTGGATCTTTCTACTACATTTTATTTCTTCTTTAGAGGTTTGAGAATTCTCTTGCTCTCTCTTCTCATGTTTTTTTAAGGTTGTTGCTAGTGGGTAGGTAAAGGTCCCTTCAAATTAACCTTTTGATGTGTCTTCTCTTCCTTCAGGGGTAGAGGTCCCTAATGTTTCTCTTTGTGCCCCCACTTTGGTGGTGTATAAGAGTGAATTTGCATCCCCTATGAAAATCCCCCTTTTTCCTTTACCCACCTTAGAAAACCAAGACCAGAGGCTTAATTCCACCTAAGCCCACTACTCGCATCACACTTGGTGCTTGTTTTGAGTGTCGATGAGGCATTTCTTTCAGGGATGCCCACATGGCGCGTAGACATTCACACGGTGCACTTATGTCCCTGACAAATTCCTGCATCTGGACCCTATAGAGGCATTACACTTCCCATTGGGGGTCGATTTGTAATGCCCTCCTCGGCCAACCAACCTAAATATGCCCGTTTCTCTTCACCTCTTCTTCAAATTCATCCCTTGAACTAGTATTTCATCTTCTACCATCTTCTTCCATCTTCTACACATCCCTTCACATCTCTCTAAGAGCTTCTCCACTTCATTCACAAGCTTCACAAGCTCTTCTGAAGCTCTAAACAACTTCTCCACCATCTCTCCAATCTCTAAACACTTTACACTCCACCACTTCAGTAGAGCAAGTGTGGAACAAAACACCATTGCGGCATAGGCTTGAGTTCCTCATTTTCTCCCCCATTAGCCTTGAGTGCTCTTGGTGGAGGTGGTAAGCTTTCAATCCTATCCTCTATTACTTGGTTGAGTAGCATAACACTATTTTGTAGTGCTCTAAGTGCTCTTTACTTCATTTCTACTTTTCTCTCTATCTATCTAGTTGTCTGTGGAGGTGGGAACACCAAAACAGGGTCTGATTGAGGTAGGCCCCTATACAACCACCCAACAATTTCTCTCTCCCTCTTGTGTGCAGGTATTGAAGACACTCACGAGCTGGAAACTTCATCACTTGCACGGTCGTAAGTATTTCATTTCTTCTCCTTATCGTCTCTATTTCACTTTGTTTCAATCTTATTACTTCTTATTGCTTCCTTGCATTCTAGAAGTTCTCAGTAATCGAAGTGTAAGTCATCACTTAGCCATTTTCTGAGACATTCTCGCTTTCTGGTCCCTACGAGATGCCAGTACATCACGCTGTCATTTGTATTCTATGTTATCATCCTTTGGCCGAGAGCTCGTCAGTTTATCCAAAGAATCTTTGTGACCTACTCTTTCAGATTTTGAAACTCTCGCCGCTGTTCCATTGAGGTGGTATAGGGAAGTTCACCCTGTGAGGCTCTCTGAATGAAGAGAACTCATGAGTAACGAATTCCCCTATATTACAGGTGGTTCTTATGGTTTCTATTAGTTTTCTCACTGCAGTTGCTTTAGCTTCTTCCCCTCTTTAACTTTTGGTCTCTATCTTTAAGTAAGGAGATTTTGAAATGTTATTGAAGCCCTAGATAGTGATGTTTTCATGAAAGATGATTGGACTTTGGTTTCTCATAAATATAGTTGAGAAGAAAGGATTCCTCTCAAATGTTTTTAATGGGAAAAAGTAAGCTTCATACTAAATGTACCATCTAACATGCCTCTAATATACCATTCCATCATTAAAAATAATGCTCCATACTAGATGTACATTCTAGTATTACTAAGATCTCTGCATATAATATTGGTATCGAGTTGAGCGACACAATATGAAACTGAAAGAATGTAATGCAAGAGGTGAAATGATTGATTAAGAGTGTGTGAAGTCCTCAAAGAGGAGGATGTACATAGGATGATGAGTTTGATTTACTGTAGGAGTTCTCAACTGAAGGTGGCAACAATGTTCCACTAAGTGGAAAAAGAGAAGTGCCACACACCCTTGAAGAGTTCATCTACCTCTTCAAGTGACACATTGCCACATAAGATGACAATACGTAAAGAGTAATAAATAATTAAATAATTATTATTTTACTCTAATACCCCCCTTTAAGCTTAGCTTAGGTGTGTACACAGATGGATGGGTCTTGACAACTAGGCTTGATGAGGTACCCATGTAGAATGAAACTCCCTCAAAAAGGTGGAGAAAGGTAGAAAACCTTATGGCAAAAACTACCCTCCAAAATGAAGATTTAAACAAGAAAGTACAATGAAGAGAGACTATGAAGCCTTCCAAAATATTATGCTCATCTGATCCTTGTAATCTACTATTAGAAAGAACCTCTGGATTCTCTCAATGAAGCACCTCTATAGTGGAGGAATGAACTGTCCATACTGGAAGTGGAATAATGAATTTGAGTATGAATCTAATGGAGCAAAGTGTGAAAATGTGTAAACATGAGATAGTTGATCAAGCTTTCCCACTGAAAAAATATCTTTGCTCTGAGAGTCTTGAATTGTCATTTAAGTTGATGTAAACTCAACTATCTTCCTAGGTTTTGTAACATTCTCAACTAGATTTCTGCCATTAAACCAAAAATTGACATTAGGAATATTAATATTTATGACATAAATTCCATAGCTAATTCCATTTACCACTTTTATGTTCATAAATCACCAATAAATATGAAATAAAAGAATATTCATTTCCAAATGTCAATGGTTACATACAAGTTTGACTTGGCATTCAAAGCCTCAAAGTCAATCCTCAATTACATAGTTTTTCTTTTTATTACATCAATTATTCTTTTACATCAATGATAAAAATACATATAGATTTCTGATATGATTCCTTATGATAGCTCACCTACACTGATGGATGAGAACATGATTGAGGTGCTTTTCAACCCAACCATGAAGCATTGCTTCCCAAAAATTATTTAGTTAGTCGAAGAATACCCGACCTTGCATGAAACACTTAGCAAGAGATATAGTTTGCAAGGTGGAATCTATGTGTGCCTAACTACATGCATTTCTCTCCTTTGTTAGAATATGCAAGTTCCATATTAGGTAAATAAATACATCAGAGAGAGGATAAATAACATAGTCTGTTCTGTATACAAATATATGAAAGTGACTGCAAAGCTTGGCCAAGCTCATGTTGCATAAAATGCAACTCTGGTTAGATTTGGAAAATAAAATCTACACTCTCTAACACCCATTCCCAGAAGAAAATATTATCATATCAAAGGGGTATCCCTCCCTTTTAGACCATGTTATAGAAACATATTCTAGTGTGCTACAATCTACCATTGAATTCATATATCATTCCATTTCATTAATTGACCACAAATTAGTCATTTCATAGGTACAATTCATTCATTCATCATAGTCTATCAATTTTATGTTGCAAAAGCATACAATTCTATCATTATAGTTCTTTTCTTTGCAAATAAATTCTAACAATCTTATTCAAAGATTAATCAAGATGAATCAAAAGGTATACCGCATGTATGTGCATGTGCATAAAAGAAGCATTTATGCACGTGCACATATATGCCTAAAGTGAACAGAGATGGAGAATGCGTATACATTCTGAATAGAAAAAGATAAATTATCCTTCATGCAAGAAATCCATATTCAGAAAAATGCAACATCAACTTGTTCAAATGATTCATTTAATAATTCAAAAATATTTATCCACAAACCTTTAACCAACAGGATTTATTTATAATTCTCCTAGTAATCATAACTAGAGATGCATCCATTCATTCAAAAGGAAGAATACATTCAATCAATTTCAAGTTCCATTTTTATAGAATGTCTATTTCAAATTATCCATGTTTGTTTGTTTCAATTTGAGATTTCCATTGTATCAGTTCATAAAGAACATCAATAAATTGAATCAACATAACCATTAAGAACTATCAACAAGTTTCCACTTTTAGGAAAATGTAATGGTTGTTATGCATGTTATCATGAAAATGATAACATGCTATCGATTCCACAATAGGGTCATCATTATAAATTGATAGCATAAAAGCTATAGTGGAGTCTGCATTTATATGGAAGCAAGTACAATGAAATTCTCATATAACAATAAGCATAGTGGGTCGTTCTTTGACCCTGGATAAACATTGAAATAAATCGACAGAGAATCACAAAAAGTATGTGTATATATATACATATATGCATGCACTAACATTTGCATGTTAAACCCAAAAGGGATTCTATATCTCCTAGCCATTGGTAGACTGAATACTGTTTCACAATATCAATTAACATTTAAACTTACACGAACATTGACTCATTCGTTTGAGAAATATCATTAAACGATGAAGTCATTCGAGAAAATTCACCACTGAACGATACTTTGTTCTTCTCAGTTTAACCTTCACAAAGCATAGTGAGTGCTATCAAAATGACAGTAAGGCCTTAGCTCGACCATGTGTGGTCTTTGCCACAAATATCCACCAAAAGAGGGAATGATAAACATAAAAAAATAATAGAATGATGTATGCCATTCTCTATTGGAAACCATAAACGATATGTATCGCTTGACCATGGGACATGGCGCCCATAAGGCAGTGATAAAAAAAGCAAGCTAATCGCCAAATGGTGTTGAGCAGAACATACATTACTTCATAGAAAAAGATATGATAATACATTATTATGGGTCAACCGAATGAACTCAACCCTATGAAAGATAAACACATGGGTATGAATCCTCCATGGGGTTCTATTTGATACCCTCACATGCAAGATAAAACAAGGAAAAGGCTTGCTGTGAAGGCTTTGTCTCTAGTTGAGCCAAAATAGTTTGACACAAATTGGCCAATAGAGAAGACATATTGATTGCTAGCTCACACAAAGCTTGACAACATTACTAAGAAGAAAATTCATTCGATTCAAGCAACAACAATAAAGGATTTCGTATTACCTCTTTTCTCTACAAAACTGATGATGAGAATGGAAAATATGCTTCGATTCCTTTTCTTTTTCCCCTTTAGTTGATCCTCTTCAATTTTTCCTTTCTTTTTCTCCTCTTTTGTTCGTTGATTAATTTTCCCTATTTCGTTCAAATCTCCTCTTGCTAATTTTAGGAGATAGTGGTCATGAATTTCTCTGTCTCCATAACCTTACCTGGCCACCCACTCCTCCCATTTCTAATGGTTGACTGTAGCTTTTTTCATGGAAGGGGTCGGCCCCTATCCCATTAATGATGGGAGTTACAAATTTCATTCCACAATTCCATTGTTTTCCATGAAAATTAGAAATTAAACTCAAGGAAAACAGTCATATATATATTCATGTACTCACATATTTATTTGTATGTATGTATGGATATATATATACACATTTATATGTACAATTTCCTTAAGATTATATACATATGCACATATATTCAAGGGACACAAATATTTTCTTTTCCTAATTCAAATACAAATTCAAATTTATTCAAAGAACAAAAAATGCAAGTACTTTTGCACACAACAATTACATTCGATGAAATGAGTTTTCTTTTCAAATTTTCATTGAATATCAATTTGGATCAAACAAGGTAAGGCAAGAATGCACTGATTCATTATTTTATAATTTAAAATTCTCACATCGAATATAAAGGAAATTCATCAACTTTTCTAATGTATATGCAAATGTCATGATCTATTGTGGTGTGAGATTCTAGATTCCATTCTCGCTTACCATGGTCATCCATTTAAGCATGCCTACCTCAACCAAATTCTCATCCTTCAACCTATTTCCTGCACACACATTCTTACACTTGTCCACTTATCAGTAACCTTTAATCTATAATCTCATGAAATAATTTCTTTAATCAAAAAATTGCATAACATTCATTTTCAATTTCATGATTGCATTTTTATCAAATTCCATAAATAAAAATGATAATTTCTATTTTCCAAATATTTTAATTTCCTCAATATTTAAAATGCAGCAACGAAATTGAGATATGACATATTTTGTAAGTAGATAAATGGAAAGAATGTTATTTGCCATTCAGGAACAAATAAGACATTAGGAATACTTTGATTGCATACCTCAATCATACCTTGTCCACAAAAACATATGAAAGTGTTATTAGCTACTTTTACTTTATTTACATCAAAAGGATAAAAGGACATGTACACTTTTGGATAAGGAGTCATATGATGTGATGCTCCTAAAACAAGAACCCATTTATCAATCTTTAAACCTATAATAGCCCTTAGTACTTTTCCTTTAGATGCTGAACTAAATGAAGATTCTTTGATGGAGATAGGAACCCCTTGTTGCTCAAGTATACGGTCAAGGAGATATATCTTTTTCTTAATACAACTATCTTCATTATGCCTAGTTTTCTTGCAAAAAGTACACTTCACTTTTTGTGTTTTATTAGTTTTTATTTTTTTGTCATTCTATTTTGCTGCAACAAGAACTTGTGGTTTTTAATGTTGCATGGTACCCATTTGAATTAGTTTATCTTTCTTCTTTGTGACAAAAAAAATAAAATCCGAGTGATGGAAATGAATAGCATGCACCAAAAACATTCTTTGTTGCATGAAAGTTAGAAACAAATATTGAATATTGATGTCCCCTCGTGACATCTTTCTTACCAAACAAAATTTCTAATGTTCATGCATCATTAGATGTTGTTTTAGAATCAATGTGAAAGAGAAGGTCAAAATAAATGAATGTACACAATATTCCATAGGCTTCATCATTTTGATTATGTCATTTTTGTTTCTCAATTGCTCCTATAGGTTTAAGTTTAAAACCCATAGTGACATGATATAATCCTAATTTCGTGAGTTTTATCTCCATTGATTGCTTCCATTCATATAAATTAAATGGAGTTAGGATTATTTCCATATTGCAAAATAAAACAAAAGACAACCCCCCTTGATTATGATTTTGATACCCCCTAAATTTTGACACTTTATATGCAGTGCATACAATAATTTCCAAGTAACAAATAATGACGATTTATAATTGATTGTGATGTCATTTTTCAATGAAATGGGCAAGTGATATTCACTTTTACAAAATAATTACTCAATGTGAGTAGCTAATCAAAAGATACAATAATCACATGTTCCTAATTTTGCACTTAGAAACTAAAAAAATACTTTTTACAAGAGGAGACAAAATATGTTTTTAAACAACATATTTTTCACATCATCTTGATGCTAGTTTGTATGGCTTGGAAAGAGATTTTTGGTGACTATTTACAATTTAAAATCTGACATGGTTTGAAATTTTCACCAAAAATAAAATGACCCCCTTTACAAACACTTGTAGGTAACTAGATGAGTAGCATAAGCTAATACAATACTTTGATAGTTAACACTGACAGCTAGGGATTGGCTTTGTAGTGAGATGAAAAAATTAGTGGCTTATATTAAACCACTAACAGAGACATTAAATGATATCTAAAAACATTTTTTGATGATGATTACATAAAATGCTAACAACTAGCAGCAAATGTTAAAAATGATTATTATCATAAAAAAACAACTCTTTGTGTTATTGTGCCACGACGGTGTTGATGATCTTTGTATGCATGGAGGAGATCAAGATGCCTGGTATCGTGTATGTAGGTTGACTAAGCCTTATGTAGTAGAGTCATGGATTCAACAAATGCTTATACAAAGCATTGATTTTAGGTGCTTTAAATGAAAAATGCCTCGTTTCTTCAAAAATTTGCATGGATTTAGCTAACTTCCTCACTGTATGTCAATACATAGCCAAGAGATGCTATTGGAATGGTGATGTGAAGGTTGCTAAATAACTTTTCATTTCCTAAGGGTGCCTCTGAACAAATCAAATACCTCAAAGATCAATTTGCAAACAATGAATTATGGAGGCTGATAGATCATTAGTGAGGTGCATGGTAGTGAAGCATGTTGTGTGCATGAAAATATGCTCAATGTGAATGATTTAAACAAAAAATAAAAATCAAACACAAAATCAAACAAACACTCAATATAAGGCCAAGAAATCTCAAAACAACATAACAAGCCTCCCATTGAGTAGATTTTCCCACAATAGTTGATTGGATGTGTGCTCACTAGAAATTTCGGCAGCATGACAACCCTCCAAGTGAAAATGAGTGAGATCTTTGATAAAATGGTTAAGTGATGGATATACAGGTTTTTGGATGAAAATAGATGGAGGGTGAAGATTTCTTGATAGAGATAAAGGGTCGAGAAGGATTGGGATATCTCAAGGGGCATGTGTAAGAAGTTAGTTCCACAAAATGTTCAAAACGTGGATGTGTTTTCTATATTTTTTAGAATTTTTCATAGTTGGACTAAAAATTTGAAGCAAATTTGAAGCACTTACACATTGAATATTAAAAATGTCTGGTAATATGAAATTTACTATTTTGAGTCTAGTTTTTAAATATGTAATTTATTCTAATACCCGGATGACACAAATTAATTTTTAATAGGCATGTATAAAAAACCACTTTTTAAAAGTCATTTTTAGGACTATACCATGCACATGTATGAATACCATAATTTGACCTAAATAAAATTATTTTTTATTATTCCTTTTGGGGAAAGATGTGTAGTAAATTGAAGATTGATGATGATATTTTTTTATAATTTTTTTCTAAATATTTATTTTTTAATTAATTTTTTATTGGACCTAATTACTATTTTTGAAAAATCTTCATGTACAAACACCATGATTTGACCTAAAATAATCATTTTTTGAATTTTTTTTAATGTGCAAATAATTATTTGTAGATTGATTCCATATTTTTTTTACAAGAAAATTAACAAATTAAAAGTTATTAAAAACTACGAAAAACCTGACATTTTTAGTTTATGGACCAATTTCCTTATAAATTAATTAAAAAATAGAAAAATAATCTAATCATAAAAAAATTACATATTTGAAAACTAGACATCATGATCTATAATGAGTTTTAATTTTAAAAAAAATCTAAAAAAAAATTCGTCAACCATATTGGCAAAGTCAGTCATTTCTCTTGACATTACCATGATCTTGTACTTGCAGGTCCAAGGCTAAGGGTTAGGTTACCGTATCTTTTCCAAGCCTAAAGCCAAATAAAAATTTAGGTTGGGATTACATTTTTTTTAGAATGTACACTCGCTTCAAAATAGGTTTAGAACAGGTACCCTCTTTAAAATTGGTACTCGTTTTAATTTTAGAACATGTACCTATTTCAAAGTGGGTACTCGTTCCATTTTTAGAATGGATCCCCATTTAGGCTCAACAAGTACCCATTTTTTAAAAATGGGTATCCATTCCTTTTGAAAAATTTTCTTTGCACAAAACTTCCCCCCTTTGTGGACCCAATTTCTTGCACTTACCCCAAGCGACAAAATTGTGCCAAGTGGCACAAGGAGAAGGATTGAGAGGGAGATTGTACCCTTGAGGGTACAAGGCCCATGTGACATGGTACCAAGACCATGTCATATGTACAAAGGGCTATGCACTTGATGTGATGGGGATGGTTGACTCACTTAATCAAGGATTAAGTGTGTGAAAATGATTAAGGGGTAGTTTAGGGGGGATTATGATTAGTGTAAGCAGGAGAGTTGGAGGATGGGGCATGCGGTGACAGGAAAATAAGAATTAAATAATTAAATTTAATTCCTATTTGGAGGAAAGGGTATTTGGGAATTAAATTAAATAAATAAGGATATTTGTTCAATTTAATGGATGAATAGGATGGGGTGAATAATTAAAATGTAATTATTTACTTTAGGCTAGGATGTAGGGATAACAAAAGAAATATATTCAGATGAAGGTTGAGATAATTGAATATTAATTACATAATAGGGTATTATTTAATTAATATAGAGGATACAAAATTGGTTGAATTAAAGGTAAATTGACCAAATTAAAGTGGTCAATTTTAGGTGTGTACATTTCCCCCTCTTTGAGATGGTGTTACAAAGTAACATCATTTTAAAGTAGATTAAAACATAGCACATGGAAGAATATGGTTAGATAAGGGAAGATGATTTGGTCATTCAAAGAAGTGAGTAGGAGGAAAGATGATGATAGTGAAGATGAGGATTAAGATGCCCCCTCAAGAGGACATGGGCGTGCTCTCGAAATGGATGTGATGATGCAAGATAAATGAGAAATATGGTGCAAGATGATGAAAAATAGTATGATGGGAGGAGGAAGATATAATGGAATGAGGATCTTTCAAGAGAGAAAGCACAACAATGATTCAAAGAAAAACATGATGTTGTCATGGTCATGCTGAAACGAAATATTTAGGCAAGATAACACAAGGATTGAGAAGGATACATCCTGATGATGATGATTGGAGTGTTGTTGATGACAAAACGATATATCCTAAAACAACACATATCAAGAAGGATACATCCTGATGATGATGATTATATTGGGATCAATGCTTGCAACAAGTCTAGGAACAAGACTAAATATGTGATTGGATGATGTGTGCTAGATTGTATGAAGTATGATTTGCTTATGATTTGGGATTGCTAGGAGAAATAAAATTTAGGAAATTCATGGAGATGATGGAGTAAAAAATTATTAGACTAACAAATCTATATTAGCCTAATAGGATTGAAGGGATAATGCAATGATTATGATAGATGAAAATATCCTTAGACTAAAAAATTATATTAGCCTCAAAGAATTGAAGTGATGAGATGCATATGATTATTGCAAGAGAAAGATGAGATGATAGATAAAAAGGAAGATGAAGATTCATGTGCACACAATATCTAGGATTAAGTGGAGTGGTGAAAAAAATCTGGATGGGTAAATGGGGGATAGTGATGAAGGATGAATAGATTAAAAATATGTAGGATAAATGGATGGTGGATTTGGAGTGTAGAATTATAACTATCGTGTAGTGAGCATTTAATTTGATATAGCATGGGATACTATGCACCATGGTATGAAGAACCAAGGTGAATATGCATTGCATGCATAAGACTGACATAAAAATAAAAATTTAGTCCAAAATCTCACAAAATCACAAAGAAGTTTGGTGGGAATGATGATGGAAAACCAAAAACAAAAGGTATGCCCCAAAGTAACACAAGATCACAAAGGATCTTGGTGGGAACAATGTGGAACAACCAAGAAAATGCAACAAATGAAAAAGCTAATACCTGCCCCTATTTTCACCCATCAAAGCACACCATGATATGATGGATCATGGTGACTTCAAGTAGGTAAATTAGGAAGCTAAAAAGAAGAATAAAGATTCCAAAAGCATCAATGAAATAACAAGAATATCAAGTACCTTTTTTTGTAAAGATGATGGATGCGATTGAAGTGGTTTGATTGGAGGAATAATATATCTTACAAAGACAAAAGATGGATGGGGTAGGACCTAGGATTTTGATGATAAGAGATGATCAAGCTACCCGAGACCTAAGGGGGGTGATGGATTTTGTTGAAGTACCAAATTGATAGGGGATCTTGGTGGCACAACAAACACAAGGATGGGACCTAGTGACAAGTATGCATAGTGATGGGCCTAGATGATGAGACAATATTGACCTTATGTACAAGACACATGATATATACAAGATGTACAATAGTCACAAGAGGATGTTGAATGTGTGAAGCTCAAAAATGGGATAGTTAACCAAATCATCAAAATATTGATTAGGAGTAGGATGTGATGTATGGAAGGGGGATAGATTGGGTTTGATGTTTTCTTATTAGGTGTGGGTGATGAAATGATGGGATAGATGGAATTGGATTTTAGGGGGTTAGCCTATATCTAGATACCAATGACAAGGGATTATAGGATGGAATGAGGATATGGATGAATGGATAGAGGGATAAGGATGGGGAGATGGAATGGTGATAGGTTGAAGGGATAGGGAGATAAATATGTGGAGATGGAAGGATGATCGGATGAAGGAATAGGGAGATAAGGATTTGGAGATGGAAGGATGATAGGGCTAAGGAGGATGGATTGATGGATAAGGGATGATGAGGATTTGGTATAGTGGAAAAATAAAAAATGTGAGTTTGAAGGACTATGTCACAAAGGAATAAGATGCCCCACTATAGATGTGTCATGTGTAATGAGGTAGGAGGGATGTTTTGATGAGTGTTTTTTCATTGTACAACACACTGATAAAACACAAGTGTTCTATCTCTCTTGAAAGGTGATTCTCTTCAGACAAACTTTAGAAAATAACCTCAAGGTTTATAAAGTTAGGTCTTGACAATGTAGAAAACAACTGAGGAGTGATGTGATTTTCTAGTAATCACAAAGGGAATTTATGGTTCATAAGGTTGGAAACGTCAAACTCAAATGATGGCTTCGTGAAATCTGAAAATGTGTGCATAACTCAACTATAATTTCTAGATTAGAGATCTGAAAATGACTTTGTCATCAAATATGGCAGTGTGGTGATGCTTTTGATTCTAAAACTAATTCAAAGAAAGGTCAAAATATATAGGGTTGAGAGAGAGATCCTAATATAACACCTAAGGTCAATCACAACAATGGTTAATGCTTTAGATAAATATATACCCCAATAACCAATTCTTGCTTAATCGGGATTACATCCACAATATCACAAAAATGGTGCAATCTTCAAAGGAATACTCAAAGATTTTTAGATTGTAAACATCCATACACATATCCAATTATTGGAAAAATATGCATAAACATTGAAAATTAAACTAATGAAATAGAAAGGTTCAAACTAACTATACACAACAACTCACAATTAGCAAGCCACAAATAGTATGAACCGATGATCGATTAATGTCTTCAAAACTTCACCATTAATATGAGTGAACATGAAACTAACATTTGAGAATCAGAAACAAGAGACCATAACACTTTCAATCTCAACACAATAGTTCACCAAATCAATGACCTAACTGTATTAATCTCTCCAGAATTTGCTTAATGATGTCCAATTCTCTCCTCCCCTAAAGCTAACTTATTCACTAACTGCTTCCACCAATTCTAAAAATATCCCCTTTACAAGTGAGCAGGCATAGGACTTTTATAGATATTACTTTTTAGATCAAGGGCCAAGATTGAATCCCCATGAAGGGCCCAAATTACGTTTGCATTTAATATTTGAGGTACATTAGGTTATGGAAACACATGCCTCCATTACATCCAAATTAGGTAATTCCATTGCAAAATTCAAAGAAACAAATATCCCTTTCTCAATTTTAGTGAACAACTCCTCATTGCAGAATTAAAATAGCCCCTTTGTCCCCTTTCAAAATACTTTCCAACTGGTAAATATTGGCACATATTTTGAGGCAAGTCCACATGAAATATTTAGGTTGAATCTTATTTCAACTTTAAAATATTCTTGGCAGCACCATCCTTGGCACACAAACATATGCAGGTATATTATCAATTTAAGATGTATTCCTTGAGGATATTTGAATTAAAATATCTCCCTCTGTTAATTTGAAATATATATGAACCTCATGTGAAAGCAATCCTCTTGGCATAATCTTATTAGTAGGTATCAATTGAACACCATCAATGCTTCAATGCCACATAAAAACCCTTGCATGACTCCTGTAAACAATATCCACAATGAATAATTAAAATAATTATTTCAAGATAAACATATTCACCATAGGGGTTTATTATATCTTCTAGAAATCCTAATCAAATTAAAATATCATCATTTGAGTCATCATATAAAAATTGAGGATTTAAGATTAAGGTTTAATACTATGCCTCCATGCTCATTGTGTAAAATAAACCTACATACAAGAACCCATTAAACCATATTCATATTATCATGGACACATTAATAATGAATAGTAATATCATGGCTCATGATAATAAAACTTTGAATTCCCCTAATTTTATGACTAACATCAAATATCCATTATTTAAATGGAAGATAAATCTCCCCCCTTTTCATACTTGTACATTACCATATCTTGAGAATTCATTAAACATTAAACATGGAGGTTATCATTACTTATGGCAACAAGCCCTTGTAGATGTAGAATTCCTATTTGAAACCCATTTTAATTCCTTTGTGATTTAAAGAAGTCCTTATGTTCTTTGGACCCCTCTTCATATTATAATGGAATTAAATTCATAAGTCCACAAATCCCTTGTCTGAAAAAATAGCCATGCTTCAATTAATCATATTACGTGAAGTGTAGAAACGCCGCCAATGTGAGGATGATTCTGGGTTCAACTGGTAAAGAACTGTGTGACACCCATAATTGAAGTATCCACAAGATGCAGAAATCAAGGGTGGTGTAGCCATGAGGATGGCCCGCAAGAGTCACACACCAAAAAAATGATAATTGCTAGTAATCGATCTATTAGATTAATATGTGAAAGCCATCCCTTCCTTCAATTACTTAGCATCTTCAGAGTGCCCCAAATCCTGCATAATTTAAGTGCCTTGGAAAATATAATCCATTAGCAAAAAATTTAAGTGCCTTGGGTTGAACATTGTGTTATTTCCTACATTCCTCCATGCAAGCCATGCTCACAAAATTGCTACAAATGCTTCCCATCCTTTGCATAACAATATTGACACTCTACGATTTTTGGGATCCTCATGAAATAAAAGATCCTCAAGCCATACCATCTTAAAGGAATGTTTCCAACACAAAGGTAAGTAAAAGTTGATGCCATAAGTTAGAATCCATATAACGATAAACTCAAATGTAAATCAATGCTTGTCTCATGAGCTCAAATCGAAAGAGGCAAATAGCGGTAATGCTTATGCAGTAGAGCTCATGAAACGTTTGCAACCAAAGCGTGAGATCCTTTTGGGATAAAATATGTAACTTTCCTGCTTCATAGAACTGTAGGATCGAAGGGAGATAACATAAATAGAATAAACAACTTTAACCTACATAAGCATAACATAGACATTGAACATAATATAATTTATCTCAACATCGTATTGCTACTTATATTCATGTTACCTAATTTTCACCCTTAGGATCAATTAGGCAGAATCATGTGACCAAGGGTTGAGAGGGCCAAACGGAACATTTGCACAAGGGAAAAAATCATGAATCTGATGCTAGGTCTCAGGGAACTTAGTGAAGAAGCTTGCCTTGTTTAGGTTCAGCATGAAAACCTTCTAAGGATAGAGTTGCCAAGACCCCAGGAATGTCACGGCGAGTGGGATTCACCTACAGGTCCCTATCGACAAGACATCGATCATTGTCTCAGCGACAAAAGGATATTAATTTTGGCGGAAGTTCTTTTCTTCGGAGAGAAGTCTCGGCAAATGCATCGGGTCTCACCGGAAAAGCAAAGTAGGATCCCTTTGGTGTATGTGTGCGGGTTTCGATAGGAGGTCTTACCAATTGGAAGAAGTCTCACTGAAGTTAGGCGGCGTCGGCAAAGCAAGCGAGCTTCGCCAAAGGGTCTCGCCGAAGTCACAAGGTCTCCCCAACTCTAAAGGCTCTTGGCGTAAGGATTGAGTTCTACAAGATGTCTCGGCGACCCAGGATGTTTTGGTGACAAGAAGGAAAGGCTCTCGAAAAAGGTTGGTTCCCTTGGTGTAATGTCTCGCCAAAGTCACAAAGTCTCCCCGACTTAAAAGGACTTTGGCATAACGAAGCATTTGGAGAGAAGTCTCGGTGACCAGTGAAGTCTCCCCGACAACAATAAGGTTTCAGCGTGAGATGTATTTCAGAAAGTGGTCTCGGCAAACCGGTATTTCGGCGTAGCATTCAAGACGGAGAGAGGTCTCCTCGACTTTGATGTCTCGCCGACAATAAAGAGATCGCCAAGAGGAGATGCATTCGCCATATAGTCTCAGCGATGTAAAAGGTCTTGCCGATGCAGAATGAGCCCAAAGAGGAAAAGAGAGACCAACAAGATGTCTTGGCGAACCAAGGGGGTCTCACCGACAAAAGGGAGCTCACCGAGGAGTAATCTTAGTGAAGTAGAAGGAGCCTTCAGTGTAACATTTTGAGCTCTCTAAGAAGTCTCAACGACACTAGTGGGTCTTGGCGACATAGGAAGCATCATCGGCAAGGGTCTCACCAGCCAGTGAAGCCTCCCGAAATGAAAGACCCTCGCCAAAGCAAAGCACCTTTGGTATGATGTCTGCCCGATAGGCCAAAGTCTCAATGAATAGAGGAGAGATCGGGTAGACAGGAGGAGTTCTCTATGAAGTCTTAGCGACCGACGATGTCTCCCCGACTGAAGAGAAAGTAGCTCATCGCCAAAAGATAAGGAGCCCGGTGAGAGGTCTGGCCGACAGGCCAATGTCTCCCTGATAGCAAAGGGTCTTGCCGGGTGTCTTGCCGAATGAAGAGTTCACCGAAGGAAAAGGAAGTCTACAAGAGGTCTAAGTGAATGGAGGGTGTCTCAGTGACAAAAGTAGATATCGGTATGACTGGGGGACCTCGCTATGAAATATTCTCGACTAGTAGAGTCTTTCCGAAAGAAATGAAGAGCCTAGTGGAGTGAAATGCGTTCGGGGTGACATCAAGGTGTCTCGCCAACAAAAGATGAAGGGCCTCAGGGTAATGTTTTGCCTTCGGTAAAACGTCTTGCCGACTCGGTAGACTCTTGTCAACTAAAGAGGGAGTTCGGTAAGAGGTCTCTCCAATAATGATTGTCTTGGCGACCATGGAGGCAATATCGGTATGATCTTTTGGGCTCGATAAGAGCTCTTGTTGACTATCACATGTCATGCCGATAAGTTACAAAATGATATAATCGCATCCGCGAGACACTTTCAGTGTCTCACCGAGATGCGATTCTTTTCAAAAAAAGTTTGGACCGCCTGCAGAGCCTGCGTGGAATACGCTTGACCAACCAAGAGGAACTGAGGCGAACCGTGGCAGTCTAAGGAACATCAACAAAATGAATGCAACACATATCTGTTGTGAGCTTAGGGCATTCAAAGTGTTCAGCCGAGGTGGTTCGAATAGGACACGATGCCAGGATCAGAATGAATGCGGTGGTTACAGAAAGACTCTTTACCAACATGGACACGCAGGGTGCAACATTAACTACATGAAAAATCTAAAGCGGCTGATCTTTCTGATAGATATTTTGTAGGCCCTAAGGGGCTAACCTTACTCTTTGTATATAAGGCATTTTTTCCTTTTTGTAAAGGAGTTCCAATGTATGCTCTTCTGAAGTCTGTGACCCTTTTGCAGTCCTCTCTCAGACTAGCAGGATTCTGTAACTCAATTTGGAACATAATATACAAAATCTACCTTGGTTACCATTGATGGTCCATCATTCTACCTTCTGATTCTTGTCAAGAATAGTGCATTCTTTTTGAGTGATTATTGAGCTACTTAGTCAAATATTCTATTTCCTTATAGCCTTTGTTTCATGTCGTGCATTTCTTTGCAGAAGTAGTGTCATGTAGGTTACAAACTATGTTTACTTAATCCTGCACATGATCTTCTAGTTTGTGAAAATATGCCTTTCCTTCTTAAAGGCATGTGCATGTCAAACCTGTTTGAATGTGTGATCTACAGGATCTTGTTGTGCAGTCTCATGGTTGTCACCAGTATTCAAGTGTAGCTCGAGTATATCATTGTTCCTATCATTTCGGTGCATCACCTTAGAGTTTAATTTTCATTTTTATGCACTCCTTCTCCCTTTTCCCTTACATAATCATTAGTTTTAGGTGACACCAAAGGAAGTTGGCCTTCTCCGGAGGTTCATTTCAACTTTAGGTAACCCACAGCCTTGAAATGATCCCATGTTTCACCAAAAAGCTTAGTTCTTACAACTTCGCATAGGGTGCATTTCTAGGTGACAACAACTCATCCACTGATCATGATTACATAGATAGATACATAATTCTGTAGAGTTCTAATATCTGTGATCATATTACTATCTGATAATCTTCACAATAGTAGGCAATTGTATTTATAGCTGTAGAAAGGCGGTTCACTTCTGTAGTCGGTGCTAAAGGAAGTGAATATGAGATAAGGATAAGAACCAAAATATCCCACGTTGAGTATGATAGCTGCAACTGGTGGAGATAACATGAAATCAGATTGTGGGTAGAGGAGTAAAGGTGATTGCAGGTGGAGTAAATATGATCACTGATGGAGTAAGTACAGATTGCATGTGAAGTAAATATAGTTTGCAGAATGTGCTAGAGATATCAAATTCTTGGGAGTGGTCAAACATTATCAGTGGAGAAATTACTTCCAACACTCCCCTTTAATTTTGAACACATATGCTTCAGCATTCACAATGCTCAAATTTTTGTCTTTGCAACTTCACATGTCCTCACTCTTTCACAATTTTCTTTCATTGATGCTTCAACATCTAGAATCTTCAAGTTCTAGAGATCGAATCTAGGAAATCCCATGTTTTTGTTGGGATGCTCTAACCACGAGCTCTGGTCTTCTTGGTGACCAGTACATCATCAGTTCAGGTGTGAAATCTTTATTTTTCTTCAACACCTCCCATAGAGTCACACTGTAGGTGCTTAGGAATCCTACTAGGCTCTACTAGCCTCAAACATGCTTAAACAAATCTAGAATGCTACAACATTCAACCATACTTTTTAATCCATTGACAACTTCACTTTCCCTTTCACTACTTTAAACACCTTCCTTTGATTTTATGATCTCCTTTACCAACTCCTCTTCTCTATTCTGCAGACTTCTCAAGCAATTTTGGTGGCATCTCACAACTTCTCTGCTTTGTATTGGAAACGTGTTTCACAAAGATTCACCTCCTTCAAATGCTACAACAACCTTGACTTCAAATTTATGATTCTTTAAGAACAACCTCCTTTCACTATGGTGGTAGCATTCTTAGCCACAATATGGCTTTAGCAAAGAACAACAATTTTTAGACTTTGGGTGGCTATAATGATCTGCATAATTCACTGTGACTAGGTTTGATTTGATGGCTTCTTTCTCCTTAAATAAAAAAACTCATGCCTAGCGGCTTATATCTTCAACTGAATGAAGTCTTCTCTTACAGCTTCAGCTTTAAAACAAACAGACTTTTGGAAGCTCCTTGAAACCATTTGCATCGGCTTGACTTGGCTATGAACTCCTTCCATAGCTGGGCACTTTAACTCCTTTAGGGCAGCGGTTTGCACTCTCTTCTTTTGCAATGAATCTTTCAACCACTGTAACAAATCTGAGACTACGCATTATCCTTTATTGATTTGCTACAAACTGTGATATCACCCTTTCAAAATGGCAAGAGAAACATTTGCTCCACTTGTCTTTTGCATTGGATGACATCTCGACTTGCAATCAACTTCCAAGAAAATGATGCAATTTGGAATCTTCATTGGGGGACGAATTTCCTTAGTAGCGGATCCTCCATTCTCCAAATCAACAGCTAAAAAAACCAGTGATCCCAATCCTCTTCAAATGGTGACTTTTTCTTTGCAAAGATAACGATCTCCCTCTTGCCAAAAAATAATGATCTTTCTAATCTATGGCATCAATCCAACTCTGATACCAATTGTAGGATCGGAGGGAGATAACATAAATAGAATAAACAACTTTAACCTATAGAAGCATAACATAGACATTAAAATTTTTTTTTTTTACCTCAACATCGTATTGCTACTTATATTCATTCACTAATCATGATTACATAGATAGATACAAGACTCTGTAGAGTTCTAATATTTGTGATCAGATTACTATATGATAATCTTCACAATAGTAGGCAACTATATTTATAGCTATAGAAAGGCGGTTCACTTCTGTAGTTGTTGCTCAAGGAAGTGAATATGAGATAAGGATAAGAACCAAAATATCCTGCATTGAGTATGACAGTTGCAACTGGTGGAGATAACATGAAATCAGATTGTGGGCAGAGGAGTAAAGGTGATTGTAGGTGGAGTAAATATGATCACAGATGGAGTAAGTACAAATTGCAGATGAAGTAAATATAGTTTGCATAATGCGTTGGAGATATCAGATTCTTGGCTGTGGTCAAACTTTATCAGTGGAGAAATTACTTCCAACATATGTAACTTTCCTACTTCATAGAACACCCTTTTGAGCACTCCTCAACGTTCACATCCTTACATGTAGATATGGAGCAGTGAGGTTTTACAGAGGTAACCAAAGTGCAGGCCGAACAATGAATGCGGGGATGCGATGCAAAAAAGCCGTGTGAGGAAGTTGTTAAGTGGAAAAGTAGCCTATGAATTTTGCAAAGAGAAAGTCTAAAAAAGGAGAATACAAAGAATTTAGTGCAAGAAGCCCATGTGATGGCGCCATGGACCATGGCTTCCACAATATCGAATCTCGCACCTCAAACAAACCCATAAAGTGTATATATTTGAAACACACGATCTCATTAATCATGAGAGCACTTGACTGCATTTTTCCCCTTCACTAAAATCATTAACAGGCATGGGTATCCAATTTTGATTTTCAATTCAAAAGATGTCATTGATGGAATTTTATTCTTAAAGTGTTGAGCAATAACAAAGACGTATCGAATGTCCATTCAATGATTTGAACAAAGGCTATGGAAAGCGTTTTATAATTGTGATGATCGATTGACCTCCCCATTACTGTAATTCACAATGTTGTATAATTCACTTTGTTACTCATACGTGTTAGTGATTCACATAGCTTTCAAACTCATCAAGGCATCCCTTAGAAATCAAAGATTGTAATAGTTCAATGAGCAATGTTGAAAACATTGATATAATGATAAAGCAGGTCACTTTGCATCATTGCTAAGTTCTTGGTGTAGAGATGATACCAATCTACAGACCCATACCACTATAGCAACAGATTCAATCAATGGAATTATTGATTTTCTTATGTCTTTAACCTGAGCCATAATGTCACTGCGACCATATGCAGGAAAACATCACGTCATACTCAAATGACCATTTAAATCCAATGTGGGAAAATAACATATGTGGGGATGAAGGGAATGATTTCTATCATAGGACCGCTCTGCATCTGCAAAGAGGTGGTCCACTAGGATAACATTTCTTTAAAACACCTTTTCAATGTGAGTACCCAAGTTTTACACCTGCTCAAGCTATTTGGGGTGATCGTTAATGATGCAAGAGCATCCAATGATGTAGGGGAAATCTTGTATCACCCAAAAAATGGTTTTTCCTTATTTTCTTTAGTTGATTAGAGTCCCATGATGAAAATTAAGGGGTGTAAGACAGTTAGGAGTCAGAAAAGGTGGAAAATAGTCACTTAATATTTTTAGTAAGTTAGCCTAAATGGGCTCGTATGGACTTGAGAATTTATCCCAAGGAGCGAAATTGAAAAATATTTTTGGTGGTGGAAGAATCATCTCAATACCTTGTACGGTTTGGGAGATATTAAAATTTACATCCTAAGAAATTTCTCCAATGTAGCTTTAAATTCAAATTTGAAAACCTTAGAAGCCCCGAAACAACTCAAAAAGTGGATGAAACAATCTCTAATATTTCATTGTTGTAGATCTCTTCAAGAGATTTCCAATGATATATTATAATAGAAAATTAGACACCTGAATCAAAAGTTATGGCCTCACGAAGTTTCCCCACTAAAAAGTGAATTTCATTAAAATATCTTCCTATGCAAGAAATCAAATGATGAGACTTTTAACACCAAAACAAAAGGGAAAGTTACACTTTCTAGAACATTCCAGGGCAGTTATTGGGTAAAAATAAAAGGGTTAAGTGGAGGTTGTAGAAGGTGGGCTCCATTAGTGCAGATTGTGGCTCCAAATAATATATTTTATTTTTAGAGTTTATTTGGATGTAATGAATCAAGCCCATGAGGTTGTAGCCTTGTAATTTATGAATCCGTAATTTAATTTTTGGAAAATAATTAAAAGTGGGTTGTTTTCTATCTTGCATTTTTTGTGTTGTTATTTGTTATTGTGTTTTGTGTGGGGTTTGGGTGGTGTAGCCATCATCAAGTGGTATTAGAGCAGGTTTTTTCTAAGTGTGTAAACAAATTGCCAAACGTGAGGCAGTTTGCACCAAGACTTGTGGTTGTGGGTTTTTGAGAAAAATGATTAGAATGCCTCCGCAAAGAAATCGTGGTGGTGTAAGAAATGTTATTGTACTAGAAGAGGGTTTTAAAGCCCTGCAAAGACAAGTTCAAGCACTACAAGAGGAGTTGCGTCAAGGGTTTGAGCCAAGAAGAGGAGATGAGAGTGAAGATGAAGTTGAAAATGAGGAACAGTTTGAAGAAAAACAAGATGCAGTAGATCCAGAGCAAGTCAGATTATTTAAGTCCATCTCTAAGATTGGGAAAAGGCCAAAGATCAATGTTTCTACTTTTTCTAGAAATATTAACCCAAAAGAGTTGATTGATTGGATCAATGATATGGAGGAGTACTTTGAGTATGAGGAGGTGGAAGATCTTGAGAGGTTCAAATTTGCAAAGACCAAGCTGAAGGGTCATGTGAATATTTGGTGGAAAGAGGTACAACTAGAAAGAAATCAAAGAGGAAAAGAGAAGATAACTAGATGAGACCGAATGGTGGACAAATTAAAATGATAGTTCATTCCTATGGACTATGGGATAGATTTGTTGAAGAAGATGCAAGGGTTGAGACAAGTAAGAAAATATGTCAAGGAGTGTATAGAAGAACTCTACTGTGTCTTGATTAGAACAGGCCATTCTGAGGCCACAAGGAAAATTTTTCTTGTTACATAAATGGGTTGAAGCTAAGTATTCAAGAAGAGTTGGGTTAGGTAAGAATTTCTACCATTGAAGATGCATATCAATTTGCTTTGAAGGTAGAAGAAAAGTTGAATAAAAAGTTTGAAAGCAAGCAAAGAGGTGGGGGTCATGGTGGAAAGACTAGTGGATGGTCATATGGAGGTCGAAATGAAGATCAAAAGAAGGGTGAAGGATCCAGTAGCAGCCAAAACTATAAAGGAGATAACACCTACCATCCTTGTGATCAAAATAATGGAGACCAAAGAGGAAGAGGAAGATCTGGATGAGGACTGGGAAGAGGATGCTTTTGTGGAACATGTTTTCAATGTAGAGAAGAAGGACATAGAGCCCATGAGTGTCCTTAGCCTCAAGGGAGGACAAATAGAAGACTTGAAGGTAATGCCTGAGTTGCCCATGTGGATGAAGATGCTCAATCTTCACATTACGAAGATGCTGAAAGAGGATAGGCCCTTGTTGTCAGAAGAGCCTTGCTATATGAGGAGAAGTAACTAGATCAAAGAAATAACTTGTTCTGCACTCAATGAAAGTGTGAGGGTAAAGTTCGTAATGTTATCATTGATGGAGGTAGTACTGATATTCTTGTTTTAGAGGAAATGGTCACTAAATTATAGTTAGAGAGCAGAAAGCATCCAAAACCATACCAGATAGCATGGTTGCAAAAGGACTATAGGGCATTGGTCGATGAGCAATGTTTGGTAAAGTTTAAGATTTGTAACTATAAGGATGAGGTTTTGTGTGATATTATACCTATGGATGCTTGTCACATGTTGTTAGGAAAACAATGGCAGTTTGATCAGCGAGCGGTGCATGATGGACATGCTAACATCTATTCCTTGAAAAAGGATGGTGTTCGTCATAAGTTCAAATCCCTAAGGGAGGAAAAAGAAAAGACATGCAATAATGCAAGAATTTGTTTGGTTGATGGAAGAAAGTTCCTAGAAGGTATGAGGCATGAAAATATGTGTTTTGCATTGATCCCTAGAGTTGATAAAGAAAATACTAATGAGGTGCCGGTAGAGGTTTCAAATTTGTTGAATGAGCTTTAGGATATTGTTTTTGATAACGTACCTAAAGGTTTACCTCTAGTAAGGAATATTAGCCATCAGATGGATCTGATTCCTGGAGCTAGTCTACCAAATAATGCAACCCATCGAATGACTCTAGTAGAGAATGAAGAGTTGAATAGACAAGTGCAAGAGTTGTTGCAGAAGGGATTGATTCGAGAGAGTTTGAGTCCATGTGTAGTACCTAGAGTACTAGCATTGAAGAAGGATGGAGAATGGAGGATGTGTAGAGACTCCTGAGCTATCAAAAATATTACTATCAAGTATAGATTTCCCTTGTTGAGGATGGATGACATTATGGATTTTTTGAGTGGAGCTGAGTACTCCACAAATATAGATTTAAAGAGTGGATATCACGATATCTGGATTAGAGAAGGAGATGAATGGAAGATAGCCTTAAAAACCAAGGAGGGCTTATATGAGTGGTTAGTCATGCCTTTTGGGCTAACCAATGCATCAATCACATTTATGTGGCTTATGAATGGGGTATTGAAATAATTTTTAGGAAAATTTGTTATTTTTTTTTGGATGATATTTTGATTTTCAGTAAGACATTGGAGGAGCACCTGATGCATATCCAAATAGTTTTTGAGAAGCTAAGGGAGGAGAAGTTGTTGATTACTTTGAAGAAATGTAGTTTTGTGAAGAGGGAGTTGGTGTATCTGGGATTTGTTGTCTCAACAGAGGATCTTAAAATGGATCTAGAGAAGGTGAGATCTATCATTGAATGGCATACCCCGAGGAGTGTTATAGAGTGTAGAAGAGGAGGACCAACCACACTAAGGCTCTAGGTCACAAAGATCTGAGAGTGGAGGGATGCCCTAATCTACCTCAAGTTGGATAAGAGCTTTTAGGTCAAGGATAAAGAATGAAGAGCACTCTCAAGTGCTTCTATCACTCTACTAACCTGAGATATTTGATGGGGAAGGTTTTTTGGAACCTAAACTATATCTTAGAAAACTCTCTTCCTGAGGAAAACAACACAGGTTAGGGACGACAAGGCGATGCACTAGCGTCTGTATGGTCAAAAAGTACAAAGGTAGAGTGAAAGGAACAAAATCCTAATAACTACTTAGCAGTTAAGGTTTAAAGCACTAACTGAGATGATAATAAACAAAATAAATAAGATAAATAGAAAAGTGATATAGGAGATGATGAAAGTGAAGGTGATGAAGATCAACTCACGAGGAGTCCAATTCACCAGCAAGCTCCACACGCACAGATACCTACACACAACCAAGAGAGGAAAAATGTTGGGGTTGTATAAGGGTTTTCTACAATCAAACCCCCACTTTGGTGTTTCCACCTCCACAAATAGCCAAAAAAGCCACGAGATAGGAAATATGATAAAGAGAGTAATAGAAAAGATACCAAACAATAACAATAACACTATGCTACATAAATCAAGTGACAATGCTATGGAAATAGAGAAATGAAACAATATCACCTTCTCAATCGAGGTGCTCTAAATTACGTAGAGGAGGATGCAAGTTTGGTAAGGTCTACATTGCCACAACAATGAAGAAGTAGTCCTTCAGGACACCAAGTCACAACTCCAATGGTGGAAAAAGTGCAACATGAAGACATAGAAAAGTTGTGTAGAAGCTCAAGGATTGTGAGGCAAGATCGAATTAGTGAGTAGAATTGTGGAGAAGATGGAATGAATGTGAAAGATATGTATTTGAAGAGAATTTAGGAGGGAAAGAGTAGTTCTCAAGGTCGATAGGAAGGTGTAGAGGCGTTACGCTTCGTCACCAATGGAGAACGTAACATCTATGTGAATTCTAGAGACATGAATCTTTTAGGGACAACACGCTATGCAGACATCTGTGCACTATGCGCACGTCCCCAACAAAAATTCGCCCACCGATACAAAGGACAAGCATACAATGGATGCACTACAAATAGGTGATGTGGAATTTCTTAGTCGGGTTTGATTTTCCTAAAGTTGAGGGTGTAAAATGGGAATTTGCAAGAGGGGTGAAAATTCACTTCTATACATTTTCCCCCACTTTAGTGATCATGAGTGCCAATGAATGTTTAGTAAAATAGATTGGAGAGTTTAGAAACGTATACTTGAATCGTCGAGGAAGCAAAAAGCAATTTGGTGAATCCTAAAAGCGCAGGGTAGACAAATGGCTCCATAGGTACTCTCCTAAGGAGGATTGAACAAAGGCCTCTATAGATCTTTGAAGCTATAGAGTTGATCAAAATACACTAAAGGCCCGCAGACCAATGATGGAAAAATCCCACAAGATTCAAGCACTTCACAGGTCCTTGCACCCACAAAGAAGGCACCCTCAGGTACTCTCTCTTGAAGGAAGCCTGATGCGAGGGGACTTCGCAGAGTTAGATTGGAAAGCAGCTTCACAGGTGCACTTGCAAAGCAACATGTTAATCTGTAGATAAAACATGTTATAAAACAAAAAGCAGCCATGCAGGCAAGCAAGCAGATAGTCAAAAAATTGAAGGAAGAGCTTTCAAAGGGGTCCTCAGGAACCCTTCAAAAGAAAAGGGGTCCACTCAAGGGACACTCAATTTGAAAGTGCAAGATAATTCTTTTGCAAATCAATTCACCATCAAGGAATCCTTTAGAAATATTTTCACTTCATCAAGGAATTCGAAAGGAAGAAAGTCCCCTCACAAGGGGAAGGTAAGACTTCACCCATAGGGGAAGGTGTTCCCTCCTTGGAGGAAGATTTTTCAAATTCTTTCTTTGCGAACTTGTGATGAAGGAAAAGTATTCCGCTAGGGGTCCTTGTTGAGGAATGTGATTTTTGAAAAATATTTTAAAGATTTTCGAGAAAATATTCATTGGCCATCAAATTCATTTTTTGAAAATCGAAGTGATATGATAGCCCCCCTTTAGGATGTTGTATGTCGGACACAAAGGTATCTGCCATCCTAAGGAGAGAAAAGTGATAATGAAAGAGTGATTTTGTGGCCCACAAAACATAGCGAGATGTAATTGTGGTAATGTTATCACACATGTGAGGGACAAAACATGAGCACCAAAACATCACAAAGCAAGCAAAAAATATAAGAGAACAATAATGCAAGAAGGAACAATAACATTATGAACAAGGGACATAGGGGTGGTTTGATATTTCAGGATCAGAGCTACTCATAAATATAGATAAGTATAATAATAATATATAAATGAACTTTCATCAACCACCTACTATATCGGACCATATGAAGAATATACGAGAAGAAAAAATAAAAATAAAAAAATGCGTCAACATGGAAGGGAAGCCTAAGTAACCCCAACACTTTGCATCACCCCCAATTATTAAAAATCAATACACAACAAAGGAAGAATGATGTAACAAATACAAGAAGTTTTACGACACAAAACACTCTTGTATCCAAGCACCTACAAGGGTGACAAGGGTCATCCAGGAACACATAACACAAGCACGTGGGAACAAAAACACACACAATTCAAGCACCTACAAGGGTTCCAAGGGTCATCCAGGAACACATAACACAAGCACGGGGGAACACAAACACACACACAATCTACTCTATAGATAAAGAAGAGGCCACCCCTTAGTCCTCATCAACCAAGAGGTCATTGGTCCCCAATCTAGATCATCATACGGGGAAGGTGGACAAGTCTATAAGGGTGAAATATCAAAGGGGGAATCCTTTGATCCTCCCATAACAAGAGCTAAGGAAGAATGCCTGACGAGGTCTTCTCCACTTAGTTCCTGTGAGTTGAAAGTCAACAACTTTGTGAAAATTGTTGATAGGGATAGGACCTCATCCATAGAATTAAACATGCACTTCATGAGAGTTTCATGTGTTAACTCAACAGGCGAGGGAGGCGGTGCCCGAGATTCAATACTAGGCTCACCGAGATTCTTGGGAGCAGTGAACAAATATGGAGATGCTTGGACTTCTTCCATCAGTAGGATGACACAAGCTAATGCATAACCACACTCTAAAGAAGGTGAACCCCTCTTTCAACCCCCATTGCTAGTGGGGTTTTCCTCCATCTTCCACTTCATCGGAGGATGCAAAATCCCCACAGACAAATCAAAAGGTGTACAGGAAGAGGAGAAAAGCACGATGGACAACACCAAGGTGTTCGACATGTCCACGAGCTTTGAGAATGATGGGATGTCTGGGAGGGACATCAGAAGAGGTGGCTCAATCGAAGGAGCAATAAACACTTGCACCCTCTTTGGGTGAGGATTGTTTACACTCGTAGTGGGAGTTAGAAGCAAAACCAAAGCTGAAGGAACTAAAGCAAAGGGGATGGGAGAGGAGGATGCAATAGAAGGTGTCAAATCAAAAACTTTCAACTTTCTTTCCTTCCTCTGAAGAGTGGCCTACTTAGTGGCCAAAGCCTTTCACCAACACTTTTGCTCATGCACAAGGCGGTTCTTGTGACTCTGAGAGCTAGAGGCCAAAAGATGAGACAAAATGGAAGACTCCTATTCGACCATTGGAGTGTCCATCATGACCATTTTTGGTGGAGGGAGAGACTCATGGACGGGAATAGGAGGGCGAGGTTGAGAGGATGGAATAATAGTGGGGGGAGTAGGCTCTAATTCCTCAACGAAATGCCTCTTCCCATTCACTGCCTTAGAGGCAGGAACAGTAGGAGGCCACAAAGGTCAAGACATAGAGGACTCCCTATGGAAATCCTTCCCCTTACCATACTCAATGGGCTGAGGCGCCATGGGTAAGATGGGAAGTTCAAACACCAGACACTTGCAATTTTTCCAAGCAGGCACCATCAGATTCTATAGAAAATTCCTAGGAGCAGACAATGATGGTGTCGCAATAGGGTGAGAGGAAGCGATAGGCGGGACAACAGAGGAAGAGGAAGAATAAACTTGAGTGCACTTTTCTTCCTTACTTCTCAGAGCTAGGGTGGCATTGTTGTTTGCCTTGAGATAAGCCCTATGCAAGATGGCATAGGGAGAAGGAGGGTACCTCACCTTAGGCGTTATGCCCCCACTCATGTACTTCACATAGGTTTGGTACAAGAGATCCATCCTAGGAGGAAGCGGACCTGCAGGGGCGGGCCAAAAATGATCCAATGAGCCACCACGCATAATCGGTGGTTTATAACCAATGTCATGGACTACATGTACTGTACCCTCATGGATAAACTTCAGACACTTATGAACCAACGAGGGAACTGCATTCATAGCGACCAAATAGGGGATACCTAGTTTCACTCTAAAGAGCTCAAACCTTGGGATTATGTAAAAGAGTGCATTTATGGATTTAGGTCCAACTAAGACTAACAAGGTGATGAAGCCAATAGGTGGTACATAAAGCCCATCATGTGTATGGATGGTACTCCTAGATTCATCATACCCATCTTTGTGCAAGAAGTTAATCAACATAATCTCCTCAGTGATGAAATTCACCCAACACATTGGGTTAACCAGAACACCTGTTACAATGTTTCCATTGATTTGTGTGGGGATGTATAGTTCATCGGCAAGTCTTGTGAGGTAAAATTTATGCCAGGGGATCCACTTGCAGGTTGCAAAAATGGGATGGGAAGATGTAAAAAGGAAGCCAATTGTATGCACACTAAAAAAAATTTCACAGAGCCCCCAAGGGTTTTGCAAGTAGATAGTGATCCAACTAAGGTTTTGTTCCATGATGCTTACAGAACCTTCTGACTACACCACTAGGGGTCGTAGGTTGGGTTGCAAGGCTAGGTTCCTTGCAACACTCACACCCACAACACTCCTAGGATACGAGGAAAGGGTCTTTCAACACTGCTAAATGAAACCAAAATGGTTCGCATCGGGTTGACCAAAATGTAGAAGAGGGGAACCAACCACACCAAGGCTCTAGGTCATAAAGAGTTGAGAGTGGAGGGATGCCCTAATCTACCTCAAGTTGGATAAGAGATTTTAGGTCAAGGATAGAGAATGAAGAGCACTCTCAAGTGCTTCTATCACTCTACTAACCCGAGAGATTTTATGGGGCTAAATGAATAGGTTTTTGGAACCCAAACTATACCTTAGACAACTCTTTGCCTGAGGACAACAACATAGGTTAGGGATAACAATGCGATGTGCTGGTGTCTCTTTGGGGTGCTAGCGTCCATACAGTCAGAAAGTACAAAGGTATAGTGAAAAGGAAAAAAACCTACTAACTACTTAACAGTTAAGGTTTAAAGCACTAACTAAGATGATAATAAAAAGAATAAACAAGATAACTAGAAAAGTGATATAGGAGATGATGAAAGTGAAGGTGATGAAGATCAACTCGTGAGGAGTCTAGTTTTCCAGCAAGCTCCACATGCACAGATACCTACACACAACCAAGAGAGGAAAATTTTTGGGGTTGTATAGGGGTTTGCCGCAGTCAAACCCTTGCTTTGGTGTTTCCACCTCCATGGATAGCTAGAAAAGCCACGAGATAGGAAATATGATAAAGAGAGTAATAGAAAAGATATTGAACAATAACAATAACACTATGCTACATAAATCAAGTGATAATGCTATGGAAATAGAGAAATGAAACAATGTCACCTTCTTAATCAAGGTTCTCTCAAGTATGTAGAGGAGGATGCAAGCTTGGTAAGGTCTACGCTACTACAAAAATGAAGAAGCAATCCTGCAGGACACCAAGTCACAACTCTAATGGTGGTAAAAGTGCAGTATGACGATGTAGAGAAGTTGCGTAGAAGCTCAAGTATAGTGAGGCAAGATCGAATTAGTGTGTAGAACTATGTAGAAGATGGAATGAATATGAAATATATGCATTTGAATAGAATTTAGGAGGGAAAGATCCATTCTTAGGTCGGAAGGAAAGTGCATAGGCATTATGCTTCATTGCCAATGGAGAACATAACATCTCTACGGTTTCCAGAGGCAGTAATCTATCAGGGACGGTGATGAGCTTGAAATATGCTCATAATTTGAATATTATGATGTATTTTTAATACCCTTACTCTTATTGCTGATGGTTGTTTTAACTCTTTGATTAAAGGCTTTTTATCTAAAATCAGGTAGTATCCTATAGCAACACATTCCTATATTCCTGCAGCTTAACATCTCTATGTGTCTGTATTAATTGCCCTATTTGACCTCCCGAATGACTAATATAATGCATGTGGTTTTTGGATAATGAAATGGATTTAATATGTGATTAATGAATGTGTATCATGTTATTTTCCACACGTGCTTTCTTTTGCTTCTGTCCCCATGTGCATCGCAAGTTGTTGAACGAAGCATGAACAAGTCAAAGCACAATAGATCTCGACCTTGCAGTAAAGTCCATTTCTAGCATGACATCAAGGAAGTTGTTCTAGCAAAGACTCTCTGACCAGGTCGTTGGGAGGAAATCTAAATGATCATTAATCTAGGAAGAGTGGAATACTAAATTCTCTCTGAATCATGTTGAATAGATATGCCTTCATTTATGAGAAGTTTGTTCCTTGGTTTCAGGATGAATTTATGTCCACGTCTTTCTCTGTTAGAGTTAGGTAGTTAGTTGCTTTTCTAATATAAATAAGTGTACCTCTTGCGTGAATGAGCAACATAGTGTGTTAAAGTTAGTATTATAATGAGAAACAATGTTGTGTGTTAGTTTTGTTACAAGCAGAACAATCAATGTATATGATTCCAAGTTTATGAATAAAAGTTGATGAAGTTTTGAGTTCAATTCTTGCATAAACTGGTTGATGCTTGCTAAGGGGGCCCACTTAGTGAGTATCTATAGTTAGTTATTTATCTCTTGTTGATTATAAGTTAGATTTCATTCTTGAAGGTTTCAGTGCAAACTCAGTCTTATATTGTTCCTGCAGCATTGGGAATCCATCCCTGTGTTTGTTCCTGTAGCATAAGGCCAGTTCATAGTTTGTTTCTTAGTAATAGTTGTCATGATTTTTGCTTTGATTAAGTTATGCTTAAGTTAAGAAGACTTTACATTACATTCCTGCAACATAAGTAGAATTCCTTTCGAGCATTTATTTTTAGTAAATTGTGACTGAAACTGGTTCTTAGTGCACATACAGTACCGCTCCATTTCAAGTATACATTCCCTAGTTTGACAATGTAAATGAACAACGATAAGAAGATGTTAGTCACCTGTTGGAATTTCCAATTCCTAGGTTAGGATTTTCCATTACTTTTATATCCTTTTGTGGAATCGACCATTTTTGGTGCCATTGTCGGGGATGGTGTCAAACTAAGAACCTGTCATAGTCATTGTTAGCAGTAGTTTAGTGTGTTTATTCAGGCATTTTCAAATTCCTTCAATTTATTGTTAATTCTATTGCATGCATAGAAGAAGAGATACACCGGGAAGATTCCTCCCTAACCTTCCATTCATTGATAACAATTCTGAACCAGCTTATAATTGATTTGAGGAAGGAGGAGATGAAGATATCAATCCATTTGCTGAAAACCTACTTGCTAAATTTCCATTTTCCCCAGCTGACGAAGAACCTCAAGAAAATCCATTTGCTTTGATACTCCATCAAGCAAATATGACACGTAATCCACCTAATCAACCTCCTGCTTTTGAATTCCCCATCATTGCTCAACAAGATAATGATAACCTTAAAAATATTCCTTCTTCATTACTTCCCAAGTTCTATGGACTAGTTACAGAGGACCCAAAAACTTTCTTGTTTGAGTTTGACATCCTCTATCACAACTATGATTACACTTCAGATGCTCATAGGCTGAAGTTGTTTCCTGCTACTTTGAAGGAGGGAGCTCTTAGATGGTTTATGAGTTTGGGAAGGGATGTTGTTGATAGTTGGGTAGCTATTCAAAAAATATTTCTTGAGAAATACAAGGAATATTGTAAGAGTGGTAGTAAGGGTGATGATATATTCAGAATTCAATAGAAGGGGGATAAAAGCTTGGAAGACTATATCTCAAGATTCTTGTTTTCCTTGAAAAAGAATTCAGACCATACTCTCAATGAAGAATCTCAGAAACTACTTTTTCTAAGGGGAATCAGTGACACCTGTATAGATGCCTTGGATCTGATGGGAAGAGGAGATATAACCCAAGTTCCTTGGGATGATATCAAGAATATATGTTGCAACTACTCTCAAGCAATTGTTAAGAAGGGTAGAGGTCATCAAGCTACAGTGGGAAAGTATTCTACTAATGGAGTTTCATGGATGAAGATCACACATTTGCTGTCTGATTTCGAGTAGGATATCATAAACAACATGGCTACATAGTTAGATACTGTGCAAGCTTGAAAGAAACATGAGGAAGCTGAAGCAATCTTGGATAAGTTTTGTCCACATTGTAGACAGAAGAAACGTGACTGCAAATGTAAGATGGTGGCTAACCTGGAGGCTAAGCAATTACCTACTGATTTTAAGATAGTAGAGGGTGATGATGACCAAGTATTCTTCGTTGCACAAAGGTGACCATGGGCTCAAAGAAAAGGTATGCCTCAAGACCCTTTGAATTTTGGTAATCCTTATTCTAATTACAATAACCAATGGCAACCTACATATGGCCCATCACCACCTTGGAATACTTCTCAACCACACTGGCCTAACTATCAGAGTCCTTAATGGCAATCTCCTTAAGGAGGTTGGTAGCAGCCACAAGGACATTGGACTCCACCCCAAGGTAATTGGCAACATTATCCTCAATGGAGAGGTTCTCAACAATGGTAGAACCAATCCCATGGATCCATGCAACTTTAGCAACCACAACCTCCGGCCCTCATGCCACCTTCTGCAACACCTGTAGCAAATACTAGCTCTCCAAAACAAATGCCTATGCTTGCTCAACTATTTCCAAATCCTAATAATAAGCAGCAACAACAACAATAGCCTATGTATTTTGTAGAAGCCAATCAGTATCCAGCTTATGCCCTGAATATTAATGATATCCATCTCAGGTCTGGAACCACTCTCCCTGCTCCACAACTGCCTGTAATTACAGAGATTCCAAACTCTACCTCTGAACAACCTACTGATCCTGCAAAACATATACCTGTATTAGATACTGTCTCTAAGGAGCCTATCCTATAACATCAGGCCAAACCACCTTTTCCTCAGAGATTGAAAATTACTACATCCAAGTCTATGGAAGAGGCTACCTTTGATATTTTGGATCAACTAAAGAATGCACACATTCAAATTCCCATTTTTCAAGCCATTAAAGATGTCCCAATTTATGGAAAAGCCATTAAGGAGGTCTGTTTAAAAAAACCAGGAAGAAAGAAAAAGGATCCCAAAACTATCCATATTCTAGGATAGTTGGCAGATATTATGTTAGGGAAGGTAGTCATTCCAAAATATACTGACCCTGGGAATACTGTGGTAAAAATAAATATTAATGGCTAGATAGTAAAAAATGTTTTGATTGACCTTGGTGCAGCCATCAATGTAATGACCAAGCATACTATGGAGTATTTGAATATCCTAACCATTCGGTCTACACCTATCATCCTGCAGCTTGCTGATAGTTCCACAGTAACACCTGATGGAGTGGTGGAAATAGTCATTGTCATCCTTGAGTCTTGGGAATACCCAGCAGATTTCACCATATTGTCCACTAAGACAACTTTGGGAGGATATCCTATCATCCTAGGTAGACCATGGTTAACCACAGTTGATGCTTTTATAGGATGCCATTCAGGAGACATGACAATTTTTGATGGTCAGTCAAGAAAGAAATTAGCTTTATACCCACCTGCCCAGCCTCAGCCAGACTTGTCTCAACCAATTTGGCCAGATTTAGGAGAGGAAACTGAAGAAGTCAATTCATTGGCTCAACTAATGATGCTACAAACTAATCCATTTTCCTAGCTTCAGTGTGAGGATGGCCTGCTTTTACACATTTTGCAGTCCAACTCTGTTCTGAGTAGCCCATCTGTTCCAGATAGCTGTCTTTAGTAGTGTTTCCTGCAACAACTGAATCCTGAGAGCCTACCACCTAAATTTCTTGCAGTTTATCACAATTTTCTTCCACATGAAATACATACACCACCTTTATCAGCAGCCTCTATGAATGATCTTACCAAGCAAGTAGAAGTATCTCTAGGCCGTTGTTTGAACATCAATAATAAGCTGCCTCAATCTCAACAAACTGCCCTAGTCATAATGTTGCAAGATCAACACAGAGCTTTTGCATGGGACTATGGGGATATGAAGGGAATAAATCCTCAACTCTATACTCATACGATTTAAATTAAGGAAGACTGTTCAATTGTTAAGTAGCTTCAAAGAAGGATAAACCCAACACTCAAGGAAATAGATAAAAAAGAGTTCCAAAAATTGCTTGATGTTGGTTTTATCTACCCCATTTCAGACAGTTAATGGGTATCTCCATTGGTGATTGTTCCTAAAAAAGGTGGAAAATGGAGAGTTTGTGTAGACTACAGGGAGTTGAACACAATAACTAAAAATGATCACTTTCCATTGCCATTTGTTGACCAAGTGCTAGACTCATTGTTTGGTAAAAAGTATTTATCCTTTTTGGATGGATATAGTGGGTATAATCAAATTAGAATTGCCCCTGAGGATCAAGACAAAACAACTTTTACCAGTCCATGGGGCACTTTTTCCTACTCTGTCTTACCTTTTGGCCTATGTAATGCACCTACAACATTTCAAAGGGCAGTGATTAGTATTCTCATGATTCTATGGAGATCTACATGGATGAATTCACCACTTATGGAGTTACTTATGAAGAAGCATTAGAAAATTTGGAGAAAGTGTTGAAAAGATGTAAGGAGAAAAAATTTTCTTTGAATAGTGAGAAGTGCTTTATGATGATGCAAGAGGGAATTGTTTTAGGCCATCATATCTCTCAAGAAAGAATTCAAGTTGATCCTACAAAAATAGAAGTCATTCTAACTTTGCAAACACTTATGAAACAAAAGGATGTTAGAAGCTTCCTAGGACATGCTGGATATTATAGAAGATTTATCAAAGATTTTAGCAAAATAGCTAGTCCATTACATACCTTATTGACAAAGGATTCTGAATTTAACTAGACTGAGGCCTGTGACAAATCTTTCCTGTAGCGTAAGAACTTACTTACTCAGGCACCTGTTCTTCAAGGACCAAAGTGGAGTCTACCCTTTCATATACACATAGATGCTTCTAATTATGCCATAGGGGCAGTTTTAGGACATAAAGAGAATTCCATAGAGCATGCCATATATTTCATTAGAAAAAAACTTCAAGGCCCTGAATTAAACTATACTGTCACAGAGAAAGAATTGCTAGCAGTTGTGTATGCCCCGAACAAGTTTCGACATTATGTCACTGGTTACCAAATATTTTTCCATACAGATCATTCACCAATAAGGTACCTGATGAATAAGTCTACCATATCTAACAGATTAGCAAGATGGCTCCTATTGTTGCAAGAATTTGATATCATAGTTCTTGATAAGCTAGGTCGGGCTAATGTGGTGGCTGCTTTCTTGTCAAGACTTCAAACAACTACACCTGCCACCCTTGAGGTAATTGATGATAGCTTTCCCAATGAACATCTATTTTCTATTGCTGCTCAAACTCCATGGTATGCAGATATTGCAAATTATTTAGCAGCCAACAAGATCCTAGCCCACTTCTCACCAAAGGAAAAACAGTTGTTGATAGAGAAAAGTTTTAAGTTTTCATGGATTGCAGACTATTTATTTTACATAGGACCTGACCAAGATATGAGAAGGTGTGCTAGGGAAGATGAGACCTATGACATTTTGCATGCCTGTCATGATGAGTCTGTTGTCAAATAAAGTTGCACCCTTGCTAAGCTATTAGCTATAGCGACCTATTGACACATGGGAACACTTCGAGGTTGTGGGTGACCTGGGAATGAAGTGAACCTCCAGATTATGGGCTGGTTCCCCTTTGTGTTATCTTGAGAAAACTAAAGAATGATAAGGAAAAGAGTAAGAAGGATATACTTGAATTTAAAATCTATCACTAATAGGTGATACAACAAAGATAAGAATATGACAATACTATAGAAAGCTCACAGAAAATCCCAATAGAGCTAAACAATCTCACAATACAGAGATTTATGTTTATAAAAAACCAGTCTATGTAAGGTTCGACTATTCTAATGCTTAACACAAGGAAAACAAAGATGTTTTCATAGATATAAACACAATAGAAAGAGGTCACTAACATAAACTTGCTTTATGTCATAAAGTTCTTTGCATCCAGTACTGAAGGAATCTGATAAAATAAAGGATCACACAAAATTTTATCATGCAACTCACAACTAGTCACTTAAATAACAAAGAAATTCTGTGAAGGAAATGAATTTCTATTGAGAAAATAAGGAGTCTCTGTGTTACAGATCTATAGTATTCATGAAAATGAGTTACAAAGTCTAAATAATGCTCTTTCAACAATCTCCTAACCAAGAACTACTTTACAAAAAGGAAAAAAATGCCACATATACAAAAGTGTGTGTCGGCCCCTGCCCTAGGGCTTACAAAATATCAGTCTACCAAAAAGATCTCCCCTAGATCTTTTCAAATGAAATTAATGCCGCATTCAAGTGAGTCTCTACTATCCATGTCGGTGAAGAAATGCTCCAGGAATGACCCCCTTGATCTTTTGCAATGCCCGCATTAACTTCTGGTCTTGTGTCCCTCTTTGAATCTCTTTGCAAGCTACCTTGAATGCTCCTGAGTGTTACCATAGATGTAGATCGACTCTTCTGCTAGCAGCGATCCCTAGTGTCACAGACTTGAGGCTCTCTCCTTTCTGCCAACTTTCCTCTTGCTCCAAATCCTTCTGCATTTTGACCCTTGCCGGAATGAGTCTTGGGTCTTCTCCTAGATTATTACAGATGCCACCACCTGTATATCAAACTAATTCATTGCTCTATTCATAGAGCAGATCCATATCATTTTTGTTTCGTTGATCTTCTTTTCCAGGGTGGTCAATCAGTCAAATGGACAATGGTGCATCCTCAGCTCCCTCTGATTGGTCAAACTCGAGCCACATAGATTTTCAGATGGTCAGAGAACCTTCAGACATAATTGCATGTCGGTGAGACACCAATCATGTCTCCCCGATGCGATTAGACCTCACAACAGCATTCAACAAGACATACGATAGTCGGCAAGAGTTCATAGAAAGCTCAAAAGTCATATCGATATCGCCATTTCATTGCCTAGTCATCCGCATTCGACAAGAGGTCATACCAATTTTTGTGAGTTATATCGTTGCACAAGATGTCGCCAAGACCATTGCTATCGGGAAAACATCATAGCGAACACAAATCACTTCCCCGAGCTCAAACATTTCTTTCGGTGAGACACTGGCAAGTTGAGGAGACCTCATGCCGAAGTCCTATCATTATATCACTATGCTCCTCCATCGGCGAGACATCTTGGCGACCCCAAAACCTTTCGGCTAGACCGTGATTAATCGGCGAGACCTCATGGCGAAGGCTTCAACTCTTGGTGAGCTCGGACCACTCCTTCGGTCAGGCACCGGTTAATGGCACCTCCGCTCGCTGAGACCCCACCTCCTCGGGTAGACCCTTCGCCGAAGGAATAACTTTATGTCGAGAGCTCCCTGGTGAACCACTGTCGGCATGACCCCTGCTAGTTGCCGAGACATCACAACGAGAGCCCCAACTTCTGCCTAGACCCTCCATTTCGGCAGGACCCTATTCCCTCGGGAAGACCTATTAGTGATGAATTTTTTTGGCCGACCAGGACATTTCAAAATGAATAGAACCCCTGCTGGTCGACAAGATTGCTAGAAGGTCTTGCTGACTTTCTCCTTAGAGGAACTTTATGCCAACTTTGACCGAGGCAGACTTTCAACTGAGCTCCTTGAGAAATACATTAGGGGTATGAAGAAATCATGCTCAACAATGTCTCCACTTGGCCCTTATGAACATTTGAAACATAATTTATCCTGCCTGATTGAGCTCGTAGGTGAAAATTGAGCAACATTTCTGGCAACCTCAACTGAATGTTTTCCTACTAAACACGAAAAATAGTAGCCAAAACTTGTCCATTGGGCATGGAGTCATTGGGGAAAACTTAGAAACAGATCTAGGGTAACTTTGTACATGGCTGTAACTCACTTAAGACTCATATAACATAATAGGTTTCCAAAAACTTATTGAAAATAGGAAAAAAAATGAAGTGAAACTATTTACCGTGCTGGAACAACACTTAGGGAATGAAAACTGTACATATTCTCTAGAATTTTAACAACTATGTATAGATTTGGGTCCATACCTCAGAAAAAATGTTTGAGGTGAATCCCATTCACTGGGATTGGTTCCACTATACCATCCAACCTAGATAGCTAGAAAGCATTATGCTACTTTTCCTCAGTAATGATATATGGCCCAGTCCAAAGTGCATCAAATTTGGAGTGCTTTCCAGGCTTGCTTTTTAATTCATCCCACTTTAGCACTATGCCACCTTCTTGGAACACTCTGGGAGATGCCTTTTTATCGAATGAACTTTTTATTTGAGCCTGATATTGCTCAGTCTTTTTCACTCCTTCAGCTCTGAGTTCTTCAAGCTCAATTAATTGGGCTAACCTTGCTGTCATAGGCTCCTCCTCAATCATATCAAGCTGATTTACGAGATCAAGGGCTGAGAGTTCAACAGAAATGGGAAATCTTGCCTCCTTTCCATACACTAACATGTATGGAGAAAGTCCTGTAGACCTCTTTGGCGTAATCCTATCAGCCCACAAGGCTGATTTCAGCTTGGTGTGCCAGGCTCTTTGATTGTCCTTCATAGTCCTCTTAATGATCTTCAGAAGATTCTTGTTAGTGGACTCGGCCTGTCCATTGCCTTGCGGATAGTAATTAGAGGATGTACTAAGATATATACCATTTTTGACAACCCAGTCAGAAATTTTAACTCACAAAAGTAAGGGCATTTTCTGACACAATAGAATCTGGGATACCAAATCTTGTAACTAGCTCTTCGTAGAAATTCAAAACAACAGCTTCATTAGCTTCTTTGAGTGCCACAACTTCAGTCCAGTTTGAAAAATAATCAGTGGCCATGAGTATCCATTTGTGGCCTACACTTGATGGCAGGTTTATAACCCCAATGAAATCCAAACCCCATTTCATGAAGGGCTAATCAATTTGAATCGGTTGCAGTGGGAGGGCTGCCAGCTTCTCTTTTCCAACAAAAATAGCACACTCTTTGCACCTTCTTACCCATGCATGAGTGTCTTTGAATAAGGTAGGCCAGTAATAGCCTCCTTTCATTATTTTAAGAGCTATGGCTCTCAAAGAAAAGTGTCCGCCAGCTAACCCTTGATGGAATTCATACAATACTCTATCAATCTGATCAGCTTCAATACATCTTAACAAGACACCATGGAAATCTCTTCTAAACAACAAACCATTTAAAAGAACATAAGGTACGGATTGCAGTCGATAATACCTTCTTCTAGATCTAGTCAGATTAGGAGGGCACTCACCAGTCAATAAAAAATGTGTCATTTCTGTAATCCAACTAGTAGGAGGAGGTATAGCAGTTTGTTGTCCATCTTGGAGTGCTAAAATAGAACTTTCCTCCTCCATTACACTGGTGTTGATGTCTTCAGTAAGCTGTTCACAGAGACTTCTCCCTCTTATTAGTTTGGTAACCTTTATCTCAAGGTCATACTCCATCACCTTAGTGACCCAACCAGCTCTTCTATTACTCAAATCTTTGTTTAATAAAAACTCTTTCACACCTAGATGAGCAACCATCAGTATAATTTTGTTATTGGAAAGCATGTGCCTAAATTTTTTTAAGCTTCTTATGATAGCGAGAACATGCTTCTCTACAAAAGTATATTTGAGCTCGTAATCTTTGAGTCCTTGACTGAAGAATGCCATAGGATATTCAGATCCTCCATCATTTCGTCTTTTAGGGTCAATAGTAATACCCTATCTAGATACCACATAACCAAGCAATCTTCCTTCGTGAACAAAAAACACACACTTTTTGGGGTTAAGTGATATCCCAAATTCCTTGCATTTCTCAAAAATCTGCCTCAAATGACTCAGATGATCCTTAGCCTCCTTAGAAAAAATAGTGATATCATCAAGATAGACTAAGACTATCTTGTACATTAATCCCTGAAAGGCCATATCCATCACATTTTGAAAGGTTGCCCCAACATTAGAGAAACCAAAGGGCATTTTCCAATAGGCCACAGGTCCCCATTTTGTGGTGAAGGCTATCTTGTACTAATCCTCTTTTTTCACTAATATCTAGTTGTAACCAGAATAACCATCTAATAAGGAAAACCTTTCAGACCCTTAAACTACCTGAAGTATTTGCTCCATAGAGGGCAGAGGATGACGATCTTTTAAGGAGGCCCTATTTAAGTCACAAAAATCCACATAGAGTCTTATCTCACCATTTTTCTTCCTTACCGGTACTAGGTTTGAAACCCATGAGGTATGCTTAATGGGGAAAATAATGTTGCTTTCAATCAACTTATCTAGCTCCCTTTTCATCAGCGGTTCTAACTTAGGATTCAAGAGCCTCTTCTTTTGCCTAACAAGTTTGACATTAGGCTCAAGTTCAATGGTATGTTGAGCAAGCTGGGGATTAAATCCCTTTAAATCACTATATTTCCAGGCAAAGATATCATTAAATTCTTGACAAAGCTAAATAAATACATGCCTCTCTTCAGATGTACATACCTTGCCTAACTTAAGAAGCTTTTCTTTGAAAACTTCAACCTCTTCATAGTGATCTTGCTGAACCTGAATACTCCCCTTAGGCTTTCTAGCTTCATCATCAGTATTAAAAAAGGATTCTAGAGTGACCAGGCCTTTGGACAATTTGTGGTTTTTGAACTGGATAATCTGGTCACTCTACTGGTGCTGTAGCTTTTCCTAATTGGTATGTGAGAATTCAGCTTCTTCTCTTAAAAAACTGACAATATGTTGGTCACTATCAAAGACTTGCCAGTGTACATTATTATTAGGCACAACGGGCCTCACTAAAATCTTGATATGCTGATTAGTTTTATCACTGCAAATCTCCTTTGGAATATCGTGTTCTGCTCTTACAGTAGCTAATCTATCAGCATGTTTATTCTGAGCTCTAGGAATGGAAATCAGATTAAATGCCTCAAATCCCTCTAAGAGGTCCCATACCCTATTCTTGTAAGACCTGAGTATATCATTTTTAACAACATTAAGCTTTCTCACCTGATTGACAACCAACTCGTTGTTACCATAAAATTTTAGACAGCTGATACCTCTCTGTCTCACCCACTCCAAACCCTAGACTATAGCTTCACATTCAGCAGAATTATTAGAATAGCTAAACCAGAACCTTAAAGCTAGATAGTACTTCTGACCTTCTGGTGACACCAGCATACATCCACCACCAGCACCTACCCTACTCCTTGAGCCATCAAAATACAACCCCCACAGATCATTTTCATGCTGCTCACTATGTTGTTCCTTGTTCTTTTCAATATTAGGCATAAAAGAATCATTTTCATGCATCATATAAACACCGATGTCAACCTCCTCCAACTGCTCACTTGTGCCAACCTGATGAGCTTGAGGTGCTCACTCTTTAGGAAGAATATCTGATGTTCTTTCTATTTGAATCTCCTCCTCTTGAACAACAGGATGCTCCACTTGTACACTTGTAAACAAGTTGGCATTAATAGGAGACGGATTGTAAGGTTCAATATGAACCTTAGCTATGGGTTCTAATTTAATAGTGGCTCTAGTGCCATATCTTGTTCTGAACAACATGTGAGACCAATCATAGGATAGGTAACTGCCTATCTTGGCTGTAAAATCCCTAGATAAACAAAGGGAAAAGTGCGGGGGAAACTCAATAATATATATATCTTGTGGTATTGCAAAATTGGGACAGGCATGTAGAGTTAAGCTCAAATTTTTAATGTTCCCTACTGTGTTCACAGCAAAACCATCCAATTGCACTACTCCCTTTTCTAGTGGCTCATATTCAATTCCCAACTGATCAACAATTTTTTTGGGCATAACTGAACTACTAGCCCCTGAGTCAATCATACAATTGTGAACCAGATGATCTCCTATAATCAATGACAAATAAAAAGGAGGCGGCTTGACCTTAGCAACTTGCTATTCATTATTACCAACTGTAGTGTTAGCCAACACAACCTTCTCCTTTTCTACACTACGCTCATCTGAGACACTTAAACCTAATAAGGCAGATTGAAGTAGGTCCTTTTGACCCGGAATACTCAAAGAATCCCATATTGAAATGGGTACATTAATTCTCTTCATATGCTCCAATACATTGAAAGATGTAGCAGGTTTAACTTGACCTTTGGGAGGAATAACATCACCTTTAATTGAAGGCGCCTGGGTTGATGAATCAAACTATTGCTTACCTATCAAAGGCTGGCCCCTTGGTAGCATTTGGATCTGGTTAGCTTTTGATGAGCCAGGAGTATTTTGATACTGGTTCAACCCTTGTTTTGATTGAGTCTGAATTGTATTAGGTTGATGCCCTTCATCTATTGCCCTCTTCTTACTGTGTGTATTGTCTACAATTGAAGAATCAACATGGACCACTCCACAAAATTCTTCCCCTTGCCAGTTTAGGAATGTAGACTCATGTGTTTATTGCTCTTGCTGCTATACTTTAGTTGCTACAGGCACACTAGACTGTATAACTGAACTGTTCTGAACCATCAAGGCTTGGTTAAGCAACCCATTGACACAGGTATTCTGATTATGGGGTTGACTACATGGAAAGCACCATTCATAATCTTGAACTAAGTTGTTCTGGATAGGTGCAAGCTCTTTGGAAGTGCTTACAGTGTTGGAGTCATAAGCTTGATGTGGCCTCGGGTTAGGAGCAAAATTTTGGCCTTGATTATAAGGCTGATACAGTGGTCTATTGGACTAATTTTGCTGGTAATTAGATTGAAATGAGGGCTGATACGACTTAAAACCTTGATTTTGTTGTTTTCTTAGATTAACCATCTCATTGCCAAAGGTCGTTAGAAGGCCTTTAATCTCTTGCAGTTCGTTAGACTGAGCTGGAAATACATTTGATTGAACATTAGGCTAGGTATCAGGCACTGGAAATGCTGGTGCACTTGGAATGACAACCAAAGGAGGTAACTGTAGAGGGGTTGAAGGCTGAAAAGTAGGAAATATTGGCATAGGTGGTCTTGGGGCAATCTTACCAGCCTGTATGAGGCTGTTTTTAGCTCTAACAGCCACACCATATGGTATAGGAAGTGTATCGCCTCCCATCAATTGAATCATAACAGAAATATCACTATTTAAAGCTCTTAAATAGTATAAAAAGGCATGATTAGCAGTAAGCCTTACCGTCTGTGGAATTCTATCCCACATCCTCTGGAAACAGTGATTGAAATCTGACATAACTTCATGTGGAGCCCTTTTGATTATAGACAACTGCTCCACCAATGACAAGTGGTCTGATTTATCTTCAAAAAACTAGCACAACTGATTGCCTAATTCATCCCATGTTGCTATGGAGTTGACAGGTAGGCCTCTGAACCATTGTAAGGATTTTTCTTTAAATGATGCTGCCAGCAATCTGAGTGCAACATTTTCTTCAATCACATGGTGAACAACACACAGGTTAGCAACATCTTTTATATGCTCTGTTGGGGTGGTATAATCCTCGCCATGAAAATATGGCAGAATTTTTAAGGCAGCGATAGGGATTTGGTCATGCTGAGTCAGGTTCAGTGGGCTGCCTTGGTTAAAAGCAACAAATGTCTGATTTCTCATTGCTGGAATCATTGTCACTAGGATATTCTTAGTAATAACAACAAGAACAGTAGTATGGCCTCTCACATAAGGGTTCAAATTGGATCTTCTGAAATAAACAACTGTCTTTTGAACCTTTTTGATTTCTCTCCCCCTTCTTCTAGGCGGGGATAACTGCAAATACTCAAAAACAGGCGAGCTATTCCTTGTTTGCACTCTTTTCATGAACAGTAATGCACTGGAACTGCTAAATCTGAGCTCGGAGTTGCCAAGTATGCTAAAATTTGTCTCTTAAAGACTACAATTTCTGCTACACATACCAAACAATAGTATGATAATTTTGATTTGAGAATGAAAAATAGTTCTCTGTCCCACCGGGCGTGCCAAAAACTGTTGTCAAATAAAGTTGCACCCTTGCTAAGCTATTAGCTATAGTGACCTATTGACACATGGGAACACTTCGAGGTTGTGGGTGACCTGGGAATGAAGTGAACCTCTAGATTATGGGATGGTTCCCCTTTGTGTTATCTTGAGAAAACTAAAGAATGATAAGGAAAAGAGTAAGAAGGATATACTTGAATTTAAAACCTATCACTAACAGGTGATACACCAAAGATAAGAATATGACAATACTGTAGAAAACTCACAGAAAATCCCAATAGAGCTAAAAAATCTCACAATACAAAGATTTATGTTTATAAAAACCAATCTATCTAAGGTTCCGACTGTTCTAATGCTTAACACAAGGAAAACAAAGATGTTTTCACAGATATAAATGCAATAGAAAGAGATCACTAACATAAACCTGCTTTATGTCATAAAGTTCTTTGCATCCAGTACTGAAGGAATCTGATAAAATAAAGGATCACACAAAATTTTATCATGCAACTCACAACCAGTCACTAAAACAACAAAGAAAATCTGTGAAGGAAATGAATTTCTATTGAGAAAATAAGGAGTCTCTGTGTTACAGATCTATAGTATTCATGAAAATGAGTTACAAAGTCTGAATAATGCTCTTTCAACAATGTCCTAACCAAGAATTGCTTTACAAAAAGGCAAAAAATTCCATATATACAAAAGTGTGTGTCGGCCCCTGCCCTAGGGCTTACAAAATATCAGTCTGCCGAAAAGAACTCCCCTAGATATTTTCAAATGAAATTAATGCCACATTCAAGTGAGTCCCTGTTGTCCATGTCGATGAAGAAATGCTCCAGGACTGACCCCCTTGATCTTTTGCAACACTCGCATTAACTTCTGGTCTCGTGTCCCTCTTCAAATCTCTTTGTTGAGCTGCCTTGAATGCTCTTAAGTGTTACCATAAATGTAGATCGACTCTTCTGCTAGCAGCGATCCCTGGTGTCATAGACTTGAGGCTTTCTCCTTTCTGCCAGCTTTCCTCTTGCTCCAGATCCTTCTACATTTTGACCCTTTCCGGAATGAGTCTTCGGTCTCCTCCTAGATTCTTACAGATGCCACCACCTATATATCAAACTAATTCATTGCTCTATTCATAGAGAAAATCCATATCATTTTTGTTCTGTTGATATTCTTTGCTGGGGTGGTCAATCAGTCAAATGGACAATGGTGCATCCTCAGCTCTCTTTGATTGGTTGAACTCGAGCCATGTAGATTTTCAGACAGTCAGAGATCCTTCAGACAAAATCGCATGTCAGTGAGACACCAAGTGTGTCTCCCCGATGCGATTAGACCTCGCAGCAACATTCAGAAAGACATATGACAGTCGGCAAGAGTTCATAGCAAGCTCAAAAGTCATATTGATATCACCATTTCATTTCCTAGTCATCCACATTCACATTCGGTAAGAGATCCTTTAGTCTACAGGAGGTCATACCGATTTTCATGAGTTATACCACTGCACAAGATGTCGCCAAGACCATCACTATCGGGAAAACATCATAGCGAACACAAATCACTTCCCCAAGCCCAAACATTTCCTTTGGCAAGATGATGGCAAGTCAGATAGACCTCATGCCGAAGTCCTATCATTATATCACTGTGCTCCTCCATCGACGAGACATCTTGGCGACCCAAAAACCTTTCAGCCATACCATAATTAATCGGCGAGACCTCATGGCAAAGGCTTCAACTCTTGGTGAGCTTGGACCACTCCTTTGGTCAGGCATCTGTCGATGGCACCTCCGCTCACTAAGACCCCACCTTCTCAGGTAGACCCTTCACCAAAGGAATAACTTTATGCCGAGAGCTCCCCAGTGAACCATTGTTAGCATGACCCTTGCTAGTTGCCGAGATATCATAGTGAGAGCCCCAACTTCCGTTGAGACCCTCCATTTTGGCAGGACCCTATTCCCTCGGCAAGACCTATTAGTGATGAAAATGTCTGGCCGACCGGGACATTTCAAAATGAATAGAACCCCTGCTAGTCAGCAAGACTGCTAGAAGGTCTTGCCGACTTTCTCCTTAGAGGAACATTATGCCAACTTTGACCGAGGTAGACTTTCAACTGAGCTCCTTGAGAAATACATCAGGGGTATGAAGAAATCATGCTCAACAATGTCTCCACTTGGCCCTTATGAATGTCTGAAACATAATTTATCCTGCCTGATTGAGCCCGTAGGTGAAAATTGAGCAACAGAGCCATGTGGTGGGAACTTTGTGGCCAAGAGAACATCTATGAAAGTGCTTGCTACAGGATACTATTGGCCCACACTACACAAAGATTTTGTATCCTACACTAGAAAATGTGACAGATGTCAATGCATGGGGATACCAACAAGGTTTGATGAAATGCTTCTGTATCCTCAAGTGGTAGTCAATCCCTTTGACAAGTGGGGCATGGATTTTATTGGGCCCATTGATCCTCCATCCAATTGGAAATGATACATTTTGGTTTGCACTGATTATGTAACCAAGTGGGTGGAAGTGAAAGCAATGACACATGCCTGTGACAATAAAGTTGATGAGTTCCTGTATGAGAAGATTTTTACTCGATTTGGAGTCCCAAGGGAACTTGTTACTGATCAAGGAGCTCAGTTTACATCAAACTTAATCACTGCATTGATGAATGATTAGAAGATCAGGCACATAAAGTCTAGCCCCTATCACCCTCAAGGCAATGGTTAGGCAGAGGTTACCAATAGAGAAATTGAGGCAATCCTTACTAAGATAGTACAATTACACAAGAAGGATTGGAGCAGTCGCCTTCCTGAAGAATTCTAGGCCTATAGGACAACATGGAAAATAACTACAGGGTTCACTCCTTTTGAGTTACTCTATGGAAAAACTGGCATGTTGCTAATAGAGTTTGAGCATAAGACCTTAAGGACTGCTCTCCAGCTTAACATTGATATTTTAGAAGCCCAAAAGGAACGCCTCTTGCAACTGAATGCATTGGATGAGATAAGGAAAGCTGACTTGTAGCATACTGAAGCTATCTAGCAGCAAAGAAAAAAATGGCATGACCACCATATCAGAACTAAGAAATTCTCTGCTGGTGATTGGGCGCTGCTCTATGACTCCAGGTACAAGGAAAATCAAGGTAAACTCACCACAAGATGGTTTGGTCCTTATGAAAAAGAAAATGTGTTTGATAATGGTTCAGTTCAGTTAGCTACAATAGATCCCATCCGATTCAAGCTACTGGTTAATGGATACCATCTTAGGTTGTATCATAAGCCAACATCCAAAGAAGAATTTATGAAGCAGTTTGTTTCGGATACGACCACTGATCCTCCTGCAGCAAAAGGCTTCGGCCTTTCTCTTGCAACATCTCTTTAAAATTCTATGTTGCATGCCCATAATAAAGGTTTCCTTTTTAAGGAAGCCACTTTCCCTGTTTTTCATCCATCACCACCATTCATTCCCTCTTCTTCCACGTCACCCATCCATGTCATCCATCCTGCCGTACCGCCCTCATTTATGGTTTCAATTCCAACCGTCATTTCATGCTGAGTTGTGATATTTCCCAACATGTATGAGCACTTATTACAAGGTACGTGATATATTTTATTGTCACATCATTTATTTATTTCATTTATTCATTAATTGCTATGTACATATCAGTCATCGTTTCTTGTTCTTCGACTATCCTTTCACACATGTGTGGACACATGCCAAATTTTTAGTAGGGGGCAGGGATAATCCATTTCAACTTTTTCTTATGCCACTATCACAACTGTTAAGACATTTTTATTTTCTTGTACTTACCAAATACGACTACGTGCTTTCATCCTAAACAACAATTAATTGCTTGATTTGAGTAGTTTTTAACAATCATTTCATGCAATTATCCTTTGTGTCATTCTTGGAAAAGTAAAGAAAAGTGACGACAGGGCAGAAAGAAGCAGGGAAAAAGAAGTTTTTCGAATTTTCAGAAGAAGTTTGAGTTTTAGGAATCTCAGTAGGGATAGTTTGTGAATATGGGTGGCCAGTTAGTAAGACATGAGCCTTTAGCTCATGAGCCCTTGACACAAAATCCTCAAGCGGTTCAGGCATTCAGCGATTGTGGTTGGATGAATTATTTTCTGAGGATAGATTCCTATAATGAGGAAGCTGCAGGTAAGTTTTTGAGAACTCTTTCAGAGGGAGAAGCTACAGTGTGGGGTTTGACAGTAGCCGTTACAGAAGAGTGGATTACAGAAGTAACTGGGCTTTCGACAGTAGGAGAAAAATTTTCTCCAGGGAGAGATGTTATCTCTGCTAGGGAAGAATTCACAATACCAACAGATGGACCCTTGGAGGTTTCCAAACAAGGATGCAAACGGGTGTCACTGCCTCCTCCATACTCAGAATATGCCACCTTCATAATTAGGTACTTGACTTGTGAAGGACATTTTTCCTATTTGCATTCCTATCATTTTAAACTATTGAGTCATTTGAGGCACGGTTTAGCTATCAATGTTCCAAATTTTTTGTTAAAATTTTTCAAACATTGTGCCCATGAAACTCAGAGGGGTAGGGACAACTCTATCGCCCATCATGCCCTCATTAAATTCTTGATCGAGCGTTCCTTGAGGGATGTATCACCCCTTTCTTGGAAAGAATTTGTTTCCCAGAAGGGTCTGCAGCCTCCAGAGCCTCCTAGAGAACTCCCTGCACATCACAAGAAAAAGAAAAAGATAGTAGAATCTACAAGTAGGGAAGCAGAGCAAGAATCATCTGCTCTTGCAACACTTAGTCCTGCAACCTCCACACCAAAGCCCTCTACCCAAGTAAAAACTAGGTCTGCTAGTAGAAAAGAAAAAGGGACAACGAAGGTAGGAGAGTCATCTAGGGTAGAACAAACCCTAGAATCCGACCCTCATGTTCAAAAGTGAAAATGTTCTACTCCACTCTTTCCTGCAGCATTTTCCCCTGTACCAATTTTTCCTATAGCAATGCCTGTTGCCACTGCAGTTTCACTATCATCTTCTCCTATTGAATTTGAATCCTCTAAGCAGGTTAGAAAGAGGAAAGCCATGAAAATGTCTCTTGCATCTGTTACTTTAGAAACATTGCCAAAAAGAGTTTCATCAAGGAAACAACATAAAGTTACCTCAATCTCCGTTCAACCTAAAATTACAGTAATGAGGAATCTAAAGAATTCAGTCATGATGTTTCTCATAATGTATCTGAGAATGTTCCACAAAGTCCATCTGTTATTCCTGGGGAATTACAAACTGAGACAGTGGAAGTTGTGGAAGCACAACATGGTAGTGGTAATGAAAGGGGGATGCCAAGTCTTGATGGTTTGGCTGAAGCAGTTAGGAAAGTTTCAAAAGAAACACAATCTCCTCCTGAGCAGCAACAAGAGTCCATCCTGCAGCAAGAACAACTTGAACAATTTGAAGTGTCCAATGAAACCCCATTACCCCTTGAAACTTGTCGAGCATTGGTTGTTTATAAAAGGACATTGTTGATTGAATATTTGGAATATCTTAGGACTACATGGAGGCCTGTTACATTTCAAACTTTGATTTTCTACCATTTAGCTAGAACTGAAATTCAACAAAGTCTTTGGGAAGAAGAAAAGAAGAAATTGAAAAGGGAAATTGAAAGACAAAAATAGGAAATTCAAGAAATGAGAGAGAAAATGGATGAAATGGTGAAGATAACTGGTAAAATTATGAAATGTAGACCACCACCTAGGGTATATGCTATGTGCCTTAAAGAGAAATTTCTTTGGTTCCAATTGATGAGAATTTCAAGAAATTTAGACCCTGTCATTCACACAGCTAAGGAATTTTATGATGCATATCAAGTAGCACCCAGTTGGCTGAAAAATTCTTTATGTGAGTTTTATTTGCATGGTTTGCTAATTCCCTCTGAAACATAGTGGAATCTGCTTCTCTACATTGGTGACATTCATCTGAGGTCACTCATGTCTTGGGCGGCCAATGAAACTAACCATGGAAGACAATTAGAGGCTTATGAAGAGGCTGAAAGGAATGAACCTATTCCACTGTGACATGAAAGCTCAACTCCCCACACAATTCTGAGAACTTGGCTTACTATTGTGTATGGATTCAATGATTAAATAGAAAGAATGAAAATATTTGATATCAGGAAGCAGGTGTATGATGAGTTCAAAGACCAAACATATCTATTTTGGAAGATTTCATCTTCCAGAATTGAAACAAGATGGGAAAAAATGACTGTTGCTCTGAGGAAATCTGAGCCTCATAGCTCTCTAAACTTTAAGGAAGCCATCAGAAGGATAGAGAAGTATATGTAGCTTGGTCTCCAGAGAAGGTTTGAGTTATGGTTACCGTTAACATTTTGACCTCCAGTTTTGATGTGGCCACTTTACCCTTATTGGGCTACAGATGTTAGTGAGGATGCAGAAACCCGTAGGAATGAGAGATGGAAAAGTTTCAGAGCTTTCTACTACAAATTCAGAACTTCATTATAGGGCCATACTACTGATTTCAGAGAAACAACTAGAAAGCTTAATGCTGGAGGACCATCATTAGGATAAGTAGGGGGAAAATGATGAGCTCGAAATATGCTCACAATTTGAATATTATGATGTATTTTTAATACCCTTACTCTTATTACTGATGGTTGTTTTAACTCTTCGATTAAAGGCTTTTTATCTAAAATCGGGTAGTATCCTGTAGCAACACATTCCTATATTCCTGCAGCTTAACATCTCTATGTGTCTATATTAATTTCCATGTTTGACCTCCCGAATGACTGATATAATGCATGTGGTTTTTGGATAATTAAATGGATTTAATATGTGATTAATGAATGTGTATCATGTTATTTTCCACACGTGCTTTCTTTCGCTTTTGTCGCCATGTGCATCGTAGGTTGTTGAAGGAAGCATGAATGAGTCAAAGTGCAACAAATCTCGGCCCTGTAGTAAAGTCCATTTCCAACACGACATCGAGTAAGTTGTTCCAGCAAAGAATCTCTGATTGGGTCATTGGGAGGAAATCTAAATGATCATTAATCTAGGAAGAGTGGAATACTAAATTCTCTCTGAATTGTGTTGAACATATATGCCTTCATTTATGAGAAGTCTGTTCCTCAGTTTCAGGATGCATTTATGTCCATGTCTTTCTTTGTTAGAGTTAGGTAGTTAGTTGATTTTCTAATATAAATAAGTGTTCCTCCTACATGAGTGAGCAACAGAGTGTGTTAAAGTTAGTATTATAATGAGAAACAGTGTTTTGTGTTAGTTTTCTTATAAGCAAAACAATCAATGTATATGATTCCAAGTTTATGAATAAAAGTTGATGAAGTTTTGAGTTCAATTCTTGCATAAACTGGTTGATGCTTGCTAAGGGGGCCCACTTAGTGAGTATCTGTAGTTTGTTATTTATCTCCTGTTGATTATAAGTTAGATTTCATTCTTGAAGGTTTTAGCGCAAACTCAATCTTATATTGTTCTTGCAGCATAAGGCCAGTTCATAGTTTGTTTCTTAGTAATAGTTGTCATGATTTCTGCTTTGATTAAGTTATGCTTAAGTTAAGAAGACTTTACATTACATTCCTGCAGCATAAGTAGAATTCCTTCCAAGCATTTATTTCTGGTAAATTGTGACTGAAACTGGTTCTTAGTGCACATATAGTTCCGCTCCATTTCAAGTATACGTTCCCTGGTTTGACAATGTAAATGAACGACCATAAGAAGAAGTTAGTCACTTGCTGGAATGTCCAATTACCAGGTTAGGATTTTCCATGACTTTTATATCCTTTTGTGGAATCGACCAAATGGTAGCGTGCCACACAAACGTCTGTGTGTTGCGTGCACGTCCTCGACAGAAATTCCCCCACTAACACAAAGGACAAGCACGAAGTGGATGCACTGCAAATAGGTGATGTGGAATTTCTTAGTCGGGTTTGATTTTCCTAAAGTAGAGGGTATAAAAGGGGAATTTTCAAGTGGGGTACAAATTCACTCCTATAAACATAGGTAGGATCATTTCATGGTCTAGCAAGTTTTTACAAAAAATTTATTAAGAATTTTAGTAGTATTTGTGCACCTCTAACTTAAGCAATGAGGGGATAGAAATGATTTTAAATGGACTATAGGAGAAATAAAGAGTTTTGATATGTTGAAGAAGAAAGTCACATAGCAACCTATTTTGGCACTTCTGGATTTCAATAAGGTCTTTCAGGTAGATTGTGATGCTAGTGGTAGTGCCATAGGAGCTATTTTGAGTCAAGAAGGTAAGCTTGTTGCCCACTTTAGTGAGAAGTTAAATGATGTTAAGAATAAATATTTTGTCTATGATTAGGAGTTTTATGCTATAGTTCAAGTTTTAAAGAAATGGAGAAACTATTTTTTGCAAAAAGAATTTGTTTTATATAATGATCATGAGGCTTTTCGGTATCTTAATAGTCAAGGAAAGTTGAATCAAAGGCACTTGAAAGGGGTTGAGTTGAAAGGGGTTGATTTTTTGTAGAGTTATACTTTTATTTTGAAGCATAGGAGTGGAAGGTCAAAAAAAGTTGTAGATTCCTTGAGTAGAAGGAAAAAATTGTTGATAGAGATGAATATAGAGGTTGTTGGGTTCAATGAACTCAAGAGTTTCTATCCTGAAGATCCAAACTTTGCAGAAGCTTAGAAGGCTTGTTTGGAAACTATTACATTGGATTGGACAAGATGGTTGGATTTTTTAATCCAAGATGGGATGTTGTTTATAGGAATCCAATTATTCATTCCAAAGAGTTCTATGATAGAGAATCTAATCAAGGAGAATCATAGTGGAGGATTGGTTGGACATTTCGGTTGAGATAAGACCATTGCTTTTGTTAGTGAGAATTATTATTGGCCATAGTTACAAAAAGATGTGAAAAATTTTGTGCAGAGTTGTAGAGTATGTCAGATGGAAAAAGGAACAAGTTAGAATACTAGATTGTATTAGCCATTACTTGTACCTGAGAGGCCATGGGAGGAAATTAGCATGGATTTTGTTCTTGGCTTGCCAAGGATGCAAAGGGGGCATGATTCGATATTTGTGGTGGTGGATAGATTTTCAAAGATGGCATATTGCATTTTGTGTCATAAGACCAGTGATGCTATTCATGTTGTGAAGTTGTTTTTCAGAGAGGTGGTGAGACTATATGGTCTATCGAAGAGTATAGTTTCAGAAATAGATACCAAATTTGTTGGTTATTTCTGGAGGGCATTATGGAAGAAGTTGAAAATAGATTTGAAGTTTAGTTTTTCACACCATCCATAGATTGATGGAAAAATAGAGGTGGTGAATAGAGTTTGGGTAACCTTCTAAGATGCTTAGTAGGAGATAAGCCCAAGGGATGGGATTTGATTATACCACAGACAAAATTTTCTTACAATGTTCAATTCTTTCAATAGGAGCACTAGTAAGTCACCATTCCATATTATGTATGGGAGTAGTCCAAGAAAGGCTTCTAAACTGAGAAAGATGGATAAGGGGGAGAAGAATATTCTTGAGGCTAAAGATTTTGTTGAGCATTTGAAGAATTTGCATGAAGAGGTGAAGAAAGATATCAATGAGATGAACTCACAATATAAGGTTAAGGAAGATTAGAAAAGGAGGTATAAGGAGTTCCAGGTAGGAGATGAAGTCATGGTTCATTTGTGAAAGGAGAGGTTTCTAGTTTGTACATACAAGTTAAAGATGAAGAAGTTTGGACCATGCAAGATCCTAAAGAAGCATGATTCAGGAAATGCTTATGAGGTAGAGTTGCCTAGTGGAATAAACATTTCTCATGTGTTCAATATTGCTGATTTGATAGAGTATCATGAAGGTGATATAGAGGATGGGATGATAAAAGAACAATGGAAAATTCCAACACCTACTTCAGAGAAGGAAGAGATAGAAGAAATCTTGAATAACCTTCTGGGAAGAAGCACAAGAAACAAACAATATGCAAAGTACTTGGTGAAATGGAGAGGAAGGCCTATGGAAGATTCATCATGGTTGTCTAAGGCTGAGGTTAACCATCTTGGTTTCCCTCTAATTTTTGAGAAGTGATAGGGTCACTTTTCAAATTACCCTAGGTGTATGATGCAAGAGCATCCAATGGTGTAGGGGTAATCTCGCATCACCTAATTTTTTTTCTTTCTTTATTTTCTTTAGTTCTTTTGAGTCCCATTATGAGACTTAAGGGGTGTAAGATAGTCAGAAGTCAGAAAAGGTGAAAAATGATCACTTAATAGTTTTAGTAAGTTGGCATAAATGGGCTCGTATGGACTTGAATATTTACCCCAAGGAGCGGAACTGAAAAGTATTTCTGACAACGAAAGAATCATCTCAATACCCTGTACGGTTTGGGAGATATTAAAGTTTTCATCCTAAGAAATTTCTCCAATGCATATTCAAATTCAAATTTGAAAACCTTAGAAGCCCCAAAACAACTCAAAAAGTGGACAAAATGATCTCCAATGTTTCAACATTGTAGATCTCTTTGAGAGCTTTCCAATGATATATTATAATAACAAATCAGACAACCAGATCAAAAGTTATGGCCCCATGAAGCTGCCCCACTAAAAAGTGGATTTCATTAAAATATCTTCCTAGGCAAGAAATCAAATAGTGGGACTTTTGGGACCAAAGCAAAAGGGAAAGTTCCACTTTCTAGAACATTCTAGGGCGGTTATTAGGTAAAAATAAAAGGGTTAAATGGAGGTTGTAGAAGGTGGCTCCATTAGTGCAGATTGTGGCTTCAAATAATAGATTTTATTTTTAGAGTTTATTTGGATGTAATGAATCAAGCCCATGAGGCTGTAGCATTGTAATTTTTGAATCTGTAATTTCATTTTCATAAAATAATTGAAAGTGGGTTGTTTTATATCTTGCATTTCCTGTGTTGTTATTTGTTATTGTGTTTTGTGTGGGGTTTGGATGGTGTAGCCCTCATCAATTAATCCTACCATTGGTTGAATATGAGCGGGCATACTTACAAACATTGTTCCCCATCGAGCAAACTTTTGAATCCAACATTAAACCAAACCAACGAATCTAGGAGTGCCTAGTAAATATAGTTTGCAAAATTAAGACCCGTAGTCCCCTCAATGATACCCATACATCACCCAATCATCATTGTAACACTACAGTGACCAAGCAACAGTTCTAATCACAAGTAAGTTGCGACGATTGAAGATGTACGGTGCACAAATATACTACAACTTACTTAAATAATCCTCTAGCTCACCGCGAGCTACTCCATTGACAATATCACTTGAGTGCTTCCAATATCCTCTTGCCTTAACTATCTTCATTTCCTATGCGGAGCAAGCGATGCAAGATTCCATAAAGTGGCACCACTGCCAAAAATCCTCGCAAAACTACCTGGCCTGCAAGAGACAACTTTCCACATATGACAAAATGAAATCGACAATAAACCCATAGTGAGTTTTGATGCACTCATCCTACTTATGTGTCCAAATCCAAAATTTCCACGTAACCTTATTGTACTATGTTAATCGATCACTCTTGCAACATAATTAACACAATAAAGTTGATGAATTTAATATCTATCAGGGAACTTACACTGTTTAATTAGTTTAGAATGTGTGATAAACCACTCTAGATTTGAGGTCATGTCAATTATCGAGATGCCATTGCCACATATATTTCTTACTAAACAATCTCTGAAGTTGACATAAGTAAAATTTTCCCCACATCACAATCGGTAAACATCAACCCAAAATCTAGCATTTCACAATGAATAGGAACCCCTCGACATGATGATAATATAGCAATATACTTTAGATCATGCAAGAACTCTAGTGTGATGAGGATGCATGGAATAGGAGGCGGGGTCCCAATACGAGAATGTCGTCAAGTGGCACTATAGGCCATGGGACCCACATCATAATTTTCTTCAATCTCCAAAACATGTTAGACCCAATTTAGTTATGCAGATTTGGCCTTAAAAATCATCATATCCATCGAAAAAACCATTAAAACTAGCAAGTTTGCAACCTTCCAAAAATGTGGAAAACTCAATTGTGGAAGCCGACGACTTGCGAGCTAGAGCAATGCAGAAGCTTTGATGCCATTGCATCGGAAACCCACATATTTTTTCTGCAAAGCTCAAACACTTAGAAAATTTTGTGTTTATCTATTTTGGCATGTGGGAAAATGCATATTAAGAGTGTCTAAACCTAGCACTTGATAATTATTCCCATTTAAGAAATGCAAAAAATGTGACTACAGAAGTTAGAGCTTTGTGGGCCAGAGTGATGTGGAAGCCAACGGGACTAGGGTTGATCAACTGGAATTTCATAAACGACGTTCTGTGACAACATTCCCACATATAATTTCCACAAAAGCTAAAACTTAGGCATTTCAATGCAAACCAACTTGGTGGGTGGAGAAACCATTGTGTAAAGACCAAGGGTGAAGGATTTTGAGTTAAATTCATTGGTGAACCACCATACAAATGAGGAAAATGACCTAAAACCTAAAATGCAAAGCATTATGACCAACTGAAGGGTAAACCTATGCAAACCTGGTAAGCATCAAATACAATCAAGCCTAGAAGCAAAATTGAGTAGCCAGAGAAAGTGAAGAAAAAGAGGGGGTCCTTACTTTTAGCAGGGCATGTGTGTAAAATGCCCAACAAATGGTGAATCTGATGGGGAAATGCTTCAGAGCATTTCAGTGACAAACAAGAATCATGAAACCAAAACCTCTAGTTTTGATCTTCATACTAGGCCAAATGGACTGAAACACTTGACAAAATTATCAAAGCCATTAGGTGATCTAACCTTCCATATGCTAAAAATTCAAGTGTGTGCAAGTGTATTCATTTCCCTCCTTAAGCAACTACATGAACCTATGCTCCATCTTGTTAAGCTACATGAATGATTCTACTTCAAAAGGATCCTGGACATTGCCTCACTGCTAGTTAGGCATCTATTCCCCCAATGAGGTTGTCACTATGATTCTCTCAAACATTGCTTTACTGCCAGCTAGGCATCCATAATCTCGGCAGAGTTATTCAAATCCTCTTGAAAGTTGAATTTTATGTTTTTCATTATTTTGTCTCTTTTCTTTGTTTCCTTTGTTTTTTCTTCTTTTCTTTTCATTTCAACCCCCAAGCAATGAAGCTTGCACCTAGGGCTGAGAATCATAGTGGCGCTGAAGCAAAAATCTAAGATTTTTCACTTGACATGACTTCGTACAGACACCCATAGTGACCTCTAGATTTCAAAATGTGTAAAAAGTATAAGATTTCAGTGTATGTCAAAATTAGATTAAACCAACCACTTATCCTCTTTGAATCAAATATCCAGACCATTTGACACTAATAGGAGATCTTCACCATCCATTCAAAGAATAAGATTACAGTTTCTCAAAGGAATACTCAGAACAATCCCAGATAAATGAATTGTGTTGTACAATGCAAAAACACCCATCGACAATACCCTTCTCATTATGAAGGATCTTGTTTAGATTATGGGCACTTTTTTTCCAAAAGCATTTGGTGTGCATGGGAGGCTTTCAAGCCTTGGCTCTAGATTTAGAGATGGGCTTTCTTTCAATCAGCAGAATATCTAGTGGTCTACTATATTTTCCAATCTAGGCCAGCCTCTGGCCCAAGCTACCTTGGCTTAAGGCTCTCAAATTCCACAAAAAGGGTATCCAGTCTCCTCAAGACTTGTTTTCCATACCCACAATGAGCATTATGATGTGGGGAACTTTTAAAGTCAATTTTGGCTTATAGACTCATGATTGAGAAAATTTTGGAGGATTGGTTAGTGTCATTCTGGTTGATATGCTTCACAAAGTTGGTATCTGCTCCACCAAGCCTTGGTGAAAAGGCTAGAAGTGGATTATTGACACCCCGCTTAGAAACTACAAGCCTCAGCTTGGTTGCGAGTGGCTTTCGCCTCATTATGTGATGATTAACAACTTGAACCAGAGGTGGCATCTTCATTCTATGGTGTTTTTTTGGCACTAGAGGTTTTCTTTTGTGTGATTCGCCATTATTGAGCACAAGCTTTCCCACTTCACTTGGATTATTCTTTTCCAAGGCTTACCCATGGGGTCTTGAATTTCCCATTTGGGGGTTCAAGACCCTCATTTCCTTTTCTATGGGAAATCTGAGTATTTTAAGCACCTCTTTTGGTTCTGTTCTAGCCCTCAACAGTTGTGGAATTGGATTCATGATTTCTTTTGGCCCTTCTAGTTGGAGCCTTTCTCTTGGCATATGGTGTTTTTGGGTGACTCTCCATAGCTCCCCAAGAATTATACCTTGATTTGGAACGCTTTTAGGGTGGAAATCCTCTTCAATATTTGGAAATATATAAATACTTTCATTTTTTATTATAGCCATATTAATAAACATGTTTTACTTTATTCTAAAGCTATTATATGTTCTAATGTGCTATTTCAAATTCAAATGCAAGCTAACAAAGTTATGCTTGTGGTGGCTCACATTCAAGCTCCTGGACCACTAGGTGAATTCCCTCGTACACTGTTTCTCGTGTGTCTCCCTCTCCCACTTCCTCTTGGGGCCATTCGCCTTCGCACAACTAGTGACAGAGGAGTGGTTCTACCATGGATTTTCAAGCTCGCCCCTATTCTCAGGCTCCTCCTCATAGTGGCTCATGTCCTTGCAAAAAATCACCCTCACCTCCTCCTTGGGTTGACTTGGGGTGGCCTCTTGGAGGAGTGTCTGTAGGTGGTGATGGTGATTTTGGGTGGCCTTTTGGCAAAGCTTCCAACAACATTTTTGGTTGGATGATTGATTCTACTAAATGGTCTCATAGTTGGATTTGACGATTTCTCCTCAGTAAGAAGATAAATAAAAGGATGACGATGGTTGGGATCCTCTTGATGTCACTCCAGACCCTGTTGTTGTATGGGGTAAGCTAGATGACAAGGATCTACCTCCCTCTGTTAGCACTTTCATGGCTGCTTAGCGGCTTTTATGTTATTTTTGTAATGTTTCCTGCTTTTTAGGTGTTTCCCATGTGACTTTATGCTTTCTGGGCTCTTCCCATGTGACTCTCAGGGTGTGCATTTTTACCACCCAATTTTGTTTTGTGAATATGTGTATTTTCATCTTTAATTAATATATTTAGATGCCTAGATTCATCTAAAAGTTCAAATTCAAAATTTTGCATGATCTACCAAGTAAAGATCATGAAATAAATTAAGTTAGTGCATCAAATGTAAATAATTTTCAATGTTCAAATTAAGAAAAGACATATATGATAAATTTCCTTCACAATTTCCTCATTATTTTCCTTCAAATTCCAAGTTTTCAAAGGCATTGTAGAGTGAGGAAATTAGTGTTGCAAAGAATTTTGATTGTCATACTATTATAAAGAGTTTTTCAAATAATAAGGAGGAATTTAGAGTTGAAACTACAAAAAATGAAATCTCATATATGAGATAAAATATAACAATGAGAAAAAAGATCACTTCAAACAAGCCACCACAATTGAAATATTTATAGAAACAAGCCATCTTTTATTAAGCACCAAAATTTTCTTACACCTTTTCTCCCCAACTTGCAACTCATGTTATAGGAATCTTAGTGCTAGAAAGATTAAGGCTCCCATAAAAATTATTAATAGAGAATATGTCCATTTGATATTTTTACCAACTCTGTGAAAAAAATGATGAATAATAAAAATCTATAAGATGGAACCTATGAGAGGTTAATTTGGTGTGAATGAAAATATTTTGGAGCAAGGATTTGGATCTCCAATTTATTCAGATATGTGTATCTCAAGTTTACACTTACTTAGAGTTAGTTGATGCATATGCTAAGTAATATGATACAAAATCTAAAATCCAAGTAGGTTAAGATCAAATGGAAGGGATAAACTCTAAAATTTCTAATGAATTAGATAAAATCCAAAAAAATGGATGTTTATTTGAGTACATTTCAATTAAGCCCTAAATTTATTTTGGGAGATCCTTAATGGTCAACTAGGTTTTATTGATAAGAAGATAAATTTTAAGTACCAATAATTACCCTAAATTCCCCTTCTATGGTTTTATGAATGATGTCGTAGATGCATGGTCTATGCTTTCATTTGTCTATAGAATGGAAGATTATAAGTTTATGTGTGAACACCAATTGGTTACATTTTTTAGAATGAATAAAATCTCAATATCAAAACACCTAATTATTGATTTCTACCACTTCATTGAAGAAAATCCATGAGGTACTATCCAAATTTTAGGGTGCTCAAAGATTCAATTTTTCCTCTTATCTTATATACATCTTATTCTATTTTAGAAAGTTATTTTTTTCATTCATTTGGAGTCAAATTTGATTGAGTCATCCTTAGTAAAAAAATATATCCATGTTTCTACATAGGCTCTTATCTTACATTCTCTAGAGATTCTTCATATTATGAATTTTTGGAAGGTTTTTTAACCTCAATAGTAGTAGAAATTAAAGGAAAAACAATAGATATAATCTCTACAAATAATACCTAGTGGATCAAAGGTAGTTGCGAATATAATTGGTATTTCAGAGAAGACTATATAGTGATAAGAGAGAATGATTTTTGTGGTGAAGTTGAAAATTTCAAAAATATTTATGTAACTTGTTTTTCCTCTAGAACATACTAGCTTGATTAATATTATAAACATCTTGTTTGGAAATTGTTGGGGAAAGGCTTATTATATTACTCCATTTTTATGTAATGAAATAACAATGGTGAGAATAAAGCCATTCAAATTGTTAAAGGATAAACTAGAAAATCTATAATTGTATTTGATAAAAAATAATTAGAATTATGACCCTTGGGGTCTCTTTACACATTGACTATCCTTTATTAGTATTTTGGATAAGTATGCACAAGAGCACATGCTAGCTAATGAACTAAGAAGGTGCTCAATAGGAAGAAATCCATAGAGTATGGTTGTCCTATTGGAGCTTCCCACATAGAATATCATGCCTTATGATACATTCTATAATACTACAATAAGATTTGATAAATCATATGATTGAATATTTTTCAAAATATAGGCAAGAAATATATGAAGAAACCACTTTGTTCAAAAATGTGTTAGAGGATTAAATATTTAAATATTACTATTATTTTGTTAACATGGGATCCTAGCCTCAAGTTAGGGCACCCTAAGGAACAAGAATGTAATAGATCTAGCAGTGGAAAAGGAAGAAGCCACTTCTTCTCAAAATTTACCTCCTAGATTCCATACATTGAGTAAAGTACAAGATCAAGTTGCATAGAGTGGAATCCAACAAGAAAAATCCTAAGGTAACCCAATAGTAATATGTTCAAATAAAATTGAAGGAGGTCACTCCACATATGGAGATCTTGACTTGGTAGAGGATGAGAGGGAAAATACCTATACTTGTAGCACCTACTAATCCTTCTGCTACAACTCCTACTAGAACACACTAACAATCTTAGATAACATGTATATCAAATGAATCCTCAAAAAATAAAGTAATATCAAGTGGGAAAATATCACAAGAAATTGGGTCTTCTAATGCAGCCCATACTCAAAATACTAATCAACAAACATGCATTGAAAGGGATGATGATCTTCAGGATAAGGAGAAAAGGAAGTTAGAGAAGGAAGATGATGAAGTTGAAAAAGAAGCAAAAGGAAAAACTAAAGGGTGAAGATCATAAGATCCTCTAGCTATCTCAACATCACCCATTGTTGCTATTTTTCACTACTTCCTCCTTCTCCTCTAAGTAGTTCTATAACTAGTTTTATGCCTAGTATTATGTCAAGATATTTAGTAATTACATTTGATACTTTTGGCCTTCCACTCTTTGTGTCCCAATCTTCTAGTCCTCTTCTTTCAAGCTTGGTCATTCCCCCTTTCACTCACCAAATGACTCACCCTCCTCCATGTACATCATTTCCAGGTGCTTCCTTAGGAGTTAGCTAATATTTATTCCTCTTATTGGCTTGGAATCCTCTCATTTTTAAACACCAACCCAACCAATCCTTTCTTAATTTCAATTAGAAGGGCCTCAATTTTCCACTCCTCCACCTAATTTTCCACTGTAATGGTGACTCCCATGGCCTATCAAATGTTGGACCTTTCCTAATTTTCTTCATCGTCATAATCTCTCCAATATCCAATTTCTTATGTTTCCTTCTCTTTTCCATTCATCTAGTAGATTTCATATTCAAATATTTTTTCCCCATTGACCACTACTAGTCATGATCTAATTGCTTGAAGGAGTTTTACAAAATAAATATAATAAATATAGTCTTAGAGTTGGAAAAATGAGGATAAGAGGAAAAACAAATCAATTGCCTCCCCAACCACAATAAAATTAAGAAGCCCATATGACCCTATAGGTCAAACAAGTATTTTAGTTAGATGAATCCAAAAATAACTAAGCTCAAGAAAGATAAATTTTGTCATCTAATTACCAAATGTTGGTCATGCCTATGAGTTTGAAGGATGGTCAATTGCAAAACAGAGTTGAATTCCTTTTAAAAAAGGATAAAATAGTTATCTCCTATTATCTATTTGTCGGTAGAGAATTATAGAAGTAAAGAGAAAGAATGGGTGGAAATTAAAGAAACCTTGAAGAATACTCAAGTACAAGTCAAATCTTTAGAGAATCAACTAAATGATATAAATACAAAATTAGCTTCCTAGGTGCCTAAATCATTCCAAAATGTTAAAAAGGCTAAGGAGAAAGAGATTATGATAAAGCTACAAGAAATTGAAACCATAACATAGGATTGCAATCAACAAGTTGGATGAATTCAAGAAACAAGCCATCACTTAGTGATCAAATTAGATGAGCTTAGACAAGAACAAGTGAATCTATGAGCTAGAAATATTAATACAAGAAATTGATTGGTTCTTTCTAATCATAAGTTGATGAAATGGAGGTACAAGAGTTATCTCTATGAATGAAAGTCTATCGGCTCAACCATAAAACAATCTCCTAAGCTACCAACATAAGTTCATATGGACAACAAATAAGTACCTTGAAGGCCAAGGTTAAAGTAGCAATTAAGGTATTTGGACCTACTCAAGGTAGTGTGTAGATCACACTAGGATAACATTACCCAAGCCACTAGCAGAATGAAATGTGCCTTTCAATTTATTGATGCAATGAATACCCAAATTCAAGAGGTGCAAGTATTTATTGATAAAGTCCTCAAAACCTCCTCTTTTAAATTTGTGAATGTAACAATATTTAGACATATTTTTTTTTATCTTGTCAAAAGATATATTAATTGCATTAAGAATGTATAATAGTGAACATATTGACGTAAAATTTATTGATATTTTAGATTATGAGGAGGCAACACAAAATTGTAAATCTTAATTAAATATCCTAAACAAATAGTTCCCAACATGTTGGAACACATTAAAAAGCTAGTACATCATGACTTGTCATCACCACTAAAAGAAGATAAGAGATTGTTGATGAAGCAAAGATTCCAAGAGTTAGTAGAAAGCACAAAGGATGATGACTTAATGTTCAAGGACTTGCCAAGGACACGTACTTTTAAGGATGTGTAGAGTCATCAAATCACTCATAGAATTAGACATACAAATTCACAACGTGCAGTGGTAAAAGTACAAAGATTCTTATGCAATTACACCATTGAACTTCACTACTTTCAAGAAGCTTAAAATTCCAATAAATAACAAATGGAAGTAGATCTAGGCAGCTCTAAAGAGTTCGAAAAATCTCTTCCCCCTGTTTTCTTCGAATTCTGCCCCTCTTTTGGATTTTGATTGGGAACTCTATAGCCCAATGGATAAATTTTTAGTTTCATTATTTTCCTCATACAGAAAAGACCCTTGAGAGCTACTAGAAACATAGTTAATTTTCACTATATCTGGAAATTTTGCATTTCAACCTTCAGAGATGAAGTAGAAATCCTTTACAGGTAGAAAGATATAAGAAGAACAATGTTAAAGATGCATGCTCAATTCTAATATTTGACAAGAATTGTAAGTGCCCTTAGTTTCGATAACCATCAGAACTTTGCTTGATGGCCCACGAGGACTAATGAAGAGGAAGGACAGTGTGGCGTCAGCTTTGAATCTTCCAATCCAATGCCTTGTGTTGGTTCTGCTTTTTACAGACGATATGTGTTCGATGGCAAGGAAAGATGAGCCCCACGAAATATCTTTTTGAGTTCCATGCAGTTTCAGACATTAAGATGTCAGCAATCTTTTTCCAATACAGAATTTTACTGATCAAATGGTCCACGAGCTATTTAAGATTGTTGGAGGCAATGCCAGATGTAAAGAAGTGGCCAACGTTGATCTGTATGATGAATGAGCCATGAAGGTCAAGAAAAGGGCTGAAACATATAAGCATTGGTACATCTCTATAGTTTCATGTACAGATCGAAGGCTTGCAAAGTTTTAAGAGGAATGAAGGATATGGTCAGTATTGATGTGGCGGCAACCATTGATGGTAAGCAAGGTCCACAGATCAAGGACCACATTACCTTGACCAAGCAGGGAAAAAATAAAAGCATTAAGTAGCCTGAACCACGTATTTGGCCACCTCAGCAGACACAATGGCCTGCAAACATCCAAGAGAGAATAAAGGTGAAAATTGAATAGATTTCATTAAATTCAAGTATGAATTTGATGAGGCATTCACAACATTCCAGATGCATTTCTAGCATGAAACTACTCTTCCACTATGGTCATTAATAAATGTAGTTACATGCACCCAGTGAGAGGTTATTTCAGTGAGGGATTCTCAAATTTATGATGTCGAGCCGCATTGAAACTGGTGCTCCTGCATGATGAAGGTTAACTCCATGTGATATTTCTAGAATGTATGTTTCCTTGCTTTCTATAAATAAGAGTTTGCAGTTCATTATTAAGGTTAGATTTATACTTGTAGATCAGGAATAATTTTAAGAAACTTCTAATTTTTGTAAAAAAAAAAAAAAAAATTGGTAAAAAATATTAATTTTATTAACTCTTTTTTTTAAATCATCATAAATTTGTAGAAAATATTAGTGAATTATAGATAGATTTAAAAAAAAATGCCCGCGAATCTATTTATATTGGAAAAAAAAATTAAAAAAAAAGGTGAATTATATAAATATTTAAAACTATAAAATTAATGATATGGTAAATGTGCTGATATTTTTTTTTTAAAATCATAATGTGGCTAACAAAAATATGAAATGTCAAATGATAATTATTAAGTTACTTGATGAATTGATAGCTTTAAATAAATTTACATTTGCATTGTCAACAACATAAGTCCTATTTCGAGTTGAAATTCTAACACACCCAAATTCCTACATAAAGTCTCTAGAATAGAGACAAGTGTCAACAAGTCTTTGGGAAGTGATCAATGTATTCGTAGTTGAACAACTTTATTGGTCTTTTGTTGATGATTCTCTTTGGTTGTTTTGCCAACACTTGGCAGACTAATATGCCAAAACACTTAAATCATATTTCTGGCACTTTTGGGTTAACAATATTTTTTTGTACTAACATTGTGTGTGTCTTGTGGTGAATTAAATTCTAAAAGGTTGAGTATTGATGTCTTTGATGGATATCTACATCAACTATGGTGAATTAAATGTTGAAGGTTTAATTATTGATGTTTTTGATCTATATATATTTCATCAACTTGATGTTCTTCAGATCATTTATAACATCTTTAATTTATCTTTTCTTTGTTCAATGTGATATGATGGAGTCTTCTTGGTAGGTCATTCTACCCAAATGTTTTTGTGAGAAAAGTGACAATAATGCATAAGATAAAGAAAAGTTAGGTAGGGTCTTCACTATTCCTTGTGTGTCAATTGGGGAGGCTATCAAAACACTTATTGGTAGTGAAAGGATCGAAAACAATCCCCGCTTATTGGTAGCTATGATAAGTGCATGTATAAATTTTGCAATTATTATGATGCAAAAATGTCACGACTCCTCTATGAATATAATACATCATGATGACTTGTGTACACATTATTGCGATACTACTTTATTACTATCAAGTTTGAATCATTGTTTGTATGATTATCAATTCTTATCATATCCAAGTTGTTGCTAGTTATCTAAGTCTTACAATCAATTACTTACCATCTAATTATAGGTGTTATAATACTCTTATTAATTAATTTATATTTTTTATTCACACAATATCATATTTATACCATCACAACATGAAATAATAAAGAACCATATTCACACATACATACATATATAAGAAATATAATTGCCTAATCCATGTAGGTGGTCCAGGAGAACACTCTCCTAGCTTCTCATGTCTTTCAAGTGGAAGCAAACATGTTGTAACCCATTCTGACATTGATGAATATTTGTTTAATTATATATTGTTTAAATTGTTTTTATATAAATAGGGGAAAACCCCTGATTGCCGTTCATGATTTGATTGCTGTTTACTCCTCGTTCACCTATCCCTCCAATATCCGTTTACATTTTAGTCATTAAAATGTTTTAGTTATGCCACTAAAAAATTAGACATTACACCAGTATATGTTCACTACTTAGTCAGTAACCAACCAACAAAAAAATAAATTTAAACATATATTGGTGCAATTATGTTTTGAACACAAGTCAACTTGCACAAAATAAAGTCATTTATGAATTAAATAAGGTATAGTGATGTTTACAATAACCACTCCATGCAAGTGGCTTAAAGCTTCTAGTGCATTGTATTTACATGTATACATAAAGAATTAATGGTGCACAATGTCACATAATTTAAAACATTATAAACAGTTAATGGTGCACATTTTGACATAATACAAAACATTGATCAACTTTATGAGCTATCAATTGCACATTCACCCACACTTCCCTTGACATCTTCATGCATTAACTCCATCTACTTCTGGTACCTGCATAAACAGTTAATGGTGTAAGGCTCCCTAATATACCAAAAATCATAGTATAATTCATATGTCTGACTGAATTTAATAAAGCCACCTATTTTGACAATTAAGCCAAATATAATATTGATTTCCTAAAGGCCATGGAAAAACTCAGGCATAGATGGCCACTGCAAAATGAAATGACAGATTGTTTACCACAAAAATTCAAATTTGAAACTCAACCACCACAATTCAATGCATTCAATGGGTAAATTATATTTATGTACTTAGTGTTTACATTATTTTCAGACATACAAATAATTTTGCTTTCACTCAGCTGTTCAACTTAGCATTATATCCATTATTTAATCATATCGTAGTTATATTATATTTATATTTATGTACTCACCGTTTACATTATTTTCAGGAATACCAATAATTTTTCTTTTAGTTAGCTGTTCAACCTAGCATTATCCATTATTTAACCATATCATAGTTACATTGTTTTCACTTGCATTCATCATAAATCAAAGATAATAATAGCAACATTATACCATACATCAAATATAATAACAAAAACATTACCCATTTTTTAATCATATCACAGTTATATTCTGAATTCCTCTTTAATAATCATGAAGTTGAATGGGTATACAGTTTTTGTCCCAATTTATTGACCAGTTTTTGGATTACAATTTGCAGACAAATATATATATATATATATATATATATATATCATTACGTACAATTTCATCATAGCAGATTGTATATAAAAATATATATAAAATCTGATAAGAATGTGTAGGGTTTCATCATAGTAGATTGTGTATATATATATATATATATAATTTGATAAGAATGTGTAGGGTTTCATCATAGCAGATTGTTTATATATATATATATTTGGTAAGAATATATATCATTCTATGTAAATACAATGATATATTCTTATCAGATTGTATAAATTCATACATACATACATATACATATATATATAGTCATGCGATGTACTATTTACTCATATCAAGCCTTGTAGAATTTACATGTGACCAGTAGAAATTTGATCCACCTCTCTCACCTGTAAGATTGTTTGTTCAATAGTGGATTTTTGTTGGGTTCGACGGTGTTTGAGTGCATTTTGGTGTCTTTAAAAATCATTTTTGTGTATGGCATTAAGGGTTTGAATGTAATCATTTCTATTTACATGTGACTGGTAGAAAAATGATCCCTCGTGAATTATTCTGTCTATGACATTGACGGTTTGATTGCTATGCCTTTTTTTGACATTATTCTATGAAGTAATCACATGTAATGTGATTTAAATAGAACATTGATGAAATTTTGACCAAGTATAATCATGAAATTTATTGGATATATAATAAGATACTTAATCTTCAAAGATTTTTTAATTTAATCTCATATGGAGTTGCATAAAATGTCTCCACATCTCTTCACCTGCAAGATTGCTTGTTCAACAATGGGCTTTTTTTGGCATTAAGGGTTTGGCTATAATCATTTCTATTTTTTCAGAGAATGATATGTTCTTATCAAATTGTATATATATATATATCTATGCAGACAATCATATATTCTTTGTTGCACTAACAAGTTATTCAATTTTTATTGTTCATGTAGGTTAAGTGGAAAATTATGGCAATTGCTAGAAGGACTACAAGGGTTGTAGGAAGAGGAAAACGTGCAATTAGAGTAACTAGTGGGGTGCAATTCATTGAAACACAGCTTGATGAGGAAGTTCATGCAAATCCTAGCCCAGAAGATGTCCCTAACTCTGCAAATGAAGCCACCAACACAACAGAAGCTGAACCTCCTGTTCAGCCAAATGTTCAACTTGTTGTGCAACTGCCCTCACCTGTACCCATTAGGTAGTGGACATATGTTGATATGGAAGGAGCAGTTAAGAGTGTTGAAGAACACAACATGTCAATCAAGGCAACAACATTCAAGTGGGGTATGCCACCTAGTAGTTTGAGGGTGTGGTTGTTAGGACAAACCACCACAAAGAGGAGGGGTCCACGTACAATTTTAACTGAAGAGAAGGAGATTGATTTTTTCCAATGGTGCAAGGACATGGAAAGATTGGGCCACGAACTGCAAGTAAATCAACTACAATCCACAATTTCCCAGATAACTGCAAGTCAACCCAATCCTTTCACAAATGGGGTCTCCGGGAGGTCATGGTGGGCAGGATTTCGAAGAAGGCACCCAGATTTGACAATTAGAACAGCTGAAGGAGTGGATAGTGACAGAGCGATTATGGTTTGTTCTTCCATTGTGCAAGCATTCTATGACAACCTCAAGAACCTGATCAACCTTAACCACTATGGAGCAAGTCGAATATGGAACTGTGATGAGACTGGTATTCAGGCTGGTAGAAATGGTGGCATGAGAGTTATTGCCAAATTGGGTACAAAATGTGTCCCACATTTGGTTTCAAAAAGTAGAGAGTGGATCACAGTGCTAGCTTGTGTAAGTGCAGCTAGGATAAGCATTCTCGGGTTCTGCTTGTTTAAATCAAAGAGGCACATGTAGAACTATATCTTTAATTGTGAGGTAGGGACATTGATGGCAGTCCAAGAACATGCATGGATGACAAAGGAACTATTTATCAAATGGTTAGACCATTTTATAGCTAATATCCCCAATGGGGTTTCACCAACAAACAAGGCCCTTCTCATTTTTGACGGTCATGGCAGCCATGTGGCTTTCAAGACCATTGAAGAATCAAAAAAATTAGGAATAGACCTACTAACGCTGCCTGCTCATACCAATCACAAGCTGTAGCCATTGGATGTCAACGTTTTTGCTCCATTCAAGGCATGTTTCAAAGAGGAAAGAACCATTTGGCAAGCTACAAACCTACATATTGATATTGGACATGAAGAGTTGGCAAGTCTTGCAAGCCAAGCTTTCAAAAAAGCCTTCAAACCAAGCAACATTGTTAGTGGGTTCCACAGAACAAGAATTTGGCCTCTTAATTAGTCAGCCCTTGGCAACAACATGGGGCCAAGTGAGGGCTATGTTGTTGAAGATGATGTTGCAACTCCTAGAACAGAAGATGAACCAGTCACAATGGAAACTGAAGACAATGTTATGGTAGTAGAGACATGCTTGCATCTTCTTGGTTACAATGAGGATGTAATAGATGGTTTTGTGAGGGAATACAATGTAAGGGAAGTGGCAAGTGATGTTGTAGCAGAATACAATGGGGGTGATGAAACTACAACACACATTCAACCAGAAATCCAACAAGTTTTTGCAGATTTCCAACTAGAAGTTCAACCAATTATTGCACCTTGCACTAAAGATACAACCACTACATTAGCAGCCCTGAGTTTTCCAACTCAAGTTAGCCAACCAGAATGGATGCATGAAGCAACCACAAACCTTGGAGTGCAAATAAATCCAACTGAAGAAGAAGTCAGCCTCTCTATGCCTTCCCCACCACACGTTGATCCAGCTTAAGTAGTACATTACGTCACTAATGCAAGGAATTGGCAAGAGCATAGTGATGGCCAAAGTGAAGATGAAAATGTTATTAGTGAGGAAGAATTTGAGTTTGTGCCATGCACCCCACATGATAGATCACAAACAAAAAATTATTGAAACTTCCAGTGTAGAGGGTGCAAGGAACATCATAGAGAGGTCGTTCGGGAGTGCTTCACCTTAGTAGGTAGTCCCAAGTACTAACATCTGACACCTTCATCAAATTGTTCAACCAATAGGAGGAAAAGAAGAAAAGGAAAGAGGAGTTGCAGCAACGTAAGAAGGAGCAAATGTCGCAGAGAAAGGTAGACCGTGAAGCAAAAGCAATTATAAAGGAAGCAACAAGGGCTAAGAAGTAAGCAAGGAAAGTGATAGCAGATGAGCAGAAAATGATAAGAATGTGAGAGAAAGCCATTAGACAGGAGCAGGCCAAGACTGAACATCTACAAAAGGCAATAGAAAAGAAAGAAAAACAAGTAGAGAAGAGAAAACGTAAGTCTACAGTAGGGGATCCTATACCCTCCCAACATCCTATCCTACTTGATATGATGAGAATTTTTTCACCATCCTTTACAACCATCAACAATATGCAGGTTGGGAGTGGCTCACAACAAATGGGATTGACTGATGATGCAAGCCATGCATTACTTGCTCAAATAGCAACATGCCTTCATGGAGGTATTAACCAAGTGTCACCTTCTACAAGTGGTCCTGACTTCGCTATTGGTGGATTTATCACGCCACATCCTTTTCCTAGAAATATGGATAGTTGATTATGTGCATATTCAACTTTGTTTTTTGATCGATGTAGCAGTATATTTTGGTGATCTGGTTTGCAAATCAGATATGTTTATCTGCTTAAATTTATAACTGTAATATGATTATAAGATGTGATAATGCTGATGCAATTATGTTTCAAACCTCACATGTTTAAGGGGAGAAGATCAATACAAGCTTTGAGTAATATTTTCATATGTTTCAAGTATGTTCGAGCCATGTTTTTCTCTTGCACCACCCAATCAATTATTGCAGTTTTATTCAAAATATAACTATGATATGATTATAAAATGTCCTAATGTTGTTGTTTGTCATTGGAACCTTGAATTTGTATGCCTTATATGTTTGATGATGGTTTCAACCTTCTATTTTGTATGGTCTCACTAATTACACTGTGTTTTAGTCTTTATCAATAAAAACTAATCACAAAACTTTGTTTGCAAACACAATTTTCAGACAACGATATATTTTTTGTAGACAATGATATTATATTATAAGATTTTATATATATATTTGAAGACAATGATATATTCTTATCAGCTTGTATATATATTTATATATACACACACACACGATCTAATAAGAATATATCATTGTCTGCGAATACTAACCTACCAGAAAATCTACTGGAGATGATGAGTTTAGGGATTAAAGATGCTCGACAACCAACAGTTAGGTAAACCCATATGTTTGGTTTGATGAAGTAATATGAAGAGAATGATATATTCTTATCAATTATCAGTATCAAAAATTAATGAAACTACATGTTAATTATTAGATTAATTATATATATATACATAGACACACACATATATATAGCTATATATGTACATACATATATGCATAACCATATATATGTATGTACATATATACCTATCAATATATATATATATATATATACATGCATATATATAACTAATCTAATACTAACTAATCTCATAATTATTGTATACTATTGCTCATTTCATCTAACTTTCAGCCATATATATAAAAAGATACATTTTTCAGTATTACTAGGTCATTGCCAAAGTAAAGTCATAGACTTTACCTATCATTAATGTTGAATGTCTTATGTTGATTCTAGAGAAGCCCTCACATGCCTGCCATTAATAGACCAATGCCAATAAATATATTCCTTCAATCAAATAAGAATCTGATAAGAAAAGTATATATATTATGAACATATGTATATCAAAAAATAAAAAACATATCATAAAGCATTCAGAGCAAAATGTCCCTATACAGTTTATTGCGTTAACAAACATAGCTTTGTTGGTATGTTGATAATCCACATACTTGATTCACCTCTCCACACTCTTGCTTGCCTACAAAATAATTGTAATAAACAAGGGTAGTACTCGGTACTCATAACATTCCCACATCAAATCATCCTTACAATATTGCATGCACAACAATAAGATTTTTGATTGGAGCATTAAAATCCACAATGTTTTGATCGTTGGTATGAAGCTGAAAATAACAGTGTGTATTACATATGATGGCACCATACATGGCAGAGTGCAATAGAAATGACATATATATACATATATATGTATGTGTATACATGTATATCTATATGCATATACATGTAATTATACATATATTTATTGACAACCGTTTCAAGAATCTATTTGACAATGTGTATTGTGCATATACTTCATGCCACGACTTTCAATAAATATATGTATATCTATATAAATATACATGTCTATGTATATACATATACATTCATACATACATATGCATATACATGTGTATATATATTTGTATATACATATACATGTACATGTATATGTATATGTATATACAAATATGTAATCTAATTATTGAAACTCATAAAATAAGTGGAAGAAAACAGATAAATATATTGTATGTTGTGATATGATTACATAATGGATAATGATCATTTGAACAACTAAGTCAAAACTGAATATTCTGTATGGCTGAAAATAATGTAGACATTGAGTACATAAATATAAAAGAGTATATTGAATAATGAAACAGACAACATAAATGTAAATCCGGTATACTGATAAATAAAAACATGAATTTAGTTATTCTGGGTGTACCAACATGAATAAGCTCCCTTTTAAGAGGAATGTGCATAGGTTGCCTTAGTAAGCTTTGAATTTTGTAGAGGATATACAGGGAATTCCCTCTTATAAAATCATTGGAATGTGCAAATTGAATCTTTGTGGGAAACAATGTCATTTCATTTTGCAGTGGCCAATTATGCCTGAGTTCTGCCATGGCTTATAGGAAATCAATTTTATATTTTGTGTAATTGAAAAAATAGGTGGCTTGCATAAATTCAGTCGTACATATGAATTATAAAATGTCTTATGTTTTGTTATATGTACGGAGGTGAATTTTGTAGAGGATATGCAATGAAAGCATAGGAGAATTCGTAATGAAAATGACACTAGAAATTGCCTCTTATAAAATCATTTGAATGTGTATATTGAATGCATTGAATTGTGGTGATTGACTTTCACATTTGTATTTTCCTGCCAAACAATGGTGTGTTGAATGAAAAAAGGCCTATTTACAATTATCATTTTACCTATTTCAAGTTATGTTTGTATGCAGGCCCCATCAAAATATCATGTGGGTCCGCTAGGAGGTGGTCCCTTTAATCTCAACCTCATCACATTAAAATTTTCTCCAAGTGCCCCATATTCCTTCATCAAACCATGCATATGAGTTAACCACGTGTCCCATAAGCCTTCATCAAACCATGCGTATGTGTTAACCTAACGGTGGGTTGTTGTGCAGATTTAAGCCATATACTCATCATCACCCATGGTTTTCTTCCTCATTTTCACCTTTATTATCCATATAAGATTATAAATATATAATTTGATATATATATATATATATATATATATATATATATATATATATATATATATATATATATATATATATATATATATATATATATATATATCAGATTACATGGAAGTGTTAAATGTTTGATCTATATACTGTTTGATCTATATATATATTGTTAAAGCATTGGTTCTTCCATTCATGTCAAATGGAAGTTTGGAGGGGTGGCTATATCTTGAGGGAGAAGATGAATTCAAATTAAGTTTGGTTGATCGATTAAGAATAGCAAAGGAGATAGCACAATGAATGGAATATTTGCATCATTATTGCTTTGTGAAAGTAATTCATTGTGACCTAAAGCCTAGTAATGTGCTATTAGGGGATGATATGACTCCATATATATAGCAGACTTTGGCATTTCCAAACTCTTTTTTGAGAATACAGTGAATTCAATGACTTCTGCAAGTGTGCTAAAAGGATCTATTGGCTACTTTGCACCAAGTATAAAAATTACATTATTGTGATATAAAAATGGTCATATATTTTTAAAATTCTGTGAACAAATTACATCTAATAAACATCTGATAAAAAAATAAACAAATAATTTTTAACTAAATAGACATGTAATTTGTTTCTTTCAAGTTTTGACCTTTGATAAACATCTTTGAATAAGATAATGCTCATAGGTGTTCTGAATGGTAATCACAACATTGTGAATTTTAAATAGCTAGGTGTATGGAAAAGACTTGTCAAATGTTATCATCTCAATCAAAAGGTATAGGATAATGTTTTCCAACCATTTCCAAGCGTGTCCAAATCCCCATAGTCTGTTTATGCATGAATAGTTAGTAGATCAATGCCAAGGGTTTTCCATAAGAAAAGGAAGGGAATCATAGATAGTGAACAGTTCATACCATGACAGTGATTTTCACTGTATGTGATACCAATCGATGGACATTCATGTTACCCATCAAGCCTAGACATAGTCTATAGATTACAGTCACAAAGCACATAAGAAGGCAGGAGTTTCAAAGCACATAAGAAGGCAGGAGTTTCAAACATCATAGGAGATAAAATAAAGTCAAAAGAGAGCCTAAAATCACAAAAACAATTTTGTCAAATTGTGGCAAGACACATAGTATGTTTACGAAAAATAAGGTATAGACCTATCAAAAAAGGACTTACTCTAATCTTAAAGCATATCAAAGTTATCTATGAGGTGTTCAATATGGGATGATGCAAACACAAGTTTTGCAAGAGAGGAGAGAATAGTAGTATGTGATGACAAGAGGAAGCCTAAAAGACCTGTAGATGTTATAGAGAGAAATATTGACAAAATCAAGCATATAATGGTCATAAAATGACAAAGGAGAAGTCAATCACAATGTTGTTAGTGGAAGTTCTAGATTTTATAGTGAGAAGCTTATAACTATGAAAATGATGTCTAATAAATCTGACAAACCTAAGAAGACAATTCACAGACATGAAATGGTAGTGGGAGCTAAGTTTCCTGTTGCAAATTGAAGAGTTCAAGAATACCATTTTAGCTATGAACCATGAGCTTTCCATTTTTATAAGAAAGCAAGTGTTTGAAAGTGAAGAGAGGACAATTTTGAGTCGTGTCAAAGTTACTGCCATTATATTTTAAAGTAAAAAGATATTGTAGCTCCAATTTTGTTTCAAAATAAAGTTTGAATAGGTAGGAGAACAGTCTAGTGGCTAGGTGTTAGTCATGTGGTCAAACAGTGATAAATATATGGGTTCTTGTTAGAGGACTATGGATTGTGACATGTAGGACGAAACATTTTATGTATGACAATCATCAAAACATATAGTAATAGTGACAAGAAAAAAAGACCTAGTAGTTGACAATCACAAGGCAATGACATAGTGCAAGTGGTAGTCCATGAGCCCAACACAAAGTACAAATCTATTAAAGGTTCCATAGAAGAGGGAATTAATCACAAGCAAAGTGTTGTGATAGTCATTAACCTGCGACAACAAGGTTCTATTTTTACCTGTGTAGTGCAACAGAAGATAAAGAGAAAAATGAGGCAGATGTTCGAAGAAAGTGGGAATTGATTGGAAGTTGGATTTTCTACAAACCCCATTAACTGTATCTTGAAACCCCTTAACAATTTGGGGAAGAATATGAAAACCCAAAAAAAATTGATTATATCGGCGTTTGACAATAACCTAGTAATTTTCATGATTATTCTTGGTCAAAATTCCATCAATGTTTTGTTTATATCATAGTACATGAGATTAGTTCATAGAATAATGTCAACAAAAATCATAGCACTCAAACACTGACGACGCCAAAAAAAACCCACTGTTGAACAAGCAATCTTGCAGATGAAGAGAGGTGGAGAGGTTTTATGTAGCTCCATCTAAGATTAAATTAAAAAATCTTTGAAGATTAAGTATCTTATTATATACCCAATAAATTTCATGATTATACTTGGTCAAAATTTTGTCAATGTTCTATTTAAATCACATTACATGTGATTACTTCATAAAATAATGTCAAAAAAAGGCATAGCAGTTAAAACGTCCATGCCATAGACAAAATAATTCATGAGGGATCATTTTTGTACCAGTCACATGTAAATAGAAATGATTATAGTCAAACCCTTAATTCCATACACAACAATGATTTTTAAAAATGCCAAAATGCACTCAAACACCGTTGAATCCAACAAAATTCCACTGTTGAACAAACAATCTTGCAGGTGAAGAGAGGTGGAGACATTTTATGCAGCTCCATATAAGATTAAATTAAAAAATCATTGAAGATTAAGTATCTTATTATATACCCAATAAATTTCATGATTATACTTGGTCAAAATTTTGTCAATGTTCTGTTTAAATCACATTACATGTGATTACTTCATAGAATAATGTCAAAAAAAGGAATAGCAATCAAAACGTTCATGCCATAGAAAAAATAATTCATGAGGGATCATTTTTGTGCCAGTCACATGTAAATAGAAATGATTGTACAGTCAAACCCTTAATGCCATACACAACAATGATTTTTAAAGATGCCAAAATGCACTCAAACACCATCGAAAACAAGCAATCTTGCAGGTGAAGAGAGGTGATGTTACCTACAACTGAATGAAGCCAAAGGTCATTGTCGTGGTCCCAGAGCAATAGTCGATGGCGGGAGAGAGGATGCAGCGACGAAAAATCTAGAAATAAATTGTGGGAGATGATGAGTTTAGGGCTTAAAGCTACCCAACAACCCGTAGTAAGGTTAACATGTATGCGTGGTTTGATGAAGGATTAAGGGGTACGTGGTTAACTCATACACATCGTTTGATGGAGGAATATAGGGCACGTGGTTCTCATTTTAATGTGATGAGGTTGAGAGTAAAGGGACCACCTCCTAGTGGACCCACGTGATATTTTGATGGGGCCCACATACAAACGTAACTTGAAATAGGTGAAATGATAATTGTACATAGGTATTTTTTTTCAAAAAAATTGGATTTGTAATGAACGGGTATGGGCGAAATATTGACAATGTAGGGGATGGAGGTAAAAAAAACCCCTTTTTGACCACCTTTCGCTTTACAAGTTCCACAAGGCATGTTTGAAATACCTATAAGCCAATTTTTTCTTTTTAAGGTACTAACTCGGTTAAGAAGAAGCCCAATTTTTTTTTTTGAAATCAGACCTATTTTGCACTCTGCACGAATGCATGAAGTTAGCCCTGATAGCTACTAGGGGTTTTCCTCTATGTGATATTGTTGTAAATAAAATAATTTTATGTCACAACCTCTTGAGACTAATAAATGGCGTTTACTATTTTCAAAAATATATGCAGTATTATTTTAAATGGAGCTCTCAATATGGGTGGACACTCTCTGTCTCTCTTAGACATTCATAAATTCTACATTGTAGCGAAGGGGCCTATCATAGATGTGGATCCAATTGGAAACTCTCTTTGTCATTATAAAAAAATCTCTATTGGATAAAGTCACACCCACATGGATAAATGTTTCACTGGAAATGAAAGAAGATCCAAAAGCTGATAAAACCTTTAGATGGGTACTTGAGTTGTATAGGTATGACATTGTATCCCCTGCATGGGATTGAATCACCACAAAGACCAGGCTAGGATTGGCATGGAATTGATTGAGAAAATCTATTTCAGACTATATCATCCATTTTGTGAGGAACCGGGTATGTATCTTTATGATTACAATTTCATCCAAATGTACTAAACACAATAGTACATCTAACTATAGAACTATGCTAGGTATCAAAGTCTTCAAAAGGAGGAGAAGTCTCAGATAACATGAAAATATGATGTGGAGAATCTACCTTAACGTTCTTCACCCATGTTCAATCATGATTTCTTTTATCTCTAGAATGGAAGATGATAAGTTTATGTATCAACACCAATTGGTTACATTTTTCTTACAATGAAGGAAATACCAATAGCCCAACACCTGATCTTTGCCACTTCATTGAACAAAATCCATGAGGTACCATCCAAATTTTAGGGTGCTCAAAGATTCAATTTTTCCTCTTATCTTGTACATCTTATTCTATTTTATAATGTGATTTTTTAAATTTATTTGGAGTCAAATTTGATTGAGTCATCCCTAGTAGAAAAATATATCCATGTTTCTAGATATACTCTTATCTTATACTCTCTAAAGTTTCTTCATATTATCAAGTTGTTGAAGATTTTTCAACCCTAATAGTAATAGACATTAAAGGAAAAAACATAGATATAATTGTTGCCCAATTCTCACCTACGAGCTCAATTAGGCAGGATGGGTTATGTTTCAGATGTTCATAGGGGCCAAATAAACTTTTGCATTGAGGGTTAGGTTATGCATTTGATGCCATTTCACAAAGAGCTTAGTTGAGAGGGATCACTTAGTCAGTTTGGCATAACGCATTTTGTTAATATACGTCTGTGTTGCCTATCAGCAAGACCTTAAGGATGTCACAGCGATTGGAATTCAAATAGGGATACACATATCAACAGGCGTCTTTTTAGGGAGAAGTCTCAGCAAGTTCTTCATGTTTTACCGACTAGCGTGGAATGAGCAAACACTTCAGCAAGAGTTGTGTCTTTGGTGTGTTGTCTTTCTGAATGCTTTGTGTCTTACTGACAACCAATAAGGATATACATCTTGGTGAGAAACTTTTGCAGCGGAGAGATGTCTTGGTGAGTGCATCTGGTCTCGCCAACCAAGCACAAAAGGTTTTTTCCCTCACTGTAAAGTCTCACCGAAAGGATGCCTTCAGTGTATGTAAGCGGTCTTTGCTAGGAGGTCTTACCAAAGGCGAAGGTCTCGCCGAAAATTGTTCATGAGGCAGCATCGGCAAAGGAAGTGAGCTTCACTATAACGTCTTGTCGAAGGATAAAGGTTACACCAAAGAAAATAAAGGGGCCTAGCCGAGGGGTCCTATGTGGCATAACATCTCACTGTCGAGATGAGGACTGGCCGACAGGAGGATGTCTCAGCAATAGGATGAGAGTTTGGCATAGAGTCTTGCCGAAAGGTTGCGCTTGGCAAAAGAAAGTTGAGTTCGCTGAGATGACTTGGTGATAAAGTGGAGTCTTGTTGACTGAAATGAAACTTTTCCAAAGCAAAGTGTCTTCGAAAAAAGATCTTTCTGATATAGAAAGGTCTACCTGACAGGGAGATTGAGCTTGGCAAAGGGGTGCATCATCGGCAAGAAGTCTCACCGATAGCAGGAGGTCACGCTGACATGTTTTGTACCTTCGGTGTGACGTAAGTAGCTCAACATGATGTCTCAGCGAACGAGGGTAGTTTTGCTGACAAAGGATGCCTTCGATATGATATTTAGAGTTCGGGGAAAGGTCTCCCTAACTCGATGAGTCTCACTGACCGTTGAGCGCAGAAGGATGGGCCCTCGCCAAGACAAAATCAATTCGGCAAGAGATCTTACCGACACATGGGTGTCTCACCGACGGAGTAGCACATTGGTATGAGATGGTGGTTTTGGCGTGAGGTCTCACCAACCTAGCGATGTCTCCCCAACTGAAGAGAAAGTAAACTCATCACCGAAAGAATAAGGAGCCCGGTGAGAGGTCTGGCCAAAAGGCCAAGGTCTCGGCGAAGTTGATGCCCTCGCTATGACTCCCGCAAAAGGATGAGGGGTCCCGATGTGTGTTTTTCCTTTGACAAGAGGTCTCACTGACAACAAAGGGTCTCGCTAAGAGGGATTCATATCGGCATAAAGTCTTGGCGACCAACTGAAGTCTCCACGAAGGGTTGTGGCTTCGGTATAAGGAAGGAAGACTAGTGAGATGTCCTGGTGATTGGTAGGAGGTCTCACCGATATGAAATGAGCTCGCCAAGAGTTGAAGCCATTGCCATGAGGGCCCAACGACCAAGTAATGTCCCGCTAAAGGTTGAGGGTCTTGCCCAAGGAAAGTTAGGTCGTTGTGATGTCTCATCGACGACTTAATATCTCACCGAAAGATGAAGGGGTTGGAGAGAATGGGGTTGCTTGGCAAAAGGTCTACTTGAGTGATGAAGGTCTTGCTGACCATTGAGCATAGGAGGATAAGCCCTTGCTAAAACAGGATGAATTCACCAAGATGTCTCCCCGACTTATAAAAAAACCTTCTCCAACAATGAGGTGAGTTCGTCGAGAGATATTGCCTTTGGCAAAGGGTCTTCCTGATAGCAATTGTCTTGGCGACCACAGAGGTGATATCGGTATGACTTTTGGGCTCGCTATGAACTCTCATCGACAATTCCATGTTATGCCGATAGCTGCAGAGGGGAATAATCGCATCGGTGAGACACTTCCAGTGTCTCGCAGAGATGTGATTCTAACTAAACAAGCTTTTGACCATAGGGGAATCCATGTGGAATGTGCCTAGCCAATCAGAGAGAGCTACGGGTGAATCGTTGGCAGCTTGACCTATGCCAAGATCAATAGTATGTGAATCGACACATATCTGTTCTGAGCTCTGGAGCATTCAAAGCAACTCGACAAGGGATTCAAAGGTGGACACGAGGACTAGAAGTGAATGCGGTAGCTGCAAAAGATCTGAAGGCTTCTCCTGGGAACGACTCTTCACCGACATGGATAGCAAGGATTCAATCGAACACAGCATTAACTACGTGAAAAGATCTAAGGCAAGATCTTTTTGAGATCGATATTTTGTAAGCCCTAGGGGGGCCGACACATTTTTGTATATAAGACATTTTTGCCTCTTTGTAAATGGGTTCTCCTTATGCTTTTTCTGAAGTCTGTGACTTTTCCAGTCCTCTCTCAGATTAGCAAACTTTTGTAACTCAATTTTGGAGATGAAATTCAGTAAATACCTTGATTATTATTGATTTGAAGCTCTTTCCTACTTTCTCTTTGTATTTTTGTGTTTAGTCAGCTGATTGATCAAGCTTTTAGTGAGGTAAATGTTTATTTCCTTTGAGCTTTGTCTCATATTTTAGAACCTTTATGTAGAAAGCATTTTTTTGCAGGTCACAAATTATGTCAAATGATGTAATGAATTCTAGATGTGAAATTAACTTTCCTTCTAGGAATCTTAGAACCAAGACCTGTTTGTGAAACACTTTTGCAAAAATATATGTGGAAGTGAGTTGTGCAAATTTATCTTCAGTCATTGCAAGCAAGTGTATGAAGTATGGTTTCAAATCCAAGTAACATTCAGTGTATCACCATAGGATTTAATTTTCCATTTTTATGTATTCTCCTTCTCCCTTTTCCTTACAAGATCAGTAGTTAGGTGACACCAAAGGAAGCCAGCCTTCTCCAGAGGTTGATCTCTATTTATAAGTGACCCATAGCTTTGGAGGTCTTCCCATGTTACACTGAGGTGTTGAACATCAGGTTCAACAAGGGTGCAACTTCAGGTGATAACAATTTTTGGCACGCCCGGTGGGACCATGAACTACTTCTCAGTTCATGTTTAGACATTTTATTGCTGCTGTTTGGTGTGTACAACATTAGTTTCAGCCTTTTGGAGGCATTTTCTTTACATACCTAGCGACTCCAAGCTCAAATCTTCTGGTTTCATAGGCATAAGTGTTGGTATGTCTCAAGAGAATCTATTAGTTTTGAGTTTCCAACTCTTTGAATAAAAGATGTCCAATATTCATGAAGTTACTTACTATTACCCTCCATATCATGAGAATGTTGCTCCTACACCTTATCAGTCACATTCACCTGACCACAGTGCTGGTTTTGACCCAATTTCCCTTGCAGTAACAACTAATCAATATTTTCATCATGTTTCCCTCCCTCCCAATCTGGTTCAACCTATGTTTCAATTAATATTTGATCAAAATCAGCCCCAAGAGGATGTTTCTGAGGTTAACCAATATGATTATTTATCTAATTAGCCTCAAAGACATCCATATCAGAGCATATTGGACCTGCTCCAACAGATTGACCATACGTTGTGGGATCTAAGTCAAGGTCTTCACAATATGACGATTAATGATATTAGTAAGGTGCTTATGTGCCTATCTAAGATATTGGTTGATATCAAGGTGTAGAAATGTACCATTATTCAACAACAAGAAGTGGCTGAACAAGTCTACTTTTATGATCAAGAGAGAGTGGCAAAAAGAATCCAGTTCGAGGCAGGCCTTGAACATGAAATAGATGCTAAAGAAGAACAAATGAAGCTACTCTCTGCTAAGGTGCAGAATACTCAAGCTTACTCTAATTATCAACACCAACTAATGGAGGAGTTTCAAAAGAGGCAACTTGAGGGGAGTTTCAAGGAGTAGAATGTTGTAGCTGAAGAGGAAGAGCAACCCATTGATCTAGACAGCTTACTCCTGTGGGAAAAGATTAAAAAGGTAAATCTTGTACATCTAGCTATAAAGTGTTTTCAATTGCAGCAACAAAGGATTGAACAACTAGAAGACATCAAACATGTTAGGGAGTTGTCAATCGATGACAGTAAAAAAAAATAAATAGCACATGTGAAGACGATGTTGAATCAAATTCATTGCCGAATCCTTTAGATTTTGATTCATTTAAAAAATCTTCTCATGATGTTTATAAGATGGCTGAAGCCAAAATGCAGGAATTGTCAGTTGAAGATCTTCACTTGCAGACAGAGGATACCCAAGTTTCACTAGAAAAGGAGCCACATAAAGAAGAACAATTGACTTCTTTATTTGACCAATTACTTGGTTATGTTGAGCAAGCGGAAGAGAGCATGAAGGTTCCTGGTTTACTAGTTGATTTGGAGCAGCCAAAGAATATCACTGACTTGTTTGATTGGCTTCCTTAATTTGTTGATAAAGATGAAGATCTCACATGCATGATAGCATCTATGCTTGGTATGGAGCAACTAAATGATAAAAATCATCTAGATTTAATGCAAGATTATGAGTTAGATGATTTCATAGAAGTTTTTTGTTCTAACATAGATAATGAGCTAGCATCATATGAAAGGGAAGCATGCGATCAACCCATTCAAGTCAGTGAGACTATTGAAAAAGCTATAGAGGATAATGCCTTGCAGCCTATGAACTTATTTGATGAGCAACCCCACTTTGTTGAGGAGTTATATTATATCATGGACAAAGAGAATAAGGAACCACAATTTGAAGATTTGTTTTCAGTTATCCAATAGGGATATCAACTCTTTAGTCAAGAAGATCCAACCATCGAAAACATTAATGGTTTCTTCTTAGAGACTATTATACATGATGTAAAGAACCAAGAATTTTTTTTCATTGAAGAGCTAAAAGAAAGAATAGTTGATCCTCCTATAAACAATAATAGAAAAATATTTCAAGAAGATCAAACTGGAGAAGCCAATGAACAACTTGCATATTACCTCCAATCAACATCTTTTCAAGCAAAAGATGAAGTCTTTAGAGATCAAAAAGAGACCAGAAAGGAAAGTTCAAGCTTTTCCCTTACTAGAGGTTGTCCAATCAGGTACCTAGCTCAGATGGAGTCCAATACAACACCAAGAACCAATCTTGTACCTATACATGAAGGTACAACAAAAGAAGATGTCCAAGATGCACTGACAGCCAAACAAGAGTATGTTCAGCTCATTTTTCCTCCTTTGGTTGACAATACGTATGGTCTATTTGGTTAGGTAAGTGAACTTATTCACCTCTTTCAAGGGGCAGTGCATCGTCTTGTTAAATATCTTCATGTGTCCCATTTTTACTTAGTTGTCCTTAAGCATGCCGGTCATTATACTTTGAGAAGAAAGGGCAGCTATTTCAACCATCCTATGAATGGTTTTGTTTGACCAGTTTCTTACTGGTTAGTATAGTGTAGGTTTAGTTGTTGTTTCAATTCCCTAAGTGTTTTTTCCAACACAAATAAGTAGTTTCCATTTAGCAGTAGTTTCCTGTTTTCAATAAGTCTCCAAGTGATCTGTTTCTTGAGATACTAATGTGTTTGAGCTATGTGCAAAGCTGATCTTTTAATTCAACCTCTGAATTATCAAATGAATCCATGCCCAATGGACAAGTTTTGGCTACTGGTTTTCCATGTTTAGCAGGCAAACATCCAGCAAAGGTTGCCAGATTTGTTGCCCAATTTTCACCTACGAGCTCAATCAGGCAGGATGGGTTATGTTTCAGATGTTCATAGGGGCCAAATGGAATTTTGCATTGAGAGTTAGGTTATCCATCTGATGCCATTTCACAAAGAGCTTAGTTGAGAGGGATCACTCAGTCAGTTTGGCATAACACATTTTGTTAATATATGTCTATGTTGCCTATCGGCAAGACCTCAGGGATGTCACAACGATTGGAATTTACATAGGGATACACATATTGGCAGGAGACTTTTCTTCGGGGAGAAGTCTCAGCGAGTTCTTCATGTCTTACCGACTAGTGCAGAACAAGAAAACACTTCGGCAAGAGTTGTGTCTTCGGTGTGTTGTCTTGCCGAACGCTTTGTGTCTTGCCGACCACCGATAAGGATATACATCTCGGTGAGAAACTTTTGTAGCAGAGAGATGTCTTGGCGAGTGCATCTGGTCTCGCCGACCAAGCACAAAAGGTTTCTTCCCTCAGTGTAAAGTCTCACTGAAAGGATGCCTTCGGTGTATGTAAGCGGGCTTCGCTAGGAGGTCTTACCGAAGGCGAAGGTCTTGCCGACAATCATTCATGAGATAGCGTCGGCAAAGGAAGCAAGCTTCGCTATAACGTCTTGCTGAAGGATGAAGGTCACACCAAAGAAAATAAAGGGGCCTAGCTGAGGGGTCGTATACGGCATAAAATCTCACCGTCGGGATGAGGTCTGGCCGATAGGAGGATGTCTCGGCGACAAGATGAAAGTTTGGCATAGGGTCTTGTCGAAAGGATGGGCTCGGCAAAAGAAAGTTGAGTTCATTGAGATGTCTTGGCGATAAAGAAGAGTCTTCCTGACTGAAATGAACCTTCGCCAAAGCAAGGTGCCTTTGGAAAAAGATCTTGCCGATATAGAGAGGTCTCCCCGACAAGGAAATTGAGCTCGGTGAAGGGGTACATCATCGGCAAGAAGTCTCACCAATAGCAGGAGGTCACACCGACATGTTTTGTACCTTAGGTGTGACGTAAGTAGCTTGACATGATGTCTCAATGAACGAGGGTAGTTTCACCGACAAAGGATTCCCTTGGTATGATATTTAGAGTTCGGGGAAAGGTCTCCCTGACCCAATGAGTCTCACCGACCGTTGAGCCTAGGAGGATGGACCCTTGCCAAGACAAAATCAATTCGGCAAGAGATCTTACCGACACATGGGTGTCTCACCGACGGAGTAGCACATCGGTATGAGATGGTGGTCTTGGCGTGAGGTCTCACTGACCTGTCGATGTCTCCCTGATTGAAGAGAAAGTAAACTCATCACCAAAAGAATAAGGAGCCCGATGAGAGGTTTGGCCGATAGGCCAAGGTCTCGACGAAGTTGATGCCCTCGCTATGACTCCCGCAGAAGGATGAGAGGTCCCGATGTGTGTTTTTCCTTCAACAAGAGGTCTCGCTAACAACAAAGGGTCTCGTCGAGAGGGATTCATATCAGCATAAAGTCCTAGTGACCAACTGAAGTCTCACCGAAGGGTTGTGGCTTCAGTATAAGGAATGAAGACCGGTGAGATGTCCCGACGATCGGTAGGAGGTCTCACCGATATGAAATGAGCTTGCCAAGAGTTGAAGCCATCGCCACGAGGGCCCGACAACCAAGTAATGCCCCCCGAAGGTGGGGGGTCTTGCCCAAGGAAAGTTAGGTCATCGTGATGTCTCGCCGACGGCTTATTGTCTCACCGAAAGATGAAGGGGTCAGAGAGAATGGGGTTGCTCGACAAAAGGTCTGCCCGAGTGATGAAGGTCTTGCTGAGCGTTGAGCACAGGAGGATAGGCCCTCACCAAAATATGATGAATTCGCCAAGATGTCTCCCCGACTTATAAAAATAAACTTCTCCAACAATGAGGTGAGTTCGCTGGGAGATATTGCCTTTGGCAAAGGGTCTTCAAGATAGTGATTTTCTTGGCAACCATAGAGGCGATATTGGTATGACTTTTGGGCTGGCTGTGAACTCTCATCGACAGTTCCATGTTATGCCAATAGCTACAGAGGGGCATAATCACATCGGTGAGACACTTCCAGTGTCTCGCCGAGATGTGATTCTAATTGAACAAGCTTTTGACCGTAGGGGAATCCATGTGGAATGTGCCCAGCCAATCAGAGAGAGCTACGGGTGAATCGTTGGCAGCTTGACCGATGCCAAGAAGATCAACAGAATGTGAATCGACATGGATTTTTTCTGAGCTCTGAAGCATTCAAAGTAGCTCGACAAGGGATTCAAAGGTGGACACGAGGACCAGAAGTGAATGCGGTAGCTACAAAATATCTGAAGGCTTCTCCTGGGAATGACTCTTCATCAACATGGACAACAAGGATTCAATCGAACACAACATTAACTACGTGAAAAGATCTAAGGGAAAATCTTTCTGAGATGGATATTTTGTAAGCCCTAGGGGGGCGGACACATTTTTGTATATAAGGCATTTTTGCCTCTTTGTAAAGGGGTTCTCCTTATGCTTTTTCTGAAGCCTGTGACTTTTCCAGTCCTCTCTCAGATTAGCAAACTTTTGTAACTCAATTTTGGAGATGAAATTCAGTAAAGACCTTGATTATTATTGATTTGAAGCTCTTGCCTACTTTCTCTTTGCATTTTTGTGTTTAGTCAGCTGATTGATCAAGCTTTTAGTGAGGTAAATATTTATTTCCTTCGAGCTTTGTCTCAGATTTTAGAACTTTTATGTAGAAAGCATGTTTTTGCAGGTCACAAATTGTGTCAAAAGATGTAATGAATTCTAGATGTGAAATTAACTTTCCTTCTAGGAATCTTAGCACCAAGACCTGTTTGTGAAACACTTTTGCAAAAATATATGCGAAAGTGAGTTGTGCAAATTTATCTTCAGTCATTGCAAGCAAGTGTATGAAGTTTGGTTTCAAATCCAAGTAACGTTTTGTGTATCACCATAGGATTTAATTTTCCATTTTTATGTATTCTCCTTCTCCCTTTTCCTTACAAGATCAGTAGTTAGGTGAAACCAAAGGAAGCCAGCCTTCTTCGGAGGTTGATCTTTGTTTATAAGTGACCCATAGCTTTGGAGGTCTTCCCATGTTACACTGAGGTGTTGAACATTAGGTTCAACAAGGGTGCAACTTCAGGTGATAACAATAATCTCTACAAATAATATCCATTTGATCAAAGTTAGTTGTAAAGGGAATTTTTAGTTTGGAGAAGAATATATAGTGATAAGAGAGCATGATTTTAGAGGTGAATTTCTCAAATTAAAAAATATATATTTCTAACTATATTTTTCTTGAGAACACACTAGCTTGATTAATACTATAACCTCTTGTTTGGAAATTGTTGGGGAAAGGCTTTTATATTACTCTATTTTATTGTAATGAGACAATATTGGTGAAAAGAAAGGAATTAAAATTGTTGAAGGATAAACTAAAAAAATATATTATTTTATTTGATAAAAGATAATTAGAATTATGACCCCTAGGGTCTCTTTACACATTGACTATCCTCTATTAGTATTTTGGATAAGTATGCACAAGAGCACATGCTAGTTATTGAAGTAAGAAGGTGCTAAATAGGGAATAATCCATAGACTATGGTTTGCATGTTGAAGCTTCCCACAAAGAATATAATGCCTTATGATCCATTCTATAACACCTCAATAAGATTTGAGGAATTAAGATTCAATAAATCATACTGTAGACATCTAAATTTGGACACTTAATTTATCCAAATTCATCCCCTTTCGTCTTATTTTCGTTAATTAAGTAATACTGCTATTATTTAATCAATATTTTTAATTCTACCAAATCCCTAAGGTATTTAATCAATAATACCTTATCTCTTTAATCCTCATTCCATCAATTGAATTAAATAAATATTCTATTTATTTAATTCCCTTCATGTCACATCCTCTATCATTTTTATCTAATCTTAATCCTTCTTCTAATCCCATCATTAGGATGTGCACATGCCTAATCCTTGATTAGGAGGTATCACATCCTCCAACTTTTGCAAGTTGGCCTCTAATATTTCTTAGCCACCTAACCCTCCTCTAATCCTTCATTACTCTTCCCCATATGATCTTTGACTTGTCACATCAAGTCACATGTGAGATCTAACCCTCTTCTAATCTTCATTAATCAGTCTAATCAAGTACTTGCACAATCCCAATCACTTAATTGAGTCAACCCTATTAAATGCTTTTCTTTTTTGACAAGGCATCTCCCTTCCTTATGTGAATTTTTAATTCACATTTAATCCCCCAATGCATTTAAGGAATTTTAAATTCCTTCTCTCATCCCCATGAGAATATTTGAGGAATTTTTAATTCCCCACTTGTCCTCTCCCCCACATGGGGACAAGTACCTCCTTTATGAGGAGATCTTGTCCAATCCCAAGGTACTTTGTACCCCCCTCCATGTCATGTACCATCCTTCCACCTCATGTCCACTTCACCTTTTAGGGCTATATCACATGCCACATGTCAAGATGTGAGGGCTTGTGAGTTCTCAACTCACAGTGCCCTACATTTTGATATTTGGTGGCTCAATCTTGGCCATCCATCTCCTCTAGGAATTCTCAAAATTCCTATAAATACCCCCTCTTTTCTCTCATTTTGGGGGAGATCATTTTGCTAGCCAAACTCTTGCAATTTTATTTCTCAACCTACACTTAGCCATTTTCATGTTTTCATCCACTTGCACTCATCCTCACAACATCATTTAGCTTGCATCTTGTGCCATCTAAGGAGCATACACATCAAAGATCGAAGGGCCAACCAAAGGATCGATTCGACGCAAGGTATAAGGTTTCATTTGTTGCTTTTTGTCTTGTGTTGTTTCCAACTTAGGCTAATCTTGAGGTGTAGGTTGTTTCGGTGTTTATTTGCACTCTTTTACTTGCTGCTCATTTTCTAACACTTACATTCGACCTATCACACATACAATTGAATCTTTTTCAAAATATAGGCAAGAAATATATGAAGAAACCATCCATTCAAAAATGTGTTAGATAGTCAAATATTTAAGTATTACTATAATTTTTTAGCATGGAATTCTAGCCTCAAGTTTGATGCCCTAAGGAATAATAATGCAATAAATCTAGAAGAAGGAAAGGAAGAAGCCACCTCAAAAAAAAAATCCCTCCTATTTTTCATACACTAGGTAAAGTACAAGATCAAGTTTCATGGAGAGGAAGCCAACAAGAAAAAAATCCCAAGTTTGCCTAGTAGTAATATGTTCAAATAAAATTGAAGGAGGTCACTCCACAAATGGATATCTCAACTTAGTAGAGGATGAGAGAAAAAACCCCTATACATGTAGCAACTAGTAATCCTTCTACTACAACTCCTACTACAACACACTAAGAATCTCTAGATAACATGTATATCAAATGAATGCTCAAAAAACCAAGTAAAATCAATTGGGTCTTCATATGCATCCCATGCTCAAAAGAGTAATTAGAAAACATGCATTGAAAGGGATAATGATCCTAAGGATAAGGATAAGAGGAAGTTAGAGAAGGAAGATAATGAAGTTGAAAAACAAGAAGCAAAGGAAGGATATTGACTAAAGGGTGGAGATCAATAAGAGCCATTAGCTATCTCAACACCACCCATAGTTACTATTTCTCACTACTTTCTCCTCCTCCTCTAAGTATTTCTATAACTAGTTATAAGCTTGGTATTATGTCAAGATCTTTAGCAATTACATTTGATACTTTTGGCCCTCCACTCATGTGTCTCAATCTTCTACTCATCTTCTTCCAAGCTTGGTTATTTTCCCTTTCACTCACAAATGACTCACCCTCCTCCATATACATCATTTCCAGGTGCTTCCTTAGGAGTTTTCTAGTATTTTATTCCTCCTATTGGCTTAGGATCCTCTCACTTTCAAACACCAACCCAATTAATCCTTTCTTAATTTCCACTACAAGGGCCTTAATTTTCCACTCCTCTATCTACATTTTCCACTACCACAATGAGTCCCATGGCCTCTCAAATATTGGCCCTTTCCTAATTTTGTTCATCGTCCTAATATCTCCAATCTTTCATTTCTTATGTTTCTTTTTGTTTGCCATCCATCTAGTATTTTTCATATCCAAAAAAAAATTCACCCCTATGTTATCCCCATTGGCCTCTAATTGTCATGATCTAATTGCTTGAAGGATTTTTAGAAAATAAATATAACAAATATAGGCTCAGAGTTGGCAAAAGGAGAATAAGAGGCAAAATAAAACAACTGCCTACCCACCCACAATAAAATTAAGAAGCCCACATGACCCTAGAGGTCAAACAAGGTTTTTAGTTAGATGAATTCAAAAATGACTAAGCTTGAAAGATAATGTTGTCATCTAATTACCAAATGTGGGCCATGTCTATAGGTTTGAAGGATGGTCAATTGTAAAATGGAGTTGAATTCATTTAAAAAAGGATAAAATAGTTACCTTCTATTATCTATTTGTAGGTAGAAAACTAGAAAATAAAGAGAAAGAATTGGTGGAAATCAAAGAAACCTTGAAGGATACTCAAGTACAAGTCAACTAAATGGTCTAAACAAAAAATTAGCTTCCTAGGTGCCTAAATCATTCTTTAATGTTAAAAACACTAAGAACAAAGAGATTATGAGAAAGCTACAAGAAGTTGAAATCATAACATAGGGTTGCAATCAACAAGTTGCCAGCCTATAGAGCAAGGAGGAGGAATTCAAGAAACAAGCCATCACTTTGTGATCAAATTGGATGAGCTTAGACAAGAACTAGTGACTCTATGGGCTAGGAATAATAAAAGAAATTGATTGGTTCTTCCTAATCACAAGTTGATGAAATGAAGGTACAAAAGTTCTCTCTATGAATGAAATTCTATAGGCTCAAACATAAAAAATCTCCTAAGCTACCAACATAAGTTTCTATGGACAACAAATAAGTACCTTGAAGGCGAAGGTTAAAGTAGCATCAAGGTAGTGTGTAGATAACACTAGGATAACATTACCCAAGCCACTAGTGGAATGAAATGTGTCTTTGAATTTATTGATACAATCAATACCAAAGTCAAGAGGTGCAAGTAGTTGTTGATAAAGTCCTCAACACCTCTTCTCCTAAATTAATGAATGCAAAAATGTCTATGTCTATAGTCAACATACTAACCTAAATTTTATTGATATTTTAGATAAGGGAGGGGCAGCACAAAAGTGCAAAGCTTAACTAGATGTCCTAATCAAATAGTTACAAACATGTTGGAACACATTTAAAAGCTAGTACAAATAGCTACAAACATGTTGGAACACATTAAAAAGCTAGTACAAATAGTTACAAACATGTTGGAACACATTAAAAAGCTAGTACATCATGACTTGCCATAACCACTAAAAGAAGATAAGAGATTGTTGATGAAGCAAGATTCCAAGAGTTAGTAAAAAATAAAAAGGATGATGACTTGCCAAGGGGACAATTAAACTTCACTACTTTCAAGAAGCTTAAAATTCCAATAAATAACAAATGGAAGTAGGTCTAGGGAGCTCTAAAGAGTTAGAAAAATCTCTTCCCCTTGTTTTTAAAAATTTTGCCTCTTTTGGATTTTGATTGGGAGCTCTATAGCCCAATGGATAATTTTGCAGTTTCCTGATTTTGCTCATACGAAAGAAGACCCTTGAGAGCTACTAGAAACATAGTTAATTTTCACTATATCTGGAAATTTTGCATTTCTACCTTATAGAGATGAAGTAGAAATCCTTTACAGGTAGAAAGACACAAGAAGAACAATGTTAAAGATGCACGCTCAATTCTAATACTTAGACAAAAATTGTAAGTGCCCTTAGTATCGGTAACCATCAGATCTTTGCTTGATGGTCCACAAGGACTAATGAAGAGGAAGAACAATGTGGCGTCAGCTTTAAATCTTCCAATCCAATGCCTTATGTTGGTTCTGCTTTATTATAGATGATATATGTTTGATGGTAAGGATCAGTGAGCCCCACGAAGGACGTTTTTGAGTTCGATATAGTTCGACACATCAAGTTGTCAGCAATCTTTTTCCAACACAGGATTTTACTGATCAAATGGTCCACGAGCTATTGAAGATTGTTGGGGACAATGTCAGATGTAAAGAAGTTTTAAGAGAAATAATGGCCTGCAAACATCCAAGAGAGCAGAAAATTGAAAGTGGTGAAAATGAAAGGTCGTTAATAGATTTTGAAATTCAAATACGAATTTAATGAGGCATGCACAAAATTTCAGATGCATTTCTAACATGCAAATCACTGTATTGTGGTATGCATAATCTTTGTGATTTCTGAAAAATATATTGGGCGGATTTTGGAGTGGGGTTTTCTCCCTTGTATTTATTTTTGTTTAAGTTTCTGAAATTGTTCTATAAAAGTTTTGCATTATTTTCCTCTCAAGATTAGTGTAGGAAGCTGTTCCGCTACCTTAGATTCCTTCCATGCACAACATTCCCAATGCTTTTCTAACATGCAACTACTCTTCCACTATGGTCATTAATAAATGTAGTTACATTCACCTAGTGGAAAGTTATTTCAGTGAGGTATTTTGAAATTGCTAATCATGTCTACTCGCATTGAAACTGGCAATCTACATGATTAAGGTTAGCTCCTTGTGATATTTTTAGAATGTGTGTTTTCTTGTTTTGTAGAGGAAAGGAAAGGAGAGACGTTTTTATAATTCATGATATTGGGCAATTTGTTTTTGTGTCTACAGATGATTTCAGTATATGGAATTGCCTCACACACCCAGTAGGAGGCACCTAATTGGGATTGGGTCTACATATGATTTCAGTATATGAGATTACCCCCTACTCCCAATATGCAAGAGGCACCTAATTGTGCTTCAAATACGAAGCGTACATACCTACCCCTACAAGATTTGAACTTGCGACCTCTCTTTCAAGAGTATAAATTTTCCACCATTAGGCCAACTCAAATGTGCATAAGAGTTTGTGACTCATTATTAATGTTAGATTTATATTTGTAGATCATAGATAACTTTAAAAAACCTTCCCTTAAAAAAGATATAAAATCTTGGTGAATATTTCATTTTTTGAAAAAACTATTAATTTCTATTACGAATTCTTCTTTTTTCCGATTTTTTTTTTTTAATTTTATTGGTGAATATTTCTAAATCACTAGATTTTTGTAGAAAGTCTTGGTGAATTATAGATAGATTTGAAAAATGAAATAATTTTGTTGGAGAATTATACTTGTATTCAAAAAATAAAATAAGTTTGGTGGCAATTTATAGATAGGTTTGAAAATAAAAATCATTGGGGAATTCACTTGTATTCAGTAAAAATGAAATAAGTTTGATGGAAAATTATATAAAGGATCATGAGATGGGTTAGATGGGATGGTGGGATGTTGACTTAGATGAGGGGGTCATAAGGGATCATGAGAATGATAAGATGGGGTGGTAGGATCTTGATTTGGATGAGGGGATGATAAAAGATCATGAGAGGGATTAGGTGGGATGGTAAGATCTTGATTTGGATGAGGGGATGATAAGGGATCATTAGAGGGATTAGGTGGGATGGTAGGATCTTGATTTGGATGATGGGATGATAAGGGATCATGAGAAGGATTAGATGGGATGGTAGGGTCTTGATTTGGATGAGGGGATGATAAGAGATCATGAGAAGGATTAGATGGGGTGATACGGTCTTGATTTGGATGGAGGTATGTTGCAGTATGCTTTGGAACAAGATCTTGGCTTGTCTATATTCATGTGGACGGTGTAATGAGGGAGAATTGTTGGATAGACTCCTCAAATGGGGTGGATGGTGAGATGGAGGATTCATGAGGTTCATGGGATTGGGGTTGGGTAACTCTTGGAGGAGGAAATGGGGATTGGAGTTGGATGGTTTCAATAGTTTGGGTGGTGTTAGGAGTGGGAAGAGGAATAATAGATGTGTGATGGAGAATGATGTCATCAATGATGGCCTTAGATGGTTGAGTGGAGTGACATGACTCCATAACTTTAGGATTTAGATTTTGTGATGGTTTCTTTGCTAGAATTCCTTGGAGGAATTCAAGAGTGAGATGTATGTATTTCTTAGGCTTAGATGGAGGATTATGATTATGGTTTGGAGGGTTAGAATTAGATGAAAAGAATAGGAAGAAACCGAGATAAGATTAATATTATGGTTGTATGGTTTGGTAGAGATGTGAAGTGGCAAGATTAGGATTATGGATTGGAGGATTGATTTGGGGATGGTGGGATCATGGACTTGGATTAGGGGTGAAGGTGATAGTGTTTTTATAGAAAAGTGGAGGTTGGGATGTGACTAGAGGAGATGATATAGGTATAAATATTGGAGTTAGCTAATATTTTATTCCTCCTATTAGCTTGGGATCCTCCCATTTTCAAACACCAACCAATCAATCCTTTCTTAATTTCCACTAGAAGGGCCTCAATTTTCCAATCCACCTACATTTTTCACCACCACAGTGAGCCCCATGGCCTCTCAAATGTTGGACCTTTCCTCATTTTCTGCACCATCCTAAACTCTCCAATCTTCGATTTCTTATGTTACTTTCTCTCTGCCATCCATCTAGTAGCTTTCATATCCAAATATTTTTCCACCCCTTTGTCATCCCATTGGCCCCTATTAGTCATGATCTAATTACTTGAAGGAGTTTTACATGATAAATATAACAAATATAGGCTTAGAGTTGGAGAAAGGAGGATAAGAGGAAAAATAAATCAATTTCCTACCCACCTACAATAAAATTAAGAATCCCATATTACCCTATAGGTCAAAAAAAAAAAATTAGTTAGATGAATCCAACAATGACTAAGCTTGAAAGATAAATGTTGTCATCTAATTACCAAATATGGGTCATGCCTATGAGTTTGAAGGATGGTCAATTGTAAGATAGAGTTGAATTCCTTTAAAAAATGATAAAGCAGTTACCTCCTATTATCTATTTGTAGGTAAAAAACTATAAAAGAAAGAGAAAGAATTGGTGGAAATCAAAGAAACCTCGAAGGATACTCAAGTACAAATCGAAACTTTAGAGAAGCAACTAAATGCTATAAATGAAAAATTAGCTTCCTAGGTGCATAAATCATTCCTTAATGTTAAAAAGGATGAGAAAAAAGAGATTATGAGAAAGCTACAAGAAGTTGAAATCATAATATAGGATTGCAATCAACAAGTTTCTAGCCTATAGAGCAAGGAGGAGAAATTTAAGAAACAAGCCATCACTTTGTGATCAAATTGGATGAGCTTAGACAAGAACTAGTGAATCTATAAGCTAAGAATATCAATACAAGAAATTGATTGGTTATTTTTAATCACAAGATGAAATGAAGGTACAAGAGTTCTCTCTATGAATGAAAGTCTATATGCTCAAACAATCTCCTAAGCTACCAACATAAGTTCATATGGACAACAAATAAGTACCTTTAAGCTCAAGGTTAAAATGGCAATCAAGATATTTGGACCTAATCAAGGTAGTGTGTAGATCACACTAGATTAACATTACCCAAGCCACTAGTGGAATGAAATGTCCCTTTCAATGTATTAATGCAATGAATACAAGAGGTACAAATATTCATTGATAAAATCATCAAAACTTCATCTCTTAAATTTGTGAATCTAAAAATGTTTAGACAATTTTTTTATCAATTACATTAGGCATCTCTAATAGTGAACATACTCATCTAAAATTTATTAATATTTTATATTAGAAAGAGGCGACACATTTATAAATCTTAATTAGATATCCTAAACAAATAGTTGCAAACATGTTGGAACAACATCATGACTTTTTATCACCACTGAAAGAAGATAAGATGAGAGATTGTTGATGAGGCAAAGATTCCAAGAGTTAGTAGAAAGAAAAAAGGATGATGACTCAATGTTCGAGGACTTGCCAAAGGCACCTACTTTTGAGGATGTGTAGATTCTTTAAATCACTTGTAGAACTAGGCTTACAAATTCATAATGTGTAGTGGTAAAGTTACACAGATTCTCATGCAATTACACCATTGAACTTCACTACTCTCAAGAAGCTTAAAATTCCAATAAAGAACAAATGGAAGTAGATCTAGGCAACTCTAAAGAGTCAGAAAACTCTCTTCCCCCTGTCTTTTTCGAATTCTGCCTCTCTTTTGGATTTTGATTAGGAACTCTATAGCCCAATGGATAAATTTTTAGTTTCTTTATTTTCCTCATACAGAAAAGACCCTTGAGAGCTACTAGAAATGTAGTTAATTTTCATTATATCTAGAAATTTTGCATTTCTACCTTACAGAGATGAAGTAGAAATCCTTTACAGGTAGAAAGATATAAGAAGCACAATGTTAAAGATGCACGCCCAATTCTAATACTTGACAAAAATTGTAAGTGTCCATGCACAATTCTAATACTTGACCCAAAAAAGTGTCCATAGTATCAGTAACCATAGAACTTTGCTTGATGGCCCACAAAGACTAATGAAGTGCAAGGACAATGTGGCATCAACTTTTAATCTTCCACTCTAATGCCTTGTGTTGGTTCTGCTTTTTACAGATGATATGTGTTCGATGGCAAGGAAAGATGAGCCCCACGAAGTATCTTTTTGAGTTCCATACAGTTTCAGACATTAAGATGTCAGCAATCTTTTTCCAATGGTCCATGGGCTATTTAAGATTGTTGGAGGCAATGCCAGATGTAAAGAAGTGGCCAACGTTGATCTGTATGATGAATGACCCATTGAGGTCAAGAAAAGGGATGAAGTATATAAGCATTGGTACATCTCTATAGTTACATGTACAGATGAAGGACCACATTACCTTGACCAAGCAGGGAAAAAATAAAACAATTATGTCGCCTGGACCATTGATTTGGCCACCCCAGCAGATATAATGGCCTGCAAACATCCTAAGAGTGGAAATTTGAAAGTGGTGAAAACGAAAGGTCGTTAATGAGGCATGCAAAACATTCCAGATGCATTTCTAGCATGGTCATTAATAAATGTAGTTACGTGCACCCAGTGGAAGGTTATTGCAGTGAGGTATTTTCAAAATGCTATCATGTCGAGTCGCATTGAAACTGATGCTCTGCATGATTAAGGTCAACTCCATGTGATATTTCAAGAATGCATGTTTCCTTTTTCTTGGTATAGAAAAGGAAAGGAGATTTGTTTTTTGTCTATAAATGATCTAAGTACCATACCATTTTTGGGTCTATAGATGGCTTAAGCATATGGGACTACCCCATACTCCCAGTTTGGAGGAGGCACCTAATTGATTTGGGTCTACAAATGACCTAAGTACCATACCATTTTTGGGTCTACAGATGGCTTAAGCATATGAGACTACCACATACTCCTAGTATGGAGGAGGCACCTAATTGTGCTTCAAATATGAGGTGTACATACCTTATCCCCTACAAGATTCGAACATATAACCTCTCTTTCAAGAGTATAAGTTGTGCACCATTAAGCCAACTCGGATGTGCGTAAGAGTTTGCCACTCATTATTAATGTTAGATTTGTATTTGTAGATCCAGGATAACTTAAAGAAATCTTCCCTTAAAATATATAAAATTTTGATGAATTTTTCATTTTTGGAAAAGAAAAAAAAAATTTGTTGGCGAATTTTTCTTTAAAAAAATTGTTGGCGAATTTTTCTTTTAAAAAATATATATATATTAATTTTATTGGTGAATTTTTGTAAATCACTAGAAATTTGTAAAATTTCTTGGTAAAATATGGGTAGATATGAAAACAAAATAATTTTGTTGGCTAATTATACTTGTATTAAAAAAAAAAAAAAGTTTGATGGCGAATTATATAAATATTCAAAACTACAAAATTAATTAGTTGGTGAATGTGTTGGTAAGTTTTTTAAAAATGATAATGTGGTTGATGAAAAATATTAAATGTTAAATGATAATTATTAAGTTGCTTGCCAAATTGATAGTTTTAAATATATTTACAATTACATTGTTAGATGATTGTAGATCAATGACATAAGTTTTATTCCGAACCAATGTTTTGCCATAGCCAAATTTCTACATAAAATCTACACAATAGAGACAAGTTTCAACAAGTCTGTGAGAAGTGCTCAATGTATTGGTTGTTGAAAAACTTTATTGACCTTTAGTTGTTGATTCTCTTGGATTAGTTTGCCACCACTTGGTAGACTAATATGTAAAATCACTTGCAATGAATAACTGACACTTGTGTGTTAGCAATGTTTTTTTGGTAGTAACATCGTGCAAGTCTTGTGGTGAATTAAATGTTAAAGGGCTAAATATTGATGTTTTTGATTATTATCTACTTCATAGGTAAGTACTCTAGATCTAGTTTCTAAACTATGAAAGTTTTTCAAAAATAGTTAAGATTAAGAGGATGAAATGCTTCAAGCACATAAAGTGTTCCTATTTTTTCACTAAAACATAAAATAGTGTCTAGTGTGTGCCCCTCTATTTTTTTGTTGCATTTAGTATTTTGAAAAACTGATTAATAGAAATATAGTTAAGAGTGAGTACTAAAATTTGTATAATTTTTTATTGAATTTATATATTTTTTTATGATTTTCAAAGTGGATGCATCCTAAAAATCACATCACTAAGCATGCATGTCACATAACTTGCACTAAAATAATAAAAAATATAAAAAATCAAATTTAATGTGTAAAGAATGAATTGTAGAACAATCATATATAAAAAACAATTTTAATTAGTAGATCAAAAGTTATAAATAAATATGAACATATGGATTTGAGGAATATAGAAACATTAATAAAAGAAATTAAAAATAAATATGTTAATATATTTCAAATATAAAAAAAATTGTATGGTTAGAAATTTAAGATGTGTGAAATTTTGGTCATAATTTTATTAAATATCATTATAAAATTTATAAATTTGATGACATTCAAGTTGAGAAACTCTAATAAAGGTCAAAAACATGTGAAATTGGGAAAAATAAAAAATCCAAGCCTATAGTCTTGTTATCCAAACCTATTCCAAAATAAAAAAGGGCAATAATTTTTTATTTAAAAATGTGCCTCATATTTTGTGCTCCACAAAACACAAGCGCATTTTATGAAGCATGAAACATGAAATTCTATAAAATAAAGAGATGCAACATGAAAATGGCATTTCTCTGCTCTCTCCCTCTTTCTCTCCCTCTCTAAATCTATCTATCACTCTCCCTCTATCTTTTCATATCTCTCACTATCTATTTATGTCTCTCCCCCCTCTCCTCTACTTTCCCCTTTTCTCAATTTCTCTATACTCTCTCTCTCCCTCTTTATCTCTCTACATCCCTCATTTATCTCCCTACCCCTCTTTCCCTTCATTCTTCTCTATCTCTCTCTCTCCCCTCCCCCTCTCCAATCTCTTTCTAACTCTCTCTCACCATTTCTTTATGTTTCTCTCCCTCTCCTTTATCTCTATCCCTCTCCCTATCTATCTCTCTCCCTCTTCCTCTCTATCTCTTTATCTCTCCCTCTTTATATTTATTTCCCTCTCCCTCTTTCTTTTTTATTATCACCATTTCTTTATGTTTCTTTCTCTCTCCCTCTCTCTCTCACAATCTCTCTCCCTCCACCTCTCTATCTTTCCCTCTCCCCTACCTCTTTATCTATCTATCCTCACCTCTTTATCTATCTCCCCCTATCTTTATCTCTCTTCCTCTTCCTATCTCTATCACTCTACATATATCATTCTCTCCCAATTCTATATCCCTTTCCTCTCATTCTTTCTATATATTTATCCCTCTCCCTCTCTATATCTCACTCTAACTCTCTATTTTTCTCTCTCCCACTCCATACATATACATATGTATATGTGTGTATATATATATATATATCAAGTTATCTATATATGTCTCTCCCTCTCCCTCTCTATCTATCTCTTTCTTTCTATCTCTTTATATATCTCACTATCTATTTATATATCTCCCTCTCTTTCTTTACTCTCTACTTCTAGTTCTCCCTCTCTATCCTCCCTTTTCTTTATCCCTCCCTCCCTCCCCCTTTCTCTTCATCCCCATCTCTCTCCCTTCATCTCTCTTTTTCTCTCTATCCTCTCTCCCTCGCCCCCTCGCCCCCTCCCCCTTTCTTATATTTCTTCTATCTCTCTCACCATTTCTTTATGTTTATCTCTCTCTCACTCTTTATCTCTATTTCTAACTCACTCTCCCTTTTTCTCTCTCACACTCTTCCTCTCTATCTCTCACTCTCTTTATCTTTACCTATCCTCTCTCTCTCCCCCTCTCCCTCTCCCTCTATCTCTTTTTATCTATCTAGTACCCTTATCTAGACATCAGTGTCATTTGCACCTATCTAAGACCCTTATTTATACATATATGTCATTTTCACTTGTCCAATTCCCATGTCTAGACATATATTCTATTTACATATTTATAGAACCCTTTTTAAGATATCTATGCTAGTTACAATTCCCCTTTGTTACAACTTAGCAATTACAAAGCCTAGATTTGTCCAACTTTCTTCAATCATCTAAACTTTATGTAAAATATGTCACTTCTAGTTTGCATTAGTGCATTTTATCCATTCTATCTCTATTATTTATCTTTCTATAAGATTAACATATTAGGTTTTTATCCATTCCTCTTTTTTATGTAACTCAGGTTCCTAAGTCTAATTACATAGCCAATACAATACACAATATAAGTTCAGTGAAAAAATTACTTTTACTATATTTGATATATGAATAGAGGGTGGACCTATCCCATCCATACTAGAAATGTATTTCATTTGTAGATATACTTAGTACCCCTATCTAGACACTTGTAGCATACACATCACCCCTTTGATAAAGGGAACCATTTTTATCTTCTAAATTTGTGCAATCAATTTCCATATTATTTTTTAACCCATATAGTTGTTGGAAATAATTGTTGTCATTGATGTCAACCCTATTTCAGTTTTTCATTGATGTCAAATGTATTATTGAAGTATGTACATACTCTAGAGTTAGTTGTTATGTGTTGAGGTAGCCTACATGGTAGTATAAGGAAGAGTAGTGTTCCATGTATGGTGTGGAGGATGATACTCATGTCCTAATGTGTCTACAATATGTATACCTTGATATCATTTTGGGTTCATGTACCACATGTTGATAAGTTGAAGATTGGCTAAGGCACTAATTGTGTACATCCTAAGGTAGTATCATGTATTTTTGGTCTGCATCCATCTATTGTGCAATATTGTGTCTTGTAGTTCAAATGAAATGATAACCATGCTTTGAAGATCCTATATCTAGAAAATAAAGTCCTCACACCTTCTACAGTCAAAGCTATAACATACAATGTTATGGTTCATGCCTAACAGTGCAATGTAAAGAGAAAGGTTGGTTGGAATGCTTTACATTCCTCCAGAGATGAAGGGTTGATCTTTCAGCCTTGAGGATATGATTATTAGTGATCAATATGTATTATCTAATAGTATCTGTAGACACCCAAATTTGATCACTCCCATATGATCAAATTTCCCCCTTTATTCATCAATTCTGTCAATATTAATTTATTTAATTAATATTGTGCTTCTCACATAAGAATCTTAAAGTGTTTAATTTAATAATTAAATACTTTATTTGATGCTTTTATCTTCTCTAAATTAAATAAATACACCAATTTATTTAATTTAGTCATCCTAATCTATTGAATTAAAAATCAATTAAAAATTCTTCTTTTATCACTCCTTGTCACATCCTCCATAATCCATCTCTAATATGAATTAATTTAATTAATTCATATTTAAGGTGTGCATCCTCTTAATCAAGGATTAATGTCACATCCTCCTACATTTGCCACTTGTCTCTAATCTTCCATTAATTATCATAATCAAGTGTTTGCACAACTATAATCAAAGTAATTAGCCATTTCTAGCACCACTTTTTGGTCAATTCATCAAGACCAAGGGGCGATGTAATGTGTGCAAAGGAATTAATAAAATGAATAATGATATCGGGAATTGGGGGAGAAGGTCAATGAAAAATTAGAAATCAATAACATTTTGGTAAACCCTAACAAGATTGACAACTTTTAGTGTTTATAATATATTTTTTCAATTTGATGGCAACTTTCTTTTTTTATTTGTATTGCTTTATGTTTTACTTTTAAATATGCATGCAATTATTTCATAAATAGATAAT